>CM042669.1:15768700-16227783 GCA_023638005.1 Forsythia suspensa
CGAGAATTGTAAAGTCAAATGTGTTGTACTATACGAGTAGATTAACATAGTATATTTAGTTGCTCGAATCAATTTCGGGTGAATGAGATTTAAGGTTATTTTGTGAATCGCTTAAATAACGAATATTGTTGAAAATGGAATTAGAGTATTACTGAATATTTTAGAATCTGTTTATATGGAAAATCGTGTCTTTTTGGACATATAATTTCTCAACAATCACATCTTTTCATCTTAAAGACATGTGTTTTGGACGTGCCTTTTTATGAAATTATGTCTTTTGATATACAACTTTTCAAATATTATAAATAGGTCCCTTATGATTGTAAATTCATTAACTTCTCTTTCAACCAAATGTCTCTATATTTTTTGCATAAATCATTTTAGTATAAAAATAATTTTTGCATAAAGTTCACGTTCAGTTTTCATTTAAAGAGAGAATAAATTTATTCAGTTCGTTGTTCTCGTAATAGATTTGGAGTGCTACTATAACGAAAAGTGGTCGTTGTATCTTGGGAGACGTGTGCCAAGAAACCGTAAGCATCTGTGTGAGATAATTTTATCTTAAAGAGAAAGAATCAAACTCTTGCCTCGATCAAATCTAATTATTCATTTCTCAATATTTTTGTAAGTTTTCATTTTATTCATTTTACATATATGTGATTAAATTGTCAAAATATAAATAATACACAAATTTTACCAACATAAATTGTGGTTGGAACCATTCTAACAATCAAAATATTGTCTCTCTTAATTGTTAACGATTGAATATTTGCAAAATAATCGTTGATTCATGAGTTTGATCATTGAAAATATAAATTTAACAATCAAACAATTTTTAGTCGTACGATCAGTGACACCAACTGGGTCATTTGCAACCCCCACCCACCCCCACATAAATAGCATGTGATCATTCACTTTAGTTTAGGTGACAATGCACGCACATAGTTTAAAGACATACTAATTTGATCATCAGATTTTTTACAAAGAACAAATCGAGTTTAACTATGTTTTTAGTGTTTATAAATACATATAAATTAAAAACATCATTTTAATCTTATTTTTAAGACATTATTTATAATTTATAAAAATTTTACAAAACATTCACTTAATCTAATACAAAGGATAATGACCGTTCATTCTATTTATTTTATATTGTAATAAGCGATATTATAATTAATAATATGATTTAATTATCACATTTCACATAAATTGAGCAAATAATATAAGATTTCATAATTATACAAGTTGTCATAAATTGTACACTTAAGTGGTTAAGTATAGAAATATAATTTATAACGTAATCAAAACTAATAGTTCGCGATGGATAAATAAAGTAGGACGTTTTATTTTGATAAAAATCATATTGTTCTTACTTGGATTTGTCTAGTTTCGATAGTAACAATGAAGATGTATTTGGAATACATTGAACAAGACTACATAAAGTCTTATTTGTGACAACTTGAAATAAGATTTCACTTGATTATTGAACAAGTCATATTAATCTTGAGTGAGTAACAAACTTTAATTGCTAGATCAAATTCTTTGAGATAGATATACCAACTAGTGAGATCCAAGTTAAAATGCAAAATACCTCAATACTTTGAGAATCAGAATGAAACAATTAGAAACATATATTTGCAAGACAGAATTTGTTAATTACATTGTGAGACGATTGACAATTTGAGTGTTTTTCTAGTGTGTAATCGAATATGAGCTTAGTAACTTAACGATTGTAATGTTAAATTATGTTTATGATTTGATCACAATCAGTTTCTTTATTTAAATAAGACTCGAAGAGTGAAATTTAATAAGAGTCAAACAATTATTTTGCCCAACTCTGAAATATTGACAGTCAAATAGGGGTTGACTTGTTGACGAGATAATTGAAGAATACTATTATTGGATATTTGAATAGTATTGAGCTTTAGTAATATCAATTGAACCAAAAATGCAATCCTAATTTTTAGTGGAATGTGTTGTGATTAATAAGTAAATCTCATTTGGTTAAGAGTACTAAATTGGGATTTGACTCATTGGAGCTCGAGTCAATTGAATATGATTGAGTCTCTCTTTTCACTCCACGAAAAGATAAGGACCAAATTATACTATTTATAATTGGTTGAGATTAAGTTGCAATAGATATATTTTACTTTTAGGGTCAAAGTGAAAAAAATCAAACTTGTGTAACCTCAGACTTATAAAAAGCCAATTAGGTGTAGAACACACATGATTGAATTCTAAGGTTTAATACACAAAAGAAGAGGTTAGGATTTTTTGGAAAAGGTAATTAGCACAAAACGTTCATATTTTTTGAAGTTATTATGTAAATTGTCCATTCTTTAAAATTTTGGCATTTTCACCATCACATACATCTTTTCTTGTGCAAAAGGTCATTTATGTCATTGTCATCCAAAAATTACTTTAACCCTCTTCTACAACACGACTCGCACCACAAAAGAAGGGTAATTTTGTCCATTTGTCCATACACTTTCTTCTCTGGCATCAATCTGAAACTAAATACCAAATAATCAAACAAAAAGAACTTTGGGTGATCTACACGCAAATGGATTTTCGAGATTTGCGAGCCAAAAAGACTACACGCATATGACTAGGGACTTACGCTACACCGGAGATGGCCGTAGCCGCTTATGACGTGGCAGCGCTTGCATGCTACATAGCTTGAACTCCCCGATCGTGTCAAGTAAATATCCACTTCCAGCTTTACCTTCACCACTAGATATTCATCAAGAAGCCACGTTGATGAAGTCGGTAAGTAGTGAGGAGGCAATGGTTGAACCTCTGGGAGATGGTGGCTCTGGGAACGCACAAGTGGACATAGCTAGTGTGAATGAATTTATGGATGAAGAGACACTTTTTATATGCCTAATTTGTTGGTGGGCATGGTGGGGGAATACTTGTTAGCCCACCAAGAATGACGTGTCTCACGTCAGATGATTCGCTAGAAAATTCTGATGTTAAAAGCCTGTGAAACCATTTACTTCATCAAGAGCATCAAACCCAAATAAATTTACATTATTATCCTCTACATGTCTTTAGTGGTGCTACTGAATAGATGAATCAGCAAAAACATTCTGTTGCGAGAGAAGAAAGTGTATGGACAAAATGGACAAAATTACCCTTCATTTGTAGTGTGAATCGTGTTATAGAAGAGGGTTAACGGCAATTTTTGGATGACAATGGATGGAAAGGACCTTTTGCACAAGAAAAGGTGTAGGTAAGGGTGAAAATGCCAAATTTTCAAAGGTAAAGACGATTTACACAATGACTTCAAAAGGTATGGACGTTTTGTGCTAATTACCCTTTTGAAAAATTTCCTAAGTATTAGCTTATTCTCTTTAAGTAAAAATCTTAATTGACATGTTTTAATTGACATGTTTTTTGGGATTTCACAATCCATCTTAATTTATATCTTCAAAAAGATCAAGGAAAATACAAGAAGGTTGATGCTAAATTATTAAAGGTTTGATATAGTCAAAATCACGCATCAATAGTAACTTAATGTTTTAAATGCTTTCTTCTTTTTAGATTTAAGTTAAGTTCCAATTTATTTTTTAGGAGATTTAAGTAGTTCATTCTTTGGTCTTTTAGGGTTTGTTTGTTTTCAATTAATTTTGTTAAAAAGTTAAAGTCAAAATCAATAATTAATTTCAACCACATATTTTATGAGACCCATAACTTTTCAACCACACATTCTATCAGTTTTTATCAACTTTTACAAAAATTTGATTTTAATTAAAATCAAACACACTTTTAATGTTGAAAGAAAATAATTATTTCTAACACTTTTAGAGCCAAAATCAACATATTAGTAGTCGAAAAACAAAATTATGAAAATTCATTCCCTAGAGGAGTCATATGAGGCGAAAACTCCACGTACAATTTTGAAGCAAAGACTTTCGGAGCCAACAACTAGAGTTTAGCACCTTGCCAACTAACTGAAAAAGTGCTTGCCCGCTCTGAAGAAAATGTTTTTCTCCAAACAAGAGTTTCCTATGTAGTTGGAAGTGGGCGGTAGCTAAATGTGATATAAACATAAATTAAAAATTAAAGTGCTACAACCTTAAGAATAATGATATTCATAGTCGCTCACTACTCGGTAGTGAGCCTACGTGGCTTTACTCAATTGGAGTAATTATTTATTTTAATTGAATAATGTTATTTATAGTCAGTCATTATGAATTATTCCAATTAAGTAATGCCACGTAGACTCACTATCGATAGTGAGCGACTATGAATAACATTACTCAAATCTTAAAATGTTGAAGATATAGTAAAAAAGATTACAAATTAATTACTATAATACTAATTGATCGAGGAGTAACTACAATTTTTTCTATGTAGTTTTGCCTTCTACTCCCAAGTCCAACCTTGATTTTTGATTGACAAAATAGGATCGTCATAATTCAGTTCTCATAAGAAATATATTGAATATGATAATCAATATGTATTCAACACTAGAAATCAAATGATTCAATATAAAGTGATGAAACTAAATCGAACCAAAACAATAAATTCTATTACCATGTAGATTTGGCAAGGCCTCATAGGCACCGAGCAAAGACCTCATAAGCCCAGCGAAGGCCTCGCAAGCCCATTAGATTTCACGTAAGCCCCGCACGCCATTGCTAATACCAACAGAGCCCATAAAGGCTTTTGCCATTTATGACGGGCCTAGACCTTCATCAGTATTCCTTGCGCCCCACAAATCTCATAGGTAATCACAGATAGAGCAATATCTTAAGAAAAGAATGTGTTTGATTACGATACAAACTTAGAAGGAAAGTAAATATTAATCTCTTAATAATTGGTAACAAGATATTGGGAATCAATGGAAATAAGGATGAAAAATCTAAAAGATCACATTGATATCCAATTACCCCTTATCTCATAAGGAAGGACGATCAAATTCAATGTCTAATTAATTGCTTACCCAAATCAATTGGACTCTAAGGACGATCAAATCTAATGTCTAATTGATTGCTTACCCAAATCAATTGGACTATAAACCTATAAATACAATGTCCTTGGCCGTTTTAAGGTACGCATTATTCTCACCCTTAAACTCTGCTCAATTTTTGTCTTGTTTGTCTCTTCCACACCCAAACACTCTCCTTGATACTATTCTTATACCAGCAGTTAACTTGATAGTCGGAGTACCAACGATCGTTGGACCTTTTTTCTCTGGTGATCTTGGTGCCTAACAATTGTCATAGTGTACAGGTAACATACAGGCTGGCAGAGGATTGACTGGAGATCTGTTGACAAGTGGATAGTGCAAATTTCAAGGTCAACAGATTGGCACCATTTGTGGAAAAAAATTACTTTACACAACCAACATACTTGTGGTAAAATGTGTTTTTAACTAAAAGAGCATGGCAACAGACAACTCTCAGAAAGACAAGATTAAGTCACCATATAGACCTGCGATAGGAAAGCGTTTAGAATCTCTAGAGTGTAACTCGCCATTAGAGGAGGAGACAATGACAAAGGCAGACGACCGAGAAAGATATTCTGGACTTGAAGAAGGACAATGCCCAAATGAAGATGGTGCTTGAGTGGTTGGGAAATCAATCTCTCCAATATGGACACAAGCGTAAGCTGCAATTGGCAAAGCCTTTCGAGGTCCGGCTCAATCAAAAGCCGTCGATCTCAGGATGATTCGCCGATATCAGATGGTCGGAACCTTCAAAACCTAAATATGAGGCCTTCGCACAATAACCAACACATGAAACCTCTCCCAGTATGGAAAACTAGATCGCATTTGTCAATGTATTTAACAGATTGGGGGTTGGGTCCTCTATGGCACTACCCCAATCATTGAAAGCAAAGAAAGCTAATGAGCATAGCGAGGCTCGCCCAGAAAGAAAGAGAAAACCCAAAGGTTATGAATGCGAGGCCCGATGATGAAAAGTTGGAACGATCATGTAACCTCAACAACGATGACGAGAACCTCTCATTTTCTTTAAGGAACTAAAGGCCAGAGAACTCTCCAACTGATTCAAAATGCCCCATATGGAGAAGTACAATAGGAGAGGTGATTCTACAGATCACATCAATGTATATAAGACGAGGCTCCAATGATATATCAAGGCGGTAAGTGCAAGAACTTTCATACCACCCTTATCTCTGACACGAAGAGGTGGTACAACAAGCTAAAGCCTGTGAGCATAAGGAGCTAGCCACAACTGAAGTAGGAATTCATCAATATCGTTATTAGTAATCGGACAATGATAGAAAATGTGGCCCAGCTTTATGGCATTCAACAGAGGGAAAGAGAATGAGTGAAAGGATACTTCAAGAGGTTCAACAATGTTATCAACAAAATCAAGAACATCACTAATGACAAGGCGCTAGATGCACTTGTAACCGGGACCACATGCGAACCATTTTTTGGAGAGACGTCAAAAATTAAGAGCCCAAGACCTATACTCGGTTGGTGGATATGATCCAGCGAGATATTTGTTCTGGAAAAACCATCGAGAATAGAGAAAAAGCTGAAAGAGAAAAAGGGGTACGCTACCACCGCGAAGAACGACGTTCTCTTGAGCATCGCACCAACCGCTACCAAATGTTTAATCAAACTGAGGTAGTCCCAGGGACTTTTCCTAGGCCACCGTGGTAGTCCCTCCATTACCGATTCCTTATCCCAAGTTCTATCGTATATACCAGACTCAACTTTTATAACACGGAAGACTATCCAGATGTACGAGAACTGATTGATTGGGAAAATCAGCAGCAAGGGCAAGGGAACCTCCAGGCACAAGGAAGATGAGGACCCCAACCTCGGTTCTCAGACAACAATCCTCACTACAACAACATGAGAAATGACAAGAATATAGATCTACCAAGATAAGAAGAACCCGCGAGGGCCCCACAAGTCCGTGAGATCAATACTATAACTAGAGGACCTTACATTGGAGGACATATAATGAACTCACGATGGAAACTACGTTAAAGCAGCGTGAGAAGAACCAACAGAAATCTGGTGGGTTCACGGACATCAGCCCAGGGCCCCACCTATCACGTTTACGAAAGATGATAAGACTAGTGTTCACTACCCACATTGTGATGCCTTGGTAATCTACGCCATTGTCTCCATGAACGGGTTAGGAAAAAGTTGGTTGATGATGGCGCCACCTTCGACCAAATAGAGGTAGACCACGAGCTGACAGCCATCTCAAAGTCATTGTTTGGCTTCACGGGAGATAGCCTCATCTTGAAAGGAAGGATCACCCTCGTTGTGGATATTGGATAGCCCCCATGCCTTGTGAAAAAATTCATGGAATTCTTGGTGGTAGACACCTGCTCCACATATCATGGGGTCCTCGGCAAGTCCGCACTCAAAGATTTACAAGCGATCACCTCCATCCATCACTTGGCGATGAAATTATCAACACCAAGCAAAGTAGCCAAGGTCCGAGACAATCAAATAGAAATGAGAGAGTACTACATGAATGCACTTCGAAAGGTAGCACAGTGCTAAAGCAATCACCCCGCAATCATGACTATACAAATTGAGGCCATGGATATCGACCAAAAGAAAAGTGAAGAGAACATGGGCCTCGACCCTTAAATCATAGGCTCAAATTCACTAGCCTCACAAACGGAGGAGTTGGAGACATTTCCAGTAAACCCTTCAGACCCATCCCAAGTGCTACAACTGGGACAAAAACTAGAAGAAGATATGAAAGAAAAGCTCAAGCAGTTCTTACGAGAGAATACAGATGTTTTCACATGGAAGTACGCTAACATAGTGGGAATAAGTCCATATGTAGCTTGCCACACCCTGAAGGTAGATCCCAAGATACAAAAAGAAAACATCTCAGCACCGAGAGGATATGGCACTCTGAAAGAGGAAGTAGATAAACTGTTGGCCAACTGGTTCATCCAAGAAGGGAGCTATCCCCAATGGGTGTCCAATCCCGTGTTGGTTAGGAAAAATAACCGCAAGTGGAGTGTGTGCATAAACTTTTTGGATCTAAACCAGGCATGCCCCAAAGACAGCTTTCCTCTATCGTGCATCGATTAGTTGGTAGATGCAACCGCCGGTTACAAGTTACTCAGCTTCATGGACGTCTATTCCGATTACAACTAGATCTTCATGTTCGTAAGGAGACGGAGAGCACACCTCGTTATATCAGACCAGAGACTATACTGTTATAGGATGATGCCCTTTGGCCTAAAGAACGTTGGAGCTATTTACCAACGGTTATTGAACCGCAAGTTTGCGGAACAAATCGAAAATACCATGGAGGTATACGTCGAGACATGCTCGTGAAAAGTGTGGATGTCGAAGATCATATTAAACACTCAGAAGAGATGTTCGGAATGTTTTGCAAATACCAAATGAAGCTCAACCCCCGAAAGGCGCTTTTGGGGTCACATCAGGAAATTTCTTGGGCTACATAGTGAATCAGCGCGTGATGGAAGCCAACCCCGAGAAAATCAGGAGACTCATTGACATGAGCTCACATCCTCTCCCAAGAAGGTCTAGAGCCTTACAGAAAGGTTGGTAGCCTTAAATCAATTCATATCGAAAACAATTGATCAATGTCAGCCTTCTTCCAAACCAAAAAGGAGAGAAAAAGGTTCATATGGACATATGAGTGTGAGAGCGCCTTTTAGAAACTCAAGATGCTGTCAGTGAAACCCCATTACTATCCAAGCTAAAGGCCAAAGAAAAATTACTCTTCTATCTAGCAGTATCTGAAAAGGCAGTGAGTTTGGTACTAATCTGAGAGGAGGGCCTTGACACAATTCTTCATCTACTATGTGAGTAAAGTCTTGCAGGATGTAGAAACGAGGTACCCAGATATGGAGAAGATCGTCTTATCCTTAATTGTTGCATCAAAGAAGCTTCGACCATACTTCCAAAAGCATCAACATCCTGATGAACCTCTCTTTGAGACAAATTCTCCAAAAGCCAACACACCCAAGAGGCTAATGAAGTGGTATGTAGAGCTCAGTCAGTTTGAGATTTCTTACAAACCGAAGCCCTCCATAAAAGGTTGAACGCTGACATATTTTATGGTTGAGTTCGCCCACATCCCAGAGGGATTGCTCGAGACCAAGCCACATGAGGTACCAACATGGAAATTATATGTTGATGGATCTTCGAGTGAGGCCGGAGCAATAGTGAAGATCTTGCTAATTAGCCCCGATGGCCATAACCTCAACTATGTACTTCGCCTAGAGTTCAAGGCCTCAAATAACAATGTAGAGTACAAAGCACTCTTGGCGGGCTTGAGGTTAGTACACGAGATGAAGGCTAGGAAATCCAAATCTATAGTGACTCGTAGCTGGTGGTTAGTCAGGTTAATGGGACTTTCACAGCACGCAAGCAGTCCATGGTAGCCTACTTGAAGAAGGTCAATGACTTCCTATCTAATTTCGAAGAGTTCGAGTTGCTCCAAATTTTGAGAGCTAAAAATGGTTATGCCGATGTCCTCTCCAAGTTGGCGAGTTATAAGGACTCTGACTTGATGAAAGCCATTTCGATCGAGAGGTTTAGCCGGCCAACCATTGATGAAGCTCTAACACAGAACATGATGACAATTAGTGGGTCTCTTGAGTGGATGAAGAGAATCGTCATGTACCTAACTGACCAGGTTAGCCTAACGACAGGGACGAGGCTCGAAAACTTCACATGAAGGGCAACAAAGTTCGTAATACATGATGGAATCCTATACAAAAGAGGATTTAGTTTATCATTTCTATGGTACATTACCAAAGTCGAGGTCGATTATATCATTCGAGAGATACATAAAGGAGTATGCGGAAGGGATGGCTCTAGCACAGAATACCTTAAAACAAGGATACTACTGGCCAACTATGAAAAAGGACTCACACACCTTTGTGAGAAAATGTGACAAGTGCTAAAGGTTCGCCAATGTGCCAAAACTTCCTACTCAAGACCTCACCCTGTTCACCAGCCCATGGCATTTTCCCAAATGGAAGATCAACTTCATAAGTCATCCTCCTAACTGGGCGAGGTGGCATTAAGTTCACAGTTGTGGCCATAGACTACTTTACCAAATGGTGTGAGGCTGAACACCTAGCTAAGATCACATAGGAAAATGCATAAAAACTCGTATGGAAGAATATAATATGTCGCTTCGGGATCCCTCACTCAGTTGTCTCTAACAACGGTACACAGGTCGCTGAGAAAAAGTTCAACTTGAACTGTGAAGAGCTCGGAGTCAGAAGAGATTTCTCAATCCCTTACTATTCTCAATCCAACGACCAAGTAGAGTCCGTTAACAAGATTATCAAATACACCCTGAAGAGAAAATTGAAATCTGCCAAGGGATGATGGGTGGAAGAACTTTCCAAAACCCTTTGGTTATATCGGACCACCTCATGAACAGCAACCAGCAAGACCCCATTCGCCATGGCATATAGGGCTAAGGCAATGATCTCCCCGTTGAAGTGGGGATGCTTTCTCCAATGCACTTGCATTTCAACGAAATAGTCAACGAAGATTGTGCAGGACAAACCTTGACTTGTAGAAAGAAAGGCGTGCCAACTCACAGCTTCACCTAGCGGTTTATTAGAGAAATATGGTTAGGTACTACAACTCTAAAGTCAAGAGTAGGGGCTTCTAAGTCAACAATTTCGTCCTAAAGAAGGTTTTCCTTGATAACAGAGAGATTGGAGCAGGGACCCTCGGACCCACTTGGGAGGGACCGTATAAGATCATTGAAGTGATCCGGCCCAGGACCTATAAGTTAAAAGACTATGAGGAGAAGAAAATGAAGCACCCGTGTAACGTCACCCACATTCATCCGTACTACCATTAGGTTTTTGATTACTAGTGCCGAGTCGCATTTCATTTTTTACATTCAATTTTGTTCAGAAATAGTTATATTTATTACAAAGCTCTGTTGGTTTCAAGTTAAAGATCTATTTTCCAGATTACACCATCAAAAACATGGCAGCGAGGAGTGTAGTTCGTGGCCAATTTCTTAATGGATCGCGACAAATACAATTCATTAACGGTGATGGAGTGTAGTGGATTAAAACTTTAACGCTGGGTAAAATATATAAGTAACATATAAGTAAAAAGTAATGAGAGAGTGTGGTTCACGGCCAACTCCTTAACTCACTGGAAAAAAATACTTAACGCGTACACGTACAAGTAAAGAAAGCAAGGCAGCGAGAGAGTGTGGTTCGTGACCAACTCCTTAACACGCTGGATAAACTACTTCACACGCACATATGCAAGTAAAATGAAGCAATAACACTTGAAGGAAAGACAGATTGAAAAATAATCTCTTTTCATTAATGTATTTGCTGTAATTAAAGAAGTAACGGAACTACACAAAGCAAAAATCCTATGACCCGCCGCATCATTGAGTCGGTACAAAAAGGGGGCCTAGCCTAGCCAACCATTCTTCGGTCTTTGTAAGATCCGTTATTGTCTCGCATAAGTCTGTCTTCATCGATGGGCTTCGTCAGCAACATAAGTTTGACTTCACCATGATAGGGAGTATAATTGTGATAATCATTTAGTACTTTATTCTCAACATTCTATTGAGAATAAAGTACTAAACGATTATATAGTTTTGAACTCGTCACTTCTTGAAAGATTTTATTGTACACCTGGAGTTGATCTTCGCCAACGCCGTGCAGTGATCATCTCTGCCGCTTATTCCCAAGTAAGAAATCTAATACTTTTGGACCTCCTTCCTTTTCTTCCCACGAGTCTCACCCTCCTCAATAGTGACCTCTTTTCCTTTGTCTTGCTGCCTATCACTCTATGAAGTAAACAAAGAGCATTGGAGGAGAAAAGAAGATGAAATGTTTGTTGTGCCCATTACTAGAAAACTGCAGAGACATGGTCCCGTTCCGTCATCATCATCATCATCATCTTCATCTTCATCAATGTTGAAGAATGGAATATTTGTGAAGGTATGCTTGGCAATTGAAGCAAAAGCCATTACTTTTTATTTCTCTTTCGTATGGAAAGATTGCTGCCATGGGAGAAAATGTTTGAGGTTTGAGAAGTTTTGGAAAGGTTAAACTGGAAATGAAGGATTCATTGGGTTTATATAGGGGCAGGATTTGATCACAGCCATTGATCAAGACTCTCAAGATTTGAACCGTTGGAAAGGGTTGTGTGAAAAACGTAAAGCATTAAAGGCGGCTTTTCATAAACCACTCTTTAATGGGTATGGAGAATACCACAAGCCACACGCGCCCCTTCAACTTACCTAGATAATGATGACATCAACTTCTTGAGCAATGAAAAGGTTGCGCCATTAATGTCTTTGAAAACAACTCTTCAGATTCAGATTCAACTCTTTAGATTCAAATCCCTTCCAAGTTGTGTGAATTTCTAAGTCTAGACCTTGTCAAAGGTTTTTTTATTTATAAAGGTCCTCCTCGATAAAAGGGCATCATCAAAGGTTAGAAACTTGATTGAATACGTGTTTCATTAATCAAGATAGAGCATACGGAGCAATTATACATAAAACAAAGGAGAAATCAGTTTCATTGATAAAGCTTAGAGCAAATACAAAAACATAAAACATAAAAATGCAAGCCATACTGCCCCACTGCCTCTTCAGGGCAAGCACCTATGGGGTCTTCATCTACAGTAGAGGGAGGGATGGAGGTCTCGCCTTCAACTTGATGTTTAGCAGAGGGAGGAACTTTGGAAGATACAAAAGGCCCTAGAGTAGGATTGTCGATAGGAGCTGACATTAGGAATGAAAGATCCTGTTCTGGATGAACCTCCCTGATCCTTTCAATCAACTTCTCATCGCTGGCCACTATAAAGTGATTGGCGAGGTATAAGTACTCAGGCGTGTTTGAGAACTCATTCTTCTACTATCTCACAGGCCTCGCCTTTGCCTCTACTAGCCCCTCCTTCATCTTTTCTAGCTCTCTCCTAGCCTCGGCTAGTTGTTTATCCTTCTTAGCAACCATGGCATCGGGTTACGGTTCATCGAGGCCATAAAACTTTCAGCAGCCATTGCACGCACTCCTTGGCTAGTTTCTTCGAGGCCTCATCAAGTTTTTTTTTGCTCTGAACCCATCTCTAGTCCTCAGTAGTAGACTCGAGCTTGGCTTTCAAGTCGGCCTCGACAGTCACCAAAGGATCTACCTTGTATAGAAGGGCCCCATTCTCCAAACCCAACTTGGTGTTCTCAAAACACATAATCTTTAGATCCTGGTGAGCTTTTTTGACTTGGCCTCCTCCTTGCCCAACTTGCTCTCAAAACCAGCGAGGACATTGTACAATTCTTTGTTCAAGACTAGCCCCCGGGTAGTATTCATCTCTGCCATTTTTATAAGTTCGCTCATGGTGGTCTTCTCACAGGTCGAGGTCCAGTACTTGTGGACACTCGCCGCCGCCATTGTAGGAGATGCAGAGAGTATCTTTATCATGGTAGGATCCAATTCATCGCAGCGAGCACCGATGTTCATACACACTACTCAGTTGGATGATGAAGATGAAAGCCAAGCATCAACAGTTCATTGGGTGGAGTTCGACAAAGTTCGGCGACTCTCATCAATTCACCTCGTCTTATGAGCATTCCTCATTATCCTCTTCTCGCCCATCGAAGCCTTCTCTTTCGCTACGTAGGTCTCACCCGTCTTTTTTACGATCCTCTTTCTTCGATCTTGTTAGGGCATATGAGGTGGATGTGAGAGAGAGGTGGTCAAATCTGGGACCTGTATAGCAGGGACTGGATGAGGAGTCTCTCGAAGAGATACCGCGGTTTGAACCTCGTGCGACTAAGACTGGGCCACCGCGCTTGATTTACCATTTTCCTTGTCGAGGTTGAAGACAAGGATGCACCTAAAAGTGAACGTGGCTGTAATAACAACAAAACCCAAGAATGTCAAGAATAATCATTGATACAACTTTTACACGACTCAGGTCACGAAGCTTACCCATTAGTCCAAAACGGATCAACAGATTGTTATCCTTGAGTAGGTTGTCGAGGCTTCTAAAGTCGCTATCATGCTCGCGAACCTTAGCCCACTTTGACCTCAAATCTTCTTGTTCTCTCTTTGGGATTAGTGGCTTCCCAAAATCTACAATGACAATAAAAGCATTAAGTCAGGAACAAGGTTAAAACCTACACAAGAGAAATAAAAGATACCAAGTTCTCTAAAGCGACGATGAATGGACATGTTAGGAAGGAGATCTTTCGGCTTAAATTCTCAATACCCTTAGGTGATGAAGAAGCTCCCCTTCCAGTTGTGGACCTTGTTGGGACTCTAAGTAGCCATTCTCCACTTTTGGCCCACTGGATGACATATTGAACCAACCTTCGGAACTACAAGATCGGTAGATTGATTCAAATTTCCTTGAAGATAAGTTGCATCCAACCTTAGTAATCCCCCATAACAAGAACACCGCCACCATCTGGTCCCATCCATTTGGCATTATCTAACAAGGGGCCAGGTTGAAGTCTTGCAAAACTTTGCCAAAAAAATGGATGCATCGACAGACGAAGGCCTTGCTGCATCGTTGGTCGTAAATGGTGACAAACCCTTCTGGTGGGTCATCACCCGCCTCCTAAGGCTAGAGGCCCTGAGCGCAACAGATTCGAAGATCGCATAACCAATCCTGATAGCTTCCAAGTCCACATCCTTGATTCTCGAGCAAACTAACAAAGCTAAAGTGGCAGAATTTGTTAACTCCTCATCCAACTGTCGAGTTGTCGGGGGCATCCCTTCTGTCTAACGAAGCTCTCATTTCAAGATCCCGGTGTCTCAATGTTTTCTCTTCTTTGTCTTTGGCGAGGGTTCTTAAGGTTTCTTCCTCTACTCTTTTTTGGGAGGGAGGGGGGTGGGGGTAAGGTGGGGATGGGGGTGGAGGAGGAGAGGAGAGGAGATATATATATATATATGCAACAGTTTGGTCTTTGCTCAACCTCATCTTGGGGCGATGGTGGAACTTCTCTCCGCATCTCTAAGTCGGTACATGTGACCGACTGGTTTTGGGAATCATTGTTTTCAGACGACATTGCTTTTCTTCCATTTGTTCAAACGGAGAAATCTCTGAAGCTATCGGAGAAGAATGTAGAAAGAGAGGCTGGAAGCAGGATGTTTGGAAAAACACAAAAGTGGCACGAGAAATAACACAAATCAAAGCTTATAACTTTACCTAGTAAACAAAGCTCTGCCAAAGAACTAAACAAACAGCAAACTAGAACTCTTCTCTCACCGGAATTTTCTAAAGCTCTGTGGTCTTCTCTGGAATTCTTTGGAAGTTTGGAGAAAATGAACATGTGAAAAGAAATTAAAGGAAGGGCACCACGATTTATATAGACGACGCCCCTTTCATCCTTACCGTCGAATTCAAATCACACAATCTGAATCGTCTATATAGCTAACACGTGTCAAGACCGAGGTAAAAAACGGAAAACAAAAACCAAGGCAATTAAAGAAGGAAGAGTAGCCGCGCTATGCGCCTGCAACAATGATGGCACTGCCGCTTTGAATCATCATTGCATGTCCTCGTTAACAGCGTTGATTGACGGCTCTATCAAGATCATACCTACCATGAACCAAACAAGTCCACGTCACCTGCGACTAACCCAATCAAAGCCCTCACCGCTATGAATGAACATGCTTCGGGCTTGGGGAATTGTACATAGCTGCTTCGAAGAATCCATGTGTACATCTACGAGGAACTCCATCTCATAATTCCAATTAGGGCGAAGTCCTGAAGATTAAAAAAAACATAATACTTCATAAAGTCCCGCGCCTATCATAAATAACAAGATTGGACTTGTGAGGGACTATTGTTACCATACAGGTTTCGCAAAGCCCAACAAAGGTCTCGCATGCCCAGTAGATTCCACATAAGCCTCGCATGCCATTTCCAATACCAATATATTTCTAAAGTCCTTCGTCATTTCTGACGGGCCTAGACCCTCAATCAGTATTCCCCGCGCCCCACAAACCCCATAGGTAATCACAGATAGAGCAACATCTTAAGAAAAGATTATGTTTGATTACGATACAAACTTAGAAGGAAAGTAAATATCAATCTCTTAATAATTGGTAATAAGATATTGGGAATCAATGGAGATAAGGATGAAAAATCTAAAAGATCGCGTTGATATCCAATTACCCCTTATCTAATAAGGAATGACGATCATATTCAATGTCTAATTGATTGCTTACCCAAATCAATTAGACTCTGAACTTATAAATACAAGGTCCTTGGCCATTCTAAGATACGTATTATTCGCACCCTTAAACTCTGCTCAATTTTTTTCTTGCTTGTATCTCCCACAACCAAACACTCTCTTTGATATTATTCTTATAGCGGCAGTTAACTTGATCGTCGGAGTATTAACGATCGCTGGACCTTTTTTTTCTGTGATCTCGGTGCTTAACGATTGTCCTAGTGTGTAGGTAACATACAAACTGGTAGAGAATTGTTTGAAGATTTGTTGACACGTGAATAATACAAATTTCGAGATCAACAAATTTAATTAAAAACTTAAAAAATTGGTCCGAGGAATTGAGCCCAATACCTAAAACACAACATACCTCCAATCTCAATTTTTATCTAGCTCCTTAGACATCATCATTCAGAGAATATAGTAGTTTTTGTGTTTGTGTTTCAAAGAGAAGTTGTAAAGTTTCATTCTTCTAGTTTAATAATTCATTTCATATAAAGATTATATAATCCACTTTAAATTCAATTATTTTATTTTAGATATATGATTGATGTAATACAAAGATTATAAAATTGATTTAAAATTCAATTATTTAATTATTGAAATTTTTTAAATATATATAAATTGTGAGTCAACACATTTATAAAATTCAGTACTTATAATCTATAAAAATCTTTAATAAACAAATTAATATACCAATACTTTTATAGAATTTTAAAAAATTACATTAAATATCCTTAAATTTTTTAAAATTTTGAAAGTTGTTAAAAATCTTGATTCAACTCACCCTTAAGAATTCCAACTTCCGTCTCTTATTTGTACTTTTTCAAACGGTACAATGTTGACTGCTCTCACTCTGTCTGTAATAAGTATACAGTAGTTCTCCTCGTGAATCGTGATCCTCTCTCTCTTTCCCGCATCACGACATCAAAATGCTCCCAAACTAAAACCAACAAAAACCTGCTCCCGCTCCCTCTCCAATTATCAAAAGTTTACCCTTTTACTTAATTATTACATTTCACCTAATTTTGCATAGTCTTTCTTGATCTCTTCAAACCAAACGCATGTCTTTGACTCTTCTTTCATCTTCTACCTCATATCCACTTCAAGAAAACGGATAAATCTCACAATTTTTATTTATTTTTGCTTTGAAAGATACAGAAAATGAAATGCTTTCATTTCACTAATAGCGAGAGAAGGCCCGAGGAGGAAGAAGACCATGACGGCGCCGTTTCACGTGCGTCGTCGAAGGTGTCTTGGGTGCGGTCACTGAGTGTTGCGTCGAGTAACGTCGACACGCGGCGTTCGGCGTTTGATTCGGAGTCGAGGAGGGACTGGGCCGACTCGTTTGGGTTCCACGAGTTCTTGAATCAACGCCGGGCCAATGATCTGCGGGTTTTTACCTTTTCCGAGCTGAAATCGGCTACCAGAGGGTTCGCCCGGGCCCTCGTGATCGGCGAAGGCGGGTTCGGGTGCGTGTATCGGGGCCTTGTTAAGGTTCCGGATTCCGAGTCGGGTTCTGAATCCGAGATGGATGTTGCTATCAAGCAGTTGAATCGCAATGGATTCCAGGCATGCCCTTTTGTTCATATTTTGTATTTATATTTTTATGCTAAAATTTATATATAAAGAGTACATTGAAATTCTCAGAGCTTTTATTTTACTGATATGATGGGATAATTAGCTTTTTGCACATATACAATAAATTTAGAGTCGACTATATGAATCGTTGCCAGCCACTTTGTTGGTTCATTGTTAGATCTAGTACTGGTATATATCTTTGAAGCTTATTGCATTTTGTATTCTGCCTTCATGGGGGCAGATTTTATTAATAATTTGCAACTTTTGGGTTTTTCTCGAGGGATGGATTGTTAAAATTAGGCGATCTAACTGTAGTTTGGTGCAATCAAGAAATTCTCGGGGTGTGTTTATTTTGGTACTTCACTATCAGCATTTCCTTGTCAACTTTTGTTGCTTAGATGACTTTCTGCATATGCTGAGCAACTCTTCTAGAAAAGGGACTCGGTATTCAAATTTTTGATGTAACCGATCAACTAGTAAATTCAAGACTTTAAGCCCTGTTCTCTCTGTTTACAACTTGTTTTCCGTTTTGTAGTTTTTGAAAATAGTGAAAATGTGTTCTCTTTGTATTTCGAAA
This sequence comes from Forsythia suspensa, assembly GCA_023638005.1. Classification (NCBI taxonomy): domain Eukaryota; kingdom Viridiplantae; phylum Streptophyta; class Magnoliopsida; order Lamiales; family Oleaceae; genus Forsythia; species Forsythia suspensa. The sequence continues at coordinate 15,787,031 of CM042669.1, forward strand.
ATGAATTTTCCAAAACACCCAAAAATATGTCAAAGGAAATGGAAAATAAAAATTTCATCATTTTGGGTATTTTCTTTATAAAACACGGACTTTTTCAAAATGGCCAAAATGCGTGTTTTGGTGTTGGAGGGGTCCGCGCTTTGAAGCTTCTGGCTATTTTTTTTTTTCATTTTACGTTGGGCAAAACAATGATGTTTTTAACCATTTTTCACATTTTTTTCACAAAAATTGCTAGATCAAAATGATTTTACAATTGATTGTCATGGTTCAATTCTCAAAGATGCGTGACTCTTTTTAATTGTTTTTATTTCCAAATATAATTGTTTTTAATTATTTTTAATTCCAAACATAATTGTTTTTAATTAATAATTATTTTTAATTCTTTTTAAGTCCAACAATAATTGTTTTTAATTGTTTTTAATTGTTTTTACTTAATAATCATTTTTAATTCCAAATAATTAATTTTTTTAATTGTTTTTAATAATTGTTTTTCAATGTTTTTCAATGTTTTTAATGAATAATTGTTTTTAATTCCAAATAATTCCAAGTTTTTAATTCCAACAATAATTATTTTTAAGTGTTTTTAATTCTAAGTAAGTCCAAATTTCAAAAAAATTTCAAGTAAACGCGTTTTCGAGTTTTTGTTTCAGAAACAATTTTCGAAAACACCAAAAAGAACGTGTTTTCAAAAATTTCAAAAAACAAACACTCAAAATTCAAAACACAAAATGAATTCAAAACTCAAAACGCAAAGACAACACTACCTTAGCTTTTTGTGATATTTTTATTTGACTTTTTTCATGGGATTATAAGAAACATATTTGTGAAGCTTTGTTGAGGTTAATTTTGTTTCAAGATTATCTTATAGGTTTTTATGTTTTTGCATTCTAGTAATCAGGGGCACAAAGAATGGATTAATGAAGTGAATTTTTTGGGAGTGGTTAAGCATCCGAATCTTGTTAAGTTAGTGGGATATTGCGCAGAAGATGATGAAAGGGGAATTCAACGGCTTTTGGTGTATGAGCTAATGCATAATAAAAGCTTGGAGGACCATTTATTGACCCGGTCAGCATCTCCTCCCCCGTGGCTGTTGAGATTGAAGATTGCCCAAGATGCAGCTCGTGGTTTAGCGTACCTTCATGAAGAAATGGAATTTCAGGTGCTCATGCTTTCATGCTTATTTTTGATTTTATGAACTTCAATTTATCATGAATGGTGTTTGTTCATGGATAATTTCAGCTGTTACATTTTGATAAAATATCGAAGTCATATATGTCTGCTATGTAGATTTGAATAATTAATCAGCAAAAATGATAAATCATCTGGTCCCCCAACTCCTGGGCCCAAGCCTCAAACTGTTTGTGCCTCACATGCAGTGGACCAAATCTTAAACTGATTGTCATTTTCATGAAAATAATCAGCATGGTGTAGTCATGCTCTGTCCCATTAATTATCAAACGGAACAGCCCAAACTCTTGATTCGACCTGACCCTCGTGTGACATTATCTGTTATCAAATTTGTATCAAACCTACCAAATTACTGCCGCAAGTCAAAATGATGTTTACACTAGAAACCGATGCATGAGATGTTAAGAGAGCTTGATTCAAATTGGTATTTTAATACATTTCCACTTCTTTTCTAAGTGTATACACTTCTTTCCTGCATTAATTATATTTTTTAAGAAGGAATCATAACAGTAGTTCTGAATACGGTGACAGCCTGAATGCTGCAGCTTCTTTTGCTTGATATTTACTGTCAATTTGATTTTGATCCGCTTTTCTCATTTGTTCAGCTAATATTCAGAGACTTCAAAACTTCGAACATCCTTTTGGATGAAGACTTCAATGCAAAACTTTCAGACTTCGGATTGGCTAGGCAGGGTCCAACGGCTGGACTAGGTCATGTTTCAACATCAGTGAGTTTCATTTTGTTTTTCCTGGGCATCCTTGAATTTTGTGGAACTGAATCCCTTGATTCAAAATTTGGCCAATCCCTTTAAATTATTCTTTTTCTCTGTTTTGCATGTTGGATTGTGTGGAGTCTAATTGTGCCATATTATTTCGAACCCCAAGGCAATTTTTTATTATTATAGGGGTATATTGGACATTCATGTATGTATATGCAAATTGAGATTGAGGGTAAACCACTATAAATCTATGTGTCTGCTCGCGTGTGTTTCTGATGTGTTTTGCTTATTATTGCGTTGTATCCTAATCCATAACACTGATTAATATCTTCACCCTTTTCTGAAATGTTTTCTTTAGGTGGTTGGCACAGTGGGTTATGCGGCTCCTGAATATGTCCACACTGGCAGGCTCACTGCCAAAAGTGATGTGTGGAGCTTCGGGGTAGTTCTCTATGAACTCATTACAGGCAGACGAGTGCTCGAGAGAAATTTTCCACGAGGCGAACAGAAACTCTTGGAATGGGTAAGGCCATATGTTACGGATCCTAAAAAGTTCCACATGATTTTAGACCCAAGACTTGAACAGAACAACATGAAATCAGCTCTAAAACTTGCATCCCTTGCGAACAAATGCCTCATGAAGCATCCTAAATCACGACCAAAAATGAGCCAGGTAGTTGAGATGCTTGGAAGCATCATCGATGCTGCATCGCATCAAGATGAATGTGTACCTGAAACTGTCAAAGAACCTGAAAACACGAAGGAAGAAACTGAGGACTCAGAACCAGGCAAACAGGAGAACAACCGGAAAAAGGGTTTCGATTTCAGAGAAATAGTCTTGAGAAACAGATCAATTGGAAAGTTAGATTGGAGAAGCTGGACACCGGGTTTGGTAAGAACATGATATTTTCTCGTTCTCCCGTCTCCAAACAGGCCGATGATTTCATGTTCTTTCCAAGATCTTTACAGTTGTATCCCATGTATTGCATAGAGCTGTAAATAGAGAATGTGCAGACAACTTTTTTGGGTCGAAATCTGAATATTTTTGACCTGTGAAAATAGATCATGTAGTCTGTAGTTGCAATGCCTGCAACTCCTTTTTTATTTTCCTCTAATTGGAACTCTGTATTTTTTAAGACGAGAATATCTGAGAGAGGTTGAAGAGGATGGTGAAAATTCCAGCTGCTGAGTGCTGATGTCTTACAATCATTGTTTGAACTTTTAAAATATGTTTGGTATGTAGTATTAGATTATATATATATATATATATATATATATATATATATATATATATATATATATATATATACATACTGATATTGTATTCTCTATTTTAGAACTAAATTTTTCCTATGAATATTGGACATGTCGAAATATTAGTTTGTCACGTTCTAGTAAACAACACGGTGCACTCTTTTGATTGGAAACTCTTATCACAATTGGGAATGTTTTCGGTTGTGTTTGAATAGAATGCTAAGAGCATCTTCAATGCATTCGATGGATTGGAAAAAAAACATGTGCCACATCACCAAATAGACAATATACATTAAAATCTTCTCCAAGTCACAATGTGGACACTATGTCAAACTGACACGACATCAGAAAAAATAGAAGATGTCAACTACTCTTTCTACATCTAGACGTTCTGTAAGATTGGACGAGTCAGCCATTTTTTTAATTTTTGACTTAATTTTTTAAAATTCTGTTAAGTGGATTAGTTTTATTATTTTTTAATTGTAAAATATAAATGTCACATAATCAACATTATTAGATTGTAGAAGGAACTATTTGAGAGAATTTTTGGACTTATTCGTCTATTCATTCCACGTAATCTAAAAGTTCGTCTATTTAATTATCACGTCAACCACAATTCATTAAGTGCATTGGAGATGCTCTAATGGAAATTCAATGGATAGAATCAAACAATTTCATGTTATTACTTGAACTGGAAGAAAAAAATTATAAAATGTAAATTGTTGTATAAATTTTCTAATATCATTTTAAGACTTTCTATTGTAGACAACAAAAGTCTATATTATTTTTGGTACATATTATGTCATGTAAATTTATTCATATTGAATTAATGATGATTTAATTGAGAGAGAGAGAGAGAGAAGAAAAAAAAACAAAATTAAAACACGACTTTGTAGTTTAGTGGATTATTTGGACAAAAAACGTTTGGTTCTTAGTTTTAAGATCTAGAGTCAATTACATTGTAAATGAAGTTAAACCGAACTAGCCAGTTTCGATATAGTTAGTGTAGTTTGAGTACCGTTGATCACAATGAAAATGAGTTTGATATTTATAGTTTACAATAGCTAACTTGTGTGGCATTTCTTCACAAAATAATGGTCACCAAGCCTTTGGGGGCTGTCTTCCTTGCACGAGTGTTAAAGAATGAAACTATTTCTAGTTTAGAAATTTAACGGAGTATGGAATGCTGGTCTTGGAGGTAAGTGTTAGAATTAATCTACCGAATTCATAAGCAGATGATTATACATCTATGACTTAAAACCATCATCTTTGTAATTACCAAGATTAATCTTGAAGCGGAGCGTCGCACTGAATCCATGATTCTGTTTGATCGAGCGGGTTATGGTCTTCCAATTGATCCGTGGTTTTCTCCTTAGTGTCTCTTGTTGATGGGGATACAAAGAGTTGTGAAAAGCCACGCTCAATGGGGACCATGACCAGATATATATCGCTCGCATGGCGGTTATTAAGTTTCAATGTTGTTAAATTGGCCCCTCATCAATTTAAAACATTGTATCCGTCTCTACACTTTAATCTCAAGACACTTAATACCCATTAGTCCAAAAATAGTTTTAGTGGATCACTTTATCGACTAAAACCTTAAGATAATACCACACATTTTAATATATACATGTTTGGCCCCACATGTTGAATTTTATCCAACAATCTCCCATTGGGCCATACATGTATCCTTATAAAATGCACAACCTCATGAGCTCAAAATTTTGCTATCTTCATTAAGGGTATTTCCAAACAATCTCGTCCATCAATCATATCAATGTAGGATCAAAGCGACTTTCGTTACATTAATCGTAACTAAATCCATCAATGGTCACATACACTAATACAACCAAATGACATAGATCAATCATGAGAGTGTAGTATGAAAATTACATGTTATGTGATCCAAACATGTCTATTTTCAATTGGTCCGACTTTATTTCTTAAGTGAGATCAATACCAAACATAATGTAACAGAATGGAATGAACTGAATACTTTCTATCTGTACAGAAAATTATCCAAACACACAAATGTGTCCAAAAACAAACATAAAGCAACCAAAATACAAACTCCCACTAAAACATGATATCCTCAAGAAATACAACACCCATACTGAGCAAGTGTGCTCATGAAAAACCTTGGGTGGTAATCCCTTAGTAAGCGGATCCGCAATCATGGAGTTTGTCCCAATATGCTCTATGGAAATCATCCATTCTGCACCTTTCTTTCACAACAAGGAATTTAATGTCAATGTGTTTTGACTTAGTTGAACTCGTTGTTATTAGAATATAAGCTTAATCGCAGAAAGTTATTGTCACAATATAACTTTAATGGTCTATCAATACCATTGAGAATGCGCAGCTTGAAGGACAAAATTCTCGCAGACCATATCCCATTATTAGATGCCTCATAACATGCTACAAACTCTGCCGCCATAGTGGAAGAAGCTACAGTGTCGCTTAGCACTCCTCCAGATATAGCTCCTCCACTAGCGTGATATATGCGACCGATGTGGATTTTTCATGTCTTGGCATCCCGCAAAATCGTAATCGGAGTACCCTACGATCTCTAACTGATCCGATCTGCTGTATGTAAGCATGCAATCTCTTGTTCTCTTCAAGTACCTCATAACCCTTTTTGCTGCTATCCAATGATTCATCCCAGGGTTACTTAAATATCTGCCCAGCATTCCAACAATGAATGCTATATCTGGACGTGTACAAACTTGAGCATACATCAGACTCCCAACAGCTGATGCATAGGGAATCTTCTGCATTTCCTTAACTTCAAGATTATTTTTAGCAATCGATTGAGACTGAATTTGTCTCCCTTAGCAACAGGGGTGTCCCCTGGTTTACTATCCTGCATGCCAAACCTTTTAAGAACTTTATCGATATAGCTCTTTTGTGACAATCCAAGAATACCCCGAGAGCGATCCCGGTGTATCTCGAATCCCTAATAAAAGAGGCGCCCCCAAGATCTTTCATCTCAAAATTCCTTGATGAGAAAAGTCTTGGTTTCGTGCAACATGCCTATATCATTAGTGGCAAGCGGTATGTCGTCAACATACAAAACTAGGAAAATATGCTTACTCCCATCTGAACTCATGATATACACAATCATCAACAATATTTATCTCAAAACCAAACGAGATAATCACTTGATGAAATTTGTAGTAGTACCATGACGGAAGCATTAAGTCCATAGATAGATTTCTTTAATTTGCAAACCATATTCTTTGAGTCTCCTGACACGAAGTTTTCTGGTTGCACCATATAAATTGTCTCATCAATGTCTCCATTGAGAAACGCTGTCTTAACATCCATCTGATGTAACTCAAGATCAAAATGTGCAACAAGTGAATGATCATCCGAAAGAGTCTTTCGTTGAAACAGGAGAAAGTCTCTTTGAAGTCAATGCCTTCCTTTTGTGTAAAGCCTTTAGCTACAAGACGAGCCTTATATCTTTCCACATTACCTTTCGAATCCCGTTTGGTTTTAAAAATCCATTTACAACCAATGGGCTTCGCACCTTCTGGTAATGGGACAAGATCCCAAACTTTATTGTCTTGCATAGACTTATACTCCTCATTCATGGCATCAATCCACTTTTGAGAATCAGAACCCTTCATGGCCTGATGGAAATTGATTGGATCATCTTCCATCATTCCATTATTTTCCTCATGTTCTTGGAGAAATACTATAAAATCATCCGAAATAGCATTTTTCCTTTCTCGAGTGGATCTCCTTAATAGTATTGGTTCTTGAGGTTGTTGAGTTTGTACTTCTGGAATGGTGGGAGGTTCTTCAACATTATCTTGCTTGAGGTTAGGATATACTTCTTGATCAATGCAGCACGAGAGACCGCACATTATCAAAAGTAATAGTAGGAATCGAAATCGATCCCTCCTCGTTTCTTCCTCAAAGACAATGTCTCTAACCTTATTTCTCCCCAAACTCAACATCCTCAAAAATGTTTGCAATCCCCATTTCAAAAATTGACTTAAGTGTGGGATTATAAAATTTGTAGCCCCTTGATCGCCTCGAATAACCAATAAAATAGCGCTTATAGTTTTGGAGTCCAGTTTATTTTCATGTGGCCTATAAGGCCTAGCCTCATTGGACATCCCCAAATATGGAAGTGCTTTAGAATAGGTTTTCTGCTGTCCAAAGCTCATAAGGTGTTTTAGCAAAGCAGATTTAGTTGGTACTGCCTGAGAATATAAGTCTGCGATCTTTAATGCTTCTCCCAGCAGTGATTTTGGTAAAGTAGAATGACTAATTATACTCCTTACCATGTCCTTAAGAGTTCATTTGCGTCTTTCACCACACCATTCATGCTAGGTGATCCCGGCATGGTGTACTGGGACGATTCCACATTCCTCTAGGAATTTAGCAAATGGTCACGGACGTTGTTCACCGAACCGTCATATCGTCGTAGTACTCACCACCACGATCGGACCTAACGCTTTTAATCCTTTTGTTGAGTTGATTCTCAACTTTGACTTTGAAAGCCTTGAACATGTCCAAATGACTCAGATTTTTCATGAATAAGATATAGATGCCCATAACGTGAGTAATCGCTCATGAATGATATAAAATATTGTTGACCATTCCAAGAAGCCGTAGGGAATGGTCCAAATATCTGTGTGTATCAATTCTAAGACGTCCAAGTTCTATTGGCACCTAACCTTTTGTTTTGGTCTGCTTTTCCTTGATACATTCAATACAAACATCAAAGTCCAGTAAAGTCCGGAGAATCCAAAATGCCATCCGACACAAGTCGTTCAACTCTTGTTTTTGAGATGTGACCTAAGCGCTTGTGCCATAGTTTTCCGAATTTTCTTTATTTAATTTTCGCTAGTACCACGTGATTCCACATGCAAGGTTTCATTATATGACTTAATAGTATCAAGCAAATATAAGTTATCGTATGAACATAATGAACCAAATTACCAACAATATTTGAATTTAATGAAAGACTAAACCGACAATTTCCAAAAGAACAATGATATCCAAATTTGTCCAATAAAGAAATAGAAACCAAATTTGTCTAAACGCAGTGACAACAAAAGTATCTTTCAAATCCAAATAAAACCGGTCCCTAACAATAACCTAAAAGTGCCTATTGCTTCAACTTCCACCGATTTTCCGTCGCCCACAAAGATGAATCTTTCAAGATCATTTGGCTTTCGGTGAGCAGCAACCCCTGATAGAAACACTTATGTGAGTAGTAGCACCGTAATCTAACCACCAAGTGTTTCTAGGCATCAAGCTAAATTAACCTCGAATCGCAGACCAAATTAAGAAATGTACCTTTCTTTTGCACGCTTGAGCGTTATATTTGGTACAATCCTTCTTTAAATGTCCGAAGCTTCGCAAAAGAAACAACCTTCTTTGTCTTTATGTTGTTTCTTACGCGGACCCTTAGCGACTTCATATTCTACGCTTTTTCTTTTCTTGCCCTTATCTTTGGAGGTACTTGCCAAGTTAGCAATTTCGATTGCATCGCTTCAACCTTTCTTCCTCTTGCACACAATAAGAAATGAGCTCATTTAGAGTCCATTTCTCCTTTCGACGATTATAACCGACCTTAAATTGATTGAAATGTGCAGGAAGCGATATTAATACTAAATGCACGAGCAAGTCATCAGACAAGTCGAGCTTTAGTGCCTTAAGTTTTGAAGCAGTATGAGACATCTGCATGATGTACTCCCTTATGTTCCCCTTGCTTTTATACTTCATTGAAATCAAGCTTTGCAGGAGCGTGCTTGTTTCAGCCTTATCGTTTTTCGCAAAACGCTTTTCAATTTCAGCAAGGAATTCTTTGGCATCAATTACCTCCTCAGATACTGCGCCTCTAAAGGCTTCTGGAATGCCGCGCTTAATGATCATAAGACTCATGCGATTTGAGCGTTCCCACTTCTCAAAGTTCCTCCTGTCATCAGGTGAACTTACATCCGTAAGAGAAGCAGGTTTCTCAATCCTAAGAGCAAGGTCGAGATCCATGCAGCCAAGAACAATTAAAACGTTCTCTTTCCAATCCTTGAAGTTTGACCCATTAAGCATGGGGATTGAATTGATATTTGCAGATATTGTGGAAGTGGATGAATGAGCTGTATAGAGAAAGAGATAGAAATAGCTTACATTAGTACTTAATTATGCAAATGATAATTTCAAATATATTGGTAAGGCCCATCACAAAATACCTAGCACAACATCAATATTTAGTCTTTGGACAGAAACATTGACTCGTAAGTGGTACCTCGATGTAGCAATCAAACACTGACAATAAGACATGTCAATCAATAAACCTTTCTTTGGACCGATTTATTGATCACACGTTAAACCAAATAATCGTCACGCGTTTATCACCATAGGTGCATGTGAAATTCCAGCCAAACATTGACCTTCCTTTGGGCCGATCAATATTCGCATGAACAACACACACACAAAACCTTCTAATATTCTAAGTGAATTAATTTCCACAAGAGAGGTTACTTTGGCAACATGTTGCTTCAATTAATTCACTTTGGAATATTATATTTCTCAAAAGAGTCCATCATACCAAAATTTGAACCTGAATTAATTGTTTTGCATATCTTTAAAACTTTAGGATTTGAATTTTTGAAATTCAAAGCTTTAGGATTAAGTAATCATTAAGTTGGAGGGTTAAATTGCAATTTAATTAAACTTGATTGGCCAATTATGAAAGATTTTAAGCTTGAAGGACTAAATTGCAATTTTACCAAAACTTTAGTGGCCAATTAATTAAAATCTTAAACTTTAGGACTGAATCATAAAATTCGAACTTGAGGCCCAACTTAATTGATTACTAAAACTATAGGGACTTATTTTATAAATTCGTAAGTCTAAAGGGCCAACTTAAATGAATTTAAAACTTTAGGGTTTAATTAAATGAGGAACAACCGGAAGGACTAGAGATTAAATAAACCAAAATTCGAAAATTACAAACTAGCCCCTTAGATCTTCTAATTTCCGAAGGAGGTCCCTAGGCCAAAAATCACAAAATGTAGCAAACTAGGGTTTCAACCCTAGCCGCCGCCGCCATCAACGAGACCGGAGATGGCGCCGCTGGTCTCCGCGGCTCCACCGCCGAGTCTCCGCTGCAGCGCCATCTCCGGCTGCAGCAGAACTCCACACGCAGCGTCATTGCGCCGCTGACGCCGTTATCAAGACACCAGCTGGCCGTCCGTGACTGCGAGAGGTCCATTCTCGCGACGTCAATTAACCATCTCATCAAGAAACCACAAGATCCATAAATCCGACAATAAAATCCATAAAGATTGCATAAATTGAAATCCCATATTCTTTAGAATATATATATGCATGTATATATATATGTACATCTCGAAACCGGAATCATGCATTTCAATTAACCCAATTTAAAAGTCCATAATTCGAGAAAATATATACATACGTAATCGTAATCTATTTCAATTGTTTATTTGGATTGTTGTGCGTGAAATTCCCCATGAACATAACCGTCGGTTCTTTAATCATATATATCTATACATGACCAAAGTTTTCAACAATTGCACGTATATTTATGCATAATATATACGTAATTCTCCGTCAAAAATAGGGAAAACATGAATTCAAAATTTTAGAACAAAAGGATCATGTCCATATAAATATAGATCTGATAATACAACATGAAGGTGGCTCTGATACCACTTGTTAGAATTAATCTACCGAATTCATAAACAGATGATTATACATCTATAACTTAAAACCATCATGTCAGAATTACCAAGATTAATACTGAAGCGGAAGCGTACCTGAATCCATGATTCTGTTTGATCGAACTGGGTTATGGTCTTCCAATTGATCCGTGGTTTTCTCCTTAGTGTCTCTTGTTGATGGGGATACAAAGAGTTGTGAAAAGCACGCTCAATTGGGGACCATGATCAGATATATAACTCGCAGGCGGTTATTAAGTTTCAATGTTGTTAAATTGGCCCCTCATCAATTTAAAACATTGTATCCGTCTCTACACTTTAATCTCAAGACACTTAATACCCATTAGTCCAAAATAGTCTTTAGTGGATCACTTTATTGACTAAAACCTTAAGATAGCACTACACATTTTAATATATACATGTTTGGCCCCACATGTTGAATTTTATCCAACAGTAAGGTCTTGTGTCATTCTTTGACTTTTCAAAAATTTCTATTCAAGACAAGGAAGGTAAAAAAAAAAATAAAAATAAAAAATAAAAAAATAAAAAAATAAAAAAAATTCCTGACATAAATAGAGAATAAGTTAAACTTACAACTTACTCTTGTTACCACCCAAGTGCGGCGAACCTCCCACGTTAGTAAGAGAGCCCACACTAGCAAATGTTCCATTGAGCCCTAGCCCCTCATCAAAGGTTATTCTAGATTGGAAGAGAGATAATTAACCGATTGGATTGTGTTTGATTGAGAGAACCACACTCACAAGGAAACCTCATCTCAATTTAATAAAATTAGCAATGCAATTTTGGAGATTGAGAATTAAGACATAATCTTGGAAAATCATGTTGAGATTGGATTCTTCCTTATTCTCTTAAAGAATGAGATAATCAAATAACTAATAATTGCTTTCTTAAACCATACGAGATCTCCGATCATTTCAAAATATACATTATTTTTTTATCCTAAACTTTGTTTAAATCTATCATGCTTGTCTCTTCCATACCCATATTTTTCCATATATTTTATACTGGCAGTTGACTTGATCGTCGGAATACCAACGGTTGCCTGCCCCTTTTTTTCTAGTGATCTTGGTGCTTAACGATTGTCCAAGTGTGCAGGTAACATATATGCTGACAGATGATTGATTGAAGATCTGTTGACACATGAATATTGCAGATTTCAAAGTTAACAACTTTTTAAAACATGATTTTAGAAATTATATTTTACTAATAAAGTAACTTTAAAAAAAATTAAAACGCGCTAGAGCCTTTCTCACTAAAAATTTTTTACAACTTCCACGTAAATGGGACTCTAAAATGCCCTCTATAAATGCAAGTACGTTAACTCAAGTATTCACGAATATGAATAAATTTGATACATTTATCTTCAATTTATTGCTTTAATAACAAGTTAGTTTCCTAAACTTTAAAAGAGCAAGTTACTCTTTAATTTTCATTATAAATGTACAATTATTCTTCAATAATAACAAACATTTAAATATTATTTGTTACCCAAATAATAAGTTGGGATCAATGGTACAATTTTTTTTTAATTTTTTTTAAAAATATTTTCTAATACCTATATCCTTCTTTGAAGATATCTAATGCAATTTGTTTGATTATTATAGGAAAGTGTTTATATACAAGAAATAAAGAATTTGAGTTTACTACCAAAATTACAACTATCACGAAAAAGAACAAAAAGAGTAATTTGACATTTTTGTTATTGTTCGATTCGACGAATTGCAAACTCCAAACTCTTAAAATTGTAATAATAAATCTTATTACCACAACTCGTAAAATATTAATAGAATTATCTCAATTCATTTTCATCACATGTCCTTTTAAAAATCATCAAATATGATGTATTAGGGCATCACCAACAAACTCTTTAAACATAGGATGCCTTTTAATTTAAAGAGTCAATTCTTAAAATTCTACTCCAATGAACTCTTCAATTTAATATTTTAATTTAGAGAGTGGGTTTGACTCTACAAATAAACCAACTCTCTATTATTAAATACATTGAAACAATTTTGATGATAGTTAATTTTCTCCTCCTCCTGAGCACGGTGACGATAGTGGTGGAAACCTGCAAAAGGTGGTGGGCTTTTTTCTCCCGTGGCCACTCCGATGTGATAATCAGTATATGGTTATAATATTTGTGCTGAATAGCAATATAGAGATGTATAAGAGTTGTGTCTCTCTTTTTACCTGGAGGGTTAGCCTCTATTTATAGGGATGGCTGCAGTCATTGATGACAGGTGTCCCTTCATCTCCCTCATTTGATAACGGGTGTCCATTCATCTCCATTATTATTAGGAGTTAATGAGGGATGTTTCATCTTTCCAATTTGTTGAGAGATGTTTCGTCTTTCCGATAACTGGTGGTAACTGTCATTCCATAGGTTGCCTGACTAGCTAACTTGACGACAATTGAGTTATTGCAGTCTATCTGTCAAAAGCTTACTCATGAGACCAATAAAGCGGGCAAGTTGGTGAGGCGGGTGAATCGTTGAGGCGGGCGCGCCACCATAGCTAAATAACATACAACAACTGTCATTATTTATATCATCATAAGCCCCTCTATTTCTCATGGACCACTTTTCATATACTGTTGTCAATAGGAAATAGAAATAATCTAGTGCACCTGCTATTTTCTAACTTCTTCAGACAGAAGCTCATCGCCTTGTTTTTTTGATAGAGGTTCATCGCCTTGATTTTTAAACATAGGCTCATCGCTTTGTTTTTCGGACAGAGGCTCGTTGCCTTGATTTTTAATCAGAGGCTCATCGCCTTGATTTTTAAATATAGGCTCATCGCCTTTGATATTCAGACGGAGGCTCATCACCTTGATTTCCAGACAGAGGCTCATCGCCTTGATTTTTAATAAGAGGCTCATCGCCTTGATTTTTAAACATAGGCTCATCGCTTTGTTTTTCAAACAGAGACTCATCGCCTTAATTTTCAGACAGAGGCTCATCGCCTTGATTTTTAAAGAAAGGCTCATCGCCTTATTTTTCAATGGTGGCTATCACCTTGATTTTTAAAAAGTGGCTATTGCCTTGATTTTTAAACATAGGCTCATCGCCTTTATTTTTCAATGGTGGCTATCACCTTGATTTTTAAATAGTGGCTACTGCCTTGATTTTTGAATATAGGCGAATATAGGCTCATCGCCTTAATTTTTCAATGGTGGCTATCACCTTGATTTTTAAATAGTGGCTACTGCCTTGATATTTAAATATAGGCTCATCGCCTTGATTTTTGGATAGAGGCTCATTGGCCTTGTTTTTCAGATAGTAACAGCTGTCATTGTTCCTGGCTTTATAAGCTCCTCTACTTTTCATAGACTATCGTTAATGAAAAGTAGAAGTAATCTAACGCACTTGCTCATCTCAATTTTTTTTTTGTTGGGCGAGGTCACCTCGCCTGGAGTGAGCTTGCCTAATTTTTTTTTTAGGTGAGGTGACCTCGTCGTGAGGTCACCTCGCCTGGAGTGAGCTCGCCTTGGCATATTTTTTTTAGCCAAGACTCTATCTCCTCGCTTGACTTTCGCAGTGGTTGATGATATTTTTGTCACATGTTGGATCCAGGAGGTGCACTAGAACTTCTTAGCTATTTAGATCATTCAATGGTTTATTTTCTGCTTGTCTTTATCGTTTTGAGGTTCAGGCTCATCCCGAATCTTTCTTTTTTTAGACTTAGATTCATTTCGATCTTTCATATTTTTGGTAATGAGATACGCTTCTTCAGCGTCCACATACTTATCTCTCATCTTTAGTAACTCGTGCATCGTATCTGGCGGGTTTTTGGAGAGTGACATCTAGAAAGGATGACTTCTAGTTCTACTCATCATGGCAGTGACCACAGCAAACATCTGCAGATCTTTGATTCCCAGCGTTGCTCTATTGAACCGAGCAATAAAATCTTTCAGCAGTTCGTCCTTGTCCTGTGTCAATTGCATTAGACTGATAGTAGTTTTCTCAACACGTTTGCTGCTAGCAAAGTGTGTAGCAAAACTTTTGGAAAACTCGTCAAATTTACGGATCGATTTTGGAGGAAGGGTGGCTACCCAGTCCCTGGCCTCCCGCCTAAGCATTGGCAGGAAAGCCCTGCACATAATTACATCAGGGGTGGCTTGTAACCTCATCAAGTCAACAAAAGACCTGAGGTGATCGACAGGATCAGAGGATCCGTCGTACTTCTCCATCTTTGGCTGTTTGAAGTCTCGTGGCAAAGGGACTGCCATCACTTCTAGGGAAAAATGATCTTCTTCCAACACCATGGATTGTTGCCTACTACTTTTATTAGACATAGCCTCAACTATTTTGTGACCCATCATTTCTTCTAATCTCTGTTCCAGGCTTAACACTGGTGTCTCAACCAGCGTAGGCGTGGGCATCCATGATGGTTGCTCCTTGTAAGGATTTGGGCAAGATGTCAATGAATAGAAATGGGGTGCGGAAGGTGGAGCTAAAGAAATTGGAGCCTGCAGTGGAGTTGCCGTTGGCGGTGTTTCTATTGCTAGAAAGTTAGGAGTATGGGGAGGAGCCCCTAGCAGTGATGGCCCTATTAGTGGAGGGCATGGACCTTGGGGCAGAGCCCCTGGTAATGAAGATCTTACCGGCAGAGGGTTAGGATCCTGTGGTAGCTGAGAAACCGCAGCGTTCTGATCTTGGAGTAGAGCCGTTAAGGCCACCACCTGAGCTTGCAGTGCTGCAAGTTGAGCGGCAGAGGCAAATTCTGGTTGTGGGTGATTAGTGGCGGCGTTGGACTCGGTGCCTACCTCCCCGACAAGGGCTGGTGGGGCGGTTACATTCCTAGCTCTTCTGGTTCGAGCCATAACTTCTTCTGCGGGTTCCCACAGACGGCGCCAAATGATGATAGTTAATTTTCTCCTCCTCCGAGCACGGCGGCGACAGTGGTGGAGACCTGCAAAAGGTGGCGGGGCTTTTTTCTTCTGTGGCCACTCCGGTGTGATAATCAGTAAATGGTTATAATATTTGTGCTGAATAGCAATATGGAGTGTATAAGAGTTGTGTCTCTCTTTTTTTACCTGGGGGGTTAGCCTCTATTTATAGGGATGGCCTGCAGTCATTGATGACAAGTGTCCCTTCATCTCTCTCATTTGATAACGGGTGTCCATTCATCTCCCTCATTATTAGGAGTTAATGAGGGATATTTTATCTTCCCAATTTGTTGAGAGATGTTTCGTCTTCCGATAATTTGGCAGAATTGTCATTTCATGGGTTGTCTCGCGCTAGCTAACTTGACAACAGTTGGGTTATTGATCTATCTGTCGAAGCAGACCTATAAGACCAACAAGGTGGGCAAGCTGGTAAGGTTGGTGAATCGTTGAGGCGGGCGTGCCACCATAGCTAAATAACATACAGCAACTATCATTAATTATATCATCAATTTCAATTTTCAATATTTAATATATTGACTTTAATTAAATAGTATATACAATTTGAGAGGAAAGCATATTAAAAAGAGAGATAGAGAGAAATATATTAAATATTTTTTGAAAGAAGTAAAATGAAGAGATCGAGATAAAGAGACTTTTGAAATATTTCAAAAAATTATTTTTTAAAATGTTAAAAATATTCTTTAAATATAAATAAATTATTGTAGACGTTCTTAGAGGAGTAAACTCGGTCACATGACCCTTAAACCAAGGCCCACCATAGCTGTGTCATGGGTCTGATGTTTAGAAAGGTGGGTCATATCGGACTTAACTTTCCAAACCTGTGGCCTGCATGGCTCAGCCCTCGCTAGTCCTTTTTTCCCTAAAAATTAACTAAATATATTTTAAGGGCCACGTCCTCTTTCTTTTGGACTATTCACTCAAGGTCTAGGTCACACCTCATATTGGATATTTAATAAGAAAGATTAATGGAATTTCTTCACAAGTAAGCTACTTTTTTGAAAAGAATTGCAAAAATTTATTCTTGTTACATATATTTTAAAAATACTATTTTTAGAAAATTATTATTTTAATTTATTATACTATATATTACATATAGTAACTGAATTCTTAAAAAACAGAATTGATTAGAATATATATATTACAGAATTTTTTATTGTTATAGTAATCGAATCTTTAAAAATCGGAATTGATTGGAATATATTTATTACATAATGTTTTATTATTATCAGTTCGCATGCAATGACATCTGATTGATTCTTGGCCTTTTTAAAAAAAAAAACTCATCATCAACTACATATCATAATTAACGTGTAACATAATTGTCAAATATATATCATTTGTATCAAAAATAGCTATAACAACCACAAGCATAAATTATGATCTTTTCAATTTCAACATTTGTAACAATCCGTGTTATAAATTGAGATGTAACACATAATACTAATTTTCACACAAAAAAACTCATGATATACTCAATTGTATCATGTGTATCAATAAGTGATATATAATATCCATTGGAGAAGACATAATCTGCATTAAGAATCAAAACATCATATTTAACATCAATTAACCAATAACAAGTTGTAACATCATTAGCAGTCATTGTTACATCATAACCATTACATAATAACAAATTGTGTAAGATAATCTGTATTTCCTTGTAACAAATCAAGAATATTTAAATATAAAAAATAGAGTGCTCAATCAAAACATCATATTAACACCAGTGTTACAAAACAGTGTATCAACATTACATGTTAGATGCAATTAACCAATAACAACTTGTAACATCTTCAATAACAAATTATGTAACATAATCTGTATTTTCGAGTAACAGTTCAATCAAGAACACTTATATATAAAAAATAGAGAATTTTGGTTTGTTTGGAAATAACAAATATTCGCCTGATTTAGGAGTAGTTTTTTTTTTCCGTACGAATTCCAAGAGCGGTTTGTAAAAACGGTTGTGTATAATGTTATATTTTGTTTTGATTTTATTTATTAACATAATAATATATGGGCAGTATTTTAAAATAAAAAATTTAAGTTTATAACATTAAAAATATTTTTGAAATGGTAAGTAGTGGATGTAATTTCCGCAAGATTAGTTACTATTGAACATAATTTTTATTTTGACCACCGGTTCGAAATAAAACTGAAAAACACATGATTTAACTAATATATTTAGTCTAGGTTGCTCTATTAGATCGATTTGTGATCCATCCAAGAGAAGATCGAAAAATCTAGCGGATTTTCATAAAAAATCGATGACTCAAACCCTTTAAATCCAACGGGTTATTGCTGATTGAAACTTTTCAAATTTTATTTAATATTTAAATAGTCCATTACCACTTGAGGCTTAACTTTCACTTTTTAATTGCTAATTATTTTTTTGACTTCATCTTGAAAATCTTTTATCTCTTTAATTTTTGGAGTGAAGATTGACACATAGTATATGATTAATTGAATGAATGATAATTACTTTGTCATTATTTATTATTTTATAATAATAATTATATTATATTTGACATTAGTTGATATGTTAGTTCAACTACCAGATTAACGATTGAACCAGTGACCCACCTCTTCATTCGGGTCAGCGTCTAGATCAGGTCCGAAAATTATACTTACAATACCGAAAATAATAGGGAAGGAGAAGCGGGTAAGTACTCTATTTCTTTATTAGTTTTCACTTCCTTTTATTGCGGGGTAGAACAATTTGGCAACTCGTTAGGTAAAGAACTTTACCAAGACTTGACATGCCATCAATTTTCTTAAAAGAGAAGGGTGCCATAAAAAAAAATGAGGACATAGGTGATACATGAAAAAAAACCTTAAATCTTATTCTTACATGTAAACAAAACCCACTACAAGAAATAGTGTCTATAGTGGCGATACCAATTGCGATGACAACAGGTCGTCTTTATTGGATCTATACAATAGAGAGACAACAGGGAAATGTCGTCGCACTAAATTAATAGTCGTCGCTATTACTTACAACTTATAACGACGTCTTTCAATGTCGTCGCTAATTACTTTCAAAAACTGCGGAAGATTTTGCGCCATTTTGTTGCATACGTATAGCGACGACTTTGGTCGTCGTAATAGATTTGTGGATGATCTTGTTAGTCATGTGAATCATGATGTTTCTCGTAAAATGTGATGGGATAAACAGCGATGACATGTGTCGTCGCTATATACCTATATCAATTTGAGTGGAAAAATTGGCGCCCATTTGTTGTATTTATCGACAACATATGTCGTCGCAATTAATGTATTGCTGATTTTGGTTTGCACGTGAGGTATCAATTTCTTCGTAAGTTGCAAAAGATTCAGTAGCGACGACTTATACATATAGCGGCAACATATAAAGTCTTTTTTTTCTTCTCACATCTCCTCATTTCTGCATTGTATGATTGCGAAAATTTTCATTCTTCTCCCATCAATTCATATACTTGCAATTCTATTGATTTCCTCCATAATCGTCTTATTTACATTTCATTTCTTCATCTTCATTTGTTATCCTTACAGTATTTTGTGAAAATAATATATTTTTTAAGTATGGATATTGATAAAACTTGGACAACAATTAAAAATCGCACAAAATCTGCAGATTTTCAGAACAGTTTGCAAGCATTTATAAACATAGCGAGGTCATATGTAAATGACAGGGAAAGGATTAAATACCCATGCAAAAAATGTTTAAACGGTCTCACACATCCATTGAAAATTATCGAGGCTCACATATTTCGTAATGGTTTTGCGGAGAGTTATGTCACTGGATATATCATGGCGAAACCGATGTTCATACTGCAAATATGTATATAGGCGAATGAGCGATGATGATGTGGAGGATGAGATGATGGATGTCATGGACGACGTAGGGTGGTGATGAGCATCTTTGGTACAAGCACCGATGGTTACTATGGCGAATTGTTTCAGGCTCTGCATTCAAAACTGAACCGAGAGTTTCATCATTTTCATCCCTAAATTTTTTAGTCAAGTTGATACATATTAAGATTATGAACAAATGGACAAACAAGTATGTCGATGATCTTTTGAAATTGCTTAAGTTAGCATTCCCAAACATGAACCTGGTTGACTTCCACTACGAAGCTAATAAGTTGATGACGAAGCTTGGTTTGGGTTACAAATCCATTCATGCCTGCAAGAACGATTGTGCACTGTTTTGGGGTGAACATGATGATAGACAAACTTTTTCGATTTGTCAAAAAAGTTGATGGGTGCACACTTATGGGAAAGTGAAAGGGAAGAATGTTCTGCATAAGGTGTTACGATATTTTCCCTTGGCCCCCAGACTACAACGTATGTTCGCGATGAAGGATACTGCAAAACTCATGCGGTGGCACAGTATAGGAAGGTCTAGGGACAATGATGAAATTCAGTATTCCGTTGATGGAAAGGCATGGCGGGATTTTGACATGAAACATCCACTGTTCGCAAGTGAGATAAGGAATGTCAGGTTAGGTTTGGCCGCAGACGGATTCCATCCATTCGGTGACATGAGTTTGGCATACAACATGTGGCCAGTAGTTGTAACAGTTTACAACTTGCCACCATGATTATGCATGAAGACCGAATACCTCATGCTTACTCTGTTGATACCTGGTCCTAAAGCACCGGATAAGGATATTGATGTATTTTTACGACCATAGTGGACGAGTTGAATAAGTTGTGGGCCGATGGGATTGACACGTGTAACGCTGCAACCAACAATAGGTTGATATTCAGACTGCATGCAGCATTGTTGTAGATTGTTAACGATTTTCCAGCGATAAATAGTTTGTCGGGTTGGAGTGGTCAGGGGTACAACGAGGATACTCCTTCAGTCTGTGTGATAAGTAAGACAGCTTATATGGGTCACCGTCGTTTTCTACCATCCAGGCGTCATTTTCGGAGCAATTTAGACTTCGATGAGAGAACAGAGAGGCGACCACCTCCGCGTCGGTTAACGCCTACAGACATTTTAGCACAGTTAAGTCGTGTCAGATATAGAAGTCCAGAAAAGCACCCTAACTACGGGGGTGCTACAATTTGGAGAAGTGATGACGAGCTAAATTGGAAAAAAAAAGATCATTTTCTATAATTTGATGTATTGGACTTCTACATTACTCAAACATAACATCGATGTCATGCACGTAAAGAAGAATGTATATGATAGCTTACTCGACACAATTATGGACGATCCATTCAAATCAAAGGACACAGTAAATGCGAGGCGCGATCTGATGCAATTAGGGATCAAAATGGAGTTGCACTTGTATCAGAACGGGAATAGGTAGATGAAGCCTGCCGCATGTTACACCATGTCGTCTCCAAATCGTAAGAAGTTTTGTAAATTTATCCGATCGGTTGAGTTTCTAGATGGCTTCACTTCTAATCGGAAGAATATTGCTCCTAATGATAGCCGTATTATCGGGTTGAAGTCACATAATTGTCATATTATCATGCAATGGTTATTGACCGTCGGATGTCGGGCGTTCTTGAATAAAATTATTTCCACGGCAATTATTGAACTATGTATGTTCTTAAAAGCAGCTTTGTACAAAAACACTAAAGGTCGGTGACATGATGGCTTCCCACGGTCACCTGGTACTCATTCTCTGTAAGTTGGAACGAATCTTTCCACCAGCCTTCTTCGACATCATAATTCACATCGTAATGCATTTACCAGAAGAGACAATCCTTGAAAATCCGGTACACATGAGATGGATGTATCCATTCGAGCGATACCTGAAGAAATTGAATAGCTACGTCAGAAATCGATCTCGGCCCGAGGGATCAATAGCTGAAGGGTATGTTGTGGACGAAGCATTGATTTTTTGTTTGAGGTACTTCGAGGACATAGGAACAATGTTCAACCGACCAGACAGAAACGAGAATGCTAGTATTCCACAGACACAACTTTCTGTTTTTCAATCGCAGTGTTTCCCACTTGGAAAGAAATCACCAACGACGTTTCCTACTCAAGTTCGAAATCAAGCGATTTTTTACGTCTTGAACAACTGTTATGAAGTTGAGCTATTCTTATAGTAAGACAACATTTATTTGAGATAATTTCTTGATTATTATTCATTTATCTCGAATAAACTTTATCATTTGAAACGAACTAATGAACTTTGATCTTCCATACTTTGTACAGGGAACATAGGCAGGAGCTACTGAACAATGGCTGTCCAAACATCGAACTAGTGCACAGAAGAGAATTTCACGGTTGGTTCTACAGAAAGGTAAACGAACAACGACCAAATACACTTGCAAGTTTTCAACATTATTTCTTTCAATAACTAAGAATAATTCTCGTCATGCAGCTATATGCAATGTGCCAAAGCCACAGCCATCAAGTTTCTGATGAGTTGTTTTCGTTGGCCAGTGGATGTTACCAGGAGGTTATGTCATACATGGCTTGTGTTGTCAAAAGAGTTCGGTTCCTGACATATGATCATGACATTCGAAGAAAAACTCAGAATAGTGGTGTGTCCGTCCCAGGGACTGGGGGTGAGGTTTACTACGGACAGCTACAAGATATACTGGAGCTATAGTATGGACCGAAACTTTCAGTTTATCTGTTCCGATGCAAGTGGTTTAGGAGTGATGGGAGACGAATGGTAACTGAGAATAACGTTACCAGTATTGACATCAGTATAGAGGCGTTCAAGGATGATCAGTTCATACTTGCAAGTCAAGCACAACAAGTGTTCTACATTGAAGATCCATCTCGTGGTCCAGACTTGCGAGTAGTACAAGTTGTCCATCACAGGAGCACGTGGGACATAGTAGAAGCTAACATCACAGAGATTGACGTGTTCCACAATAACTACTCTTCCGGTTTATCTCTGACCATTGATCTTGGCAACATAGAGCACGTATCCTTGCACCGGGATAATGGTGAAGGCGATGAGATAGAAGAATCGGTTATCAAATAAGCCTCGTCTATCTTTGCGGGACAAACTTTGTTTATCAACGACGATGATGTGGAAGACGATACAAATGCAAAATACGAGGATGACGAAACATTGAGTGAAATCAATGAAGACGACAGTGACGATGATGAGGATCAATCGTATCATGATAGTGAATCAGATTGAATGTTTTCACTGCGTCACTGAGTGTAGTTAACTATCATAAAGTGCTTGATTTATTTATAAATTATTAAGATAACTATGAGTTGTTCATTATTATCATTGAACATTACATTTTTGGCTTATTTATTAAATATACAATTACATTTTTAAAATATTTAATATATTAAATTAAATATGAAAAATGCCTTAAAAGAGAAATATTTTTAAAATATTTATTAGACTCCAACAAATGTTCAATATTTTTTTGTATCACTAACTATGTTAATTTAAACTTTAATATTTTAATTATTAACAATTACAAAATAAATTATTTGATACTATTTAAAAATAAATTTAGAAAAATTTTAATTATTAACAATTATTTGGACTCCAACAAATGTAAATATGAAAAATGCCTTAAAAAGAGAAATATTTTTAAAATATTTATTAGACTCCAACAAATGTACAATATTTTTTTGTATCACTAACTATGTTAATTTAAACTTTAATATTTTAATTATTAACAATTAAAAAATAAATTATTTGAAAATATTTAAAAATAAATTCAGAAAAATTTTAATTATTAACAATTATTTAGACTCCACGTGTGAGGAACGTGTCCTAAAAATTCACAAATTTTTTTTTGCCAATAGCGACGACATTTTGTCCTGAAAATTGGGCGCCATGTTTTAGGAGCATGTTCTGAAAATCCCTAAAAATGTTGTCGCTTTACTATATATATAGCGACGACATAGAGTCAGACCTTTTAATTCACGCCGACCTTCTTCTTCTCCATTTTGTATGTTCAGTTTCTTCCAGTGAGTTCGCTTGAGTCCGCCAAATCTTCTCTCCGCCGTCTACCGCCGTCGATTAACGCTGTCACAAGGTTTGGATTTCACATTCTTGATTTTCATTATGATTTTCAATTTGATTTTCAAATTCGTTATTCATTTTGATTTTCACATAAATTCATTTTCCATTTTTGGCCGACCATTTGCTTTCCATTTTCCGCTCATCTGCATGCCCAAATTGCCTTATTGAAGGCGAAGTTCATACCTATTCGAGGTAATCTTCACTAACCAGTAGGGATGATTTTTGGATTGATTTGTGGACTGATTGACTTTTGGATTGATTTTGCTTAATAAAGTTTTAGGGATGATTTTGCTTTATGAAGATGTAGGGATGATTTTTGGATTTCGATTTAACTAAATTTGGGATGATTTTTTGAGGTTGAATATTGAATAACTACTAAATAATCCTTGAATAACATTGAATAACATTAGGGATAATGTTAGTTTAAATTTGGATGAAGTTTGATTGAGGTTGAATAAAGGGATTATGTTGGGGGATTATAGGGACTTATTTGCAATAAAATAAATTTAGAGACCAATTCATCAATAAAATAATAAATTCAAAAATTTCAAAGTTTAGGGACTTCTTTCCAATAAAATAAGTTTAGATCAATAAAATATAATAAAATTAAAAAGTTTAGGGACTTATTTGGAATAAAATAAGTTTAGGGCCCAATTCATCAATAAAATATAATAATTTCAATTTTTCACATAAATTCAAAGTTTAGGGACTTATTTGGAATAAAATAAGTTTAGGGCCCAATTCATCAATAAAATATAATAAATTCCAATTTTCACATAAATTCAAAGTTTATGGACTTATTTGCAATAAAATAAGTTTAGGGCCCAATTCATCAATAAAATATAATAAATTCAAAATTTTACATAAATTCAAAATTTAGGGACTTATTTGCAATAAAATAAGTTTAGGGACCAATTCATTAATAACATATAATAAATTCAAATTTTCACATACATTCAAAGTTTAGGGACTTAATTGAAATAAAATAAGTTTAGGAACCAATGCATCATTAAAATATAATAAATTCATATTTTCACATAAATTCAAAGTTTAGGGACTTAATTGAAAAAAAATAAGTTTAGGGACCAATTCATCAATAAAATATAATAAATTCAAATTTTCACATTAATTCAAAGTTTAGGAACTTCTTTGAAATAAAGTATTAGTTTAGGGACCAATTTGAAATAAAATATAATAAATTCAAATATTCACATAATTTTAAAGTTCATGGACCTCTTTGCAATAAAGTAATAGTTAAGGGACCTATTTGAAATTGAGTCAATGTTTTGAGACCTACTTACAATAAAGTAGAAGTGTAAGGACCAATTCATCATCAACTTGAAACTTACTAGAAACTTTGACCAAATTCAAAGTTCAGGGACATATTTGAAATAAAGTAAAAAGTCTATTAGGATCAATTTCATTAAATGTAGGGACCTATTCGGTATTAATTGATGTTCAGAATTATTTCATGTATTAGTATGGTGGACGTGATGTCGCACAGAGGTGATGGTGCAGGAGATCATCCACAGCACCATTTCACCACTCGCTTCGACCTGCAAGTCTAGTAATAATTTTCGTTCAAATCATTTTTTTGTAGTTTATTAATATCGTTAAATTTCGTATGATAAATATGGTTTGTATTTGTTCTTTTTCAGCACCCCCGCCAAAGCAATGGGGTATCTCTCGAGGCATCAACCTTGAGAAGGTTTGGCAGACTAACGGAAGATGCCACTTCCAATCGCATTCGACAATGTCAAATGCACAATGCAGTCGATCGGGAATAACGCGAAGTACTTCACGCGCTTGGTTGAGAACCAAGTGAGATTCACCCTGTCCCGTGTTACCCTTCATGGACCGAGGTTCCAGAGAAGCAGCGAGCACGATTACGTAGCATTATCGAGGTATGAACTTAAATTAAATTTGTTATTAGCGCAGTTAATAAATAATTGTTCCATGACTTATACGTTAATGTAATTTTTTACCCTTATTGCAGAGCTACTTCGATCTACAGGGCGATCGGACGTCCGACGAGTACAAGGTGGTCTATGCCGCTGTAGATCGTTTGGCGGCCGATCGTTATTGTGATTACAAACTGAAGGCGCATAATCACTTAAAAGCGCATGGACCCAGTCGACCATAAGGCGAGATGTTTGCCGAGGACTGGCAGATATGCATTGACTTCTTCACCAGTCCTACTTTCGTGGTACGTATTGTTTATTTATTTTTTATGATTTGTTTTATATATTTTTTTAACTATTATGTTTTCTGCAAGTCACAAATATTTTTTATACCTTCAGGAACGGTCTTCAAAAAATAAGATTAATCGGAGTAAGGCTAAATACCCGAGTGTGCAGGGATCGAAGAACTTCTCTGCCACGCGTTACGATGAGGTACAACTAAAATTTTCAATATCATTATACAAATCTTCACTACATTACGTAAAAATGTCTACTAACTACATTGCATTATACAATTATCGTAGCGGGACCCCGAGACCCAGCAGTGGCCGGAGATTATTGATTCGTTCCGGACGTTTCACACCTTCCGGGATGGCAATTGGGTGAACCCACAGGCGGCTGGTGACTATGTGAGGACATTAAAATGATGTTAATATAATTTTATCTGACATGATATTATTATTTATAATTTTTTTTACTAAACAGGATAAATTTGTTGAGTTGAGAGAGACTCAACATACACAGGTCGTCTCGAGTGGCGCATCGTTAGATAAGCGTGCTATTGCAAATGAGGTTCTCGGAGAACGATGAGGTCACGTCCGTGGGGTTGGACGGGTTCCGAAGGGCACCTCTCCCTCCCTAAATTCGACTGCTGCATCGATAGTCCCATAAGGAATTTCCCATCAATTCTTTGGATATTCCCAAAATAACGATCCTCAGTTTGCCATGTACGAGACTTAGCTACGCCGAATGCAGCAAGAAATTGAGCTTCTGAAAAATAGCACACCAGTGGTTGTGCCTGAGGAGGACGAGAATGGGGACGACGACGAGGGTTTGGGGGGTCTCTAGATTTTTATAATTTTTTATACATTGTTTCAATTATTTGAAAAAAAAAAAATTTAAAAATTCAAATTGTTTATAGCGGCGACATTGTCGTCGCTGTATGACTACAAATAAATTTGTTTTAGCGACGATAAAATTGTGTCTATATTAGAAGGACATATAGCAACGACATATTAGCGACGTATTTCACGTCGCTACTATATCACATTATGGTGACAACGTTGGTGACAACGTTGTCGTCCCTTTTTATCTATTTTCGAGATGTGGACCACGACAATATTACAACGAAATTGTCGTCGCTATAGATTCAAATATATGTGTCGTCGCTACATAACTAGAGACACTAAACTATTGCGGCGACATTTAGCGACGACTTTGTCGTCTCTATATATGTAAAGGGACAACTACGGATGATTCAGCAACGAAGAATGTCGCCGCTATTGAGCTCCTTTCTTGTAGTGACCATTAATATCTTAAGTTGAATTTGCTCTTTTTCATACTCATATCGATAGATTTCCTTCACACTACAGCAAGTTACAAGACTATTTTGCTGAGTTCTTTAAAGATAATTGTCTCAAACCTTAGTATTCTCTGCGTACTAACATGTGTCACTCGACACTTTATGTTAAGAACCCTGATCTTAATAATGAGTAATTTCCCTACTTCGTGTGTCTAATAGGTGTACCAAATATGGACTTTGGACATAAACTCCCAAGTGGCAAAATCTTTGATAGAATATTCACCAAGTATTTCCCTTGATAATGTGTTGTACTGGCTCCTTCCTAGGGCAAACAGGTGGAGATCATGACAAAAAACTGATCCTCATCAATTCCATTTTAGAAGTGGGGTGGTGCAAAAGCAGTTCAATAAAGCCCATATCAAGATATGATCCTGTCATCTTTATCTTTAATAAAAAGCCTGATGTAGATAAGATTCTTGGAAGTATATACAGTGCTAATGCTTACATACATATATGGCAATAAAATACTCCAACTGGCAATAAAATACTCTAATTTTCTCACTACTATATCAATTTTCTGATGCCACTATCATTGCATCTTTGCTACTTTTTGTTTGTCCAATTAATGGGTTCGAAGTGTGATAGGGTTTCGAAAGATAAATTGGAGACAGTTTCAATAAAATTTCGTTCTTAGAAAAATACAAAATATATTTTTCTATTTCCGAGATATTAATTAACAAGATGTACTTCTATTTGTTACGGGATAAAAAATGCTTAATCTCCTCTGAATCATCATTCTCTCCTTGTTCTTGTCGGTAATTCAAGTGGACATGTTAAGAATACAAAAGAAAAGATGCAGCATTTTCCATTTCATTCAAGAAAGAGATTCAGTAAATAACAAACTAGGTCGGACAAAAGGAAAAACCCATACAACAAGTTAACATTAAGAGCGTCATTGTATGCTCGACTGGACAGGATCAGAGAAAGAGAAACATTCACACACCTAAGTTCTTCAATTCAGTCAGTGCAGCAACACTCTGCATAATTGTATGTCAATCTTTGGCAATTCTAGAAAATTTACATTTTTTTTAGCATCTTCATGTTGTGAGCTCACATGGGAAAGCAAGAACAGAAAGTAATATATAAGCCAAAAAAACTGCACAATCATTCATGATCGACAGTGGTCAATTACCAATTATTCATAGTATTACTAAACCATCTAGCAACTTCTGAGTGGAAAGAAAAACATACTTCTGCAAATTACTGACGATCTATTTGGAGTAAAGTGGAGATGCAGAGGGCCTCGGATAAGCAGCATTCGTGTTTTTATTACCAGCATCATTAGTACTTTGTCTACATTGCCTTGGTCCATGGCTTGCTTTGCTACGAGTATTCTCTACATTTTTGAAATCCTGAAGTTGCTCCAGTTCTTTGACTATTTCTTTCATGGTAGGCCTCAAATTAGGTTCCGAGGATATACATTGTAGGGTGAGATTAGCCACTCTATGAGCCACATCTATTGTGTATTGGCCTTCGAGTCGGTTATCTAATACACGGAAGAGTTTACGTTTGTTGGCCAGGTGGGGTTTGGCCCATTCGACCAGCTTTTGTTGTCTGGATGGTCTATTCTCGTCAATTGCTCTCCGGCCTGATAGCATTTCAAGGAGAAAAACTCCATAACTGTACACATCAGTCTTGGCCGTCAAATGACCTAATTCAAAGAAATTAAATAGACGACATGAGAACAGAAGCAACTATATCACTGAAAAATGCAAATACATGCAGCATGTGGATGAGATGGTTCAACAGTTTGTACCACACGAATGAACTGGTAGAAGCAAATAAATAAAAAAAATAAAAAAGGAAGAAGCCGGGTTAATGCATTTATAGGATGATGACTCCCTTGGATCGACACCTGAAAGTATGATCCTTATACGAGGAAATAGTTTACTCCAAGAGGAAAGTGCCTGCCCCACTATCTTCTACATTTTGAAAGACAGATGATATATCACTGAAAAATGCAAGTACATGCAGCATGGATAATGAACAAGATTGTTGATGAACCACAAAAGGAAAAAAGCGACATGTGCTTCAAACTGTACCAGTAGCTAGATATTCTGGAGCAGCAAATCCATAAGTCCCTATTATCCTTGTGGAAATGTAGCTTTTATCACCTGTTGGCCCTTCCTCAGCCAATCCGAAGTCAGAAAGCTTTGCGTTGTAGTTCTGCCATATCATACAAGTAGATTTTTAGACCAGTTCCCATCCAAGAATAGTTTTACGAGAGACTACAGCAAATGATAAACTGTGTCATTAATATGCAACTAACAGGACAGGTACCAAGTCAAGCAATATATTAGAAGCTTTAAAGTCTCCATAAATAACTTTCGTCCCTCCACTGTGGAGAAAAGCAAGCCCCTTTGCAGCTCCAAGAGCAACCTTAAGTCGTAGAATCCAAGAGAGAGGTTGGAAATAAGACCCCCCTGTTACAATATATGTTCGAATGTCAATTTGATTACTGTTGAATAACATGCATATCTGTGTAGATCATGATGAAAAAACTCACTCCTAAACAGATGGTTGTCTAAGCTTCCACGAGGCATGAATTCGTACACCAAAAGTAGATGTTCATCTTCCAAGCAATATCCAATCAATTTCACAAGATGAGGATGAGAAAACTGCCCCAAATAGTTAACTTTAGCCTGTATATACGTGTACAGATTCAATGAAATTAATTAGGACGCAATTTTAATACACAATCTGTTAATCATAGCAGAAGAAATTACTGCTTCACATCCTAATAAATTTGCACACTCGAAACTTCAATGAAACAATGTATTTAAGAACCATGTTATGGATTAAGACCTAACCCCAAATACGAGCAATATTAAGCAATACAAAAATCAGAGCAAAAACATAGATTTATAGTTAACTCTCACAGTGAGAGCTGCATCCACCTACACCAGAAGATTTTTGGAGAAATCACGACTCTCAATCTTTAAAAAGTCCTAACTTGATAATAAGGAAAGTAGCTGAGTTTTCAATAGTCATGGAGCTCCGCCCAAGTTGAAGAGGAGAGACTTACCAACCACTCCCTGTGTCCTTGAAAACTTTTTTGTGAAGCTTTTTCACTGCAATAACCATGCCTGTCCCGGGTTTTGCAGCGGTAAACGAATATTCATCAATCCAACCTTTAAAGACGGAGCCAAATCCGCCTTCTCCTAGCACACTATCAGGTCGAAAGTTCCGGGTGGCCATCTTGAGATCAGAAAGTTTAAAGTTCTTCAAGTTAGACGACTGCAAGATCTCACCCTCACTCCGTGGAGTAGGTGGCACTGATCCTAACACGAAATCACCACTAGAGTTGCCCATGTCATTCCCATCTGTGCTAACATATTTTGAATTCACCCCTGACAAGATCAAATAATGAACCATTTTTAAAATATTAATGAATCACTCTGCTTTTACTAAAAAATCTAAACTACAAATTTGCAGAGAAAATTAGAAGCTAAATATTCATCATACAAGTTCAAAAGTAGCAGAAATTCCACTCATATTCATTTAGATGAGAAGTAAAATTTTGACACAATTAACATTCAACATATCAAAACTTGAAAAAACATTTTCAATATCTTTTTTATTGACAAACATTTTTTAAAAAGTTACATAACTGTGGTACAGAATCATGAAAAAGAACGAAAAGAAGAAGTGTATGGGAAGAGTATTTACCTGTGTGAGCTGGACTTTCAGCTTTGATTCGTGTACTCAAACAAATCCCCATGCGAAGAAACCTCCTCTTCAATTTCTAATACTCAATGAACTTTACAAATCACAGTAAAACTGTTAAGGGTTCTCAGACGAGATACTCTCTTTGGTAAATATGAAACACACTAATAATTGTGTGAAAAGCTAGCTGAAAACAGAAGGAAAGGGGAAGAAACTTTCAGTATTTTCGTGGATTTTTTTTTCCAGAGAAACCCAAAATGCTTTCAGAAAATGAACAAGGCATAATAAACATGAAAACCCAAACAAAACATAGATGAAGCAAGAAATGTAAAAAAGGCCACCTCCAGTTCTTGAAATTGTCACGTAAGAAAAGCTTTCGAAAAGAGAGATGTGGGCTTATTGTTCATGGGTTTTGTCACTCCTCGTGTGTCGGGTTGACTATTTTCAGTGCGAAGATAGCATTAATTGTGCCATTGTATAAAGATAATGAAGACCAATTTAAAGTTTGATTTGAAAATTAATTTACTACTGGCTCGTTACACATGATAAAACGAAATCCACAGAAATGCACAGAAATGCAAAGAAAATAAAAAGGGTAGAAATACTATAACCAACTGGAATATGACTTAGGTTGAGGTGTCAAGACGGGTGGATCAGCCAAATTCGCATCGGTCCACTTGTGGAGGCCCGTAATGGCGGGCCGGCTTGTGAATTGGACGGGTTGTTCACGGGCCAGATGCCACCGCTTCAGCGTTAAACGGGCCAACGATCTGTTTGATATTAAAAAAAATTAAATAAAAACACGGCAGATGGCTTTCTGCTTTGACAAACATGAGTAACAGCCGCTGCTTCATTCAAATGTAAAAGCAGCATGTAAAATTTACAAAGTGAGATAATTCAATGTAAAATAAGATATAAATTTCATGTAAACATTTTTATTATAAATAATAAATGTGAATTTATCATTGTTATTTATTTTTTATTTAGTAATTTATCACATTTTTGTTATAAATATAAATATTTTTTTTTGAAGTAAAATAAGTTAGTAATGTTTTTTAGTAATTTTAAAAAATTAATTTTTATTCATACGGGTTGAATCGCGGCCCACATAGGCTTGACCCAGATGGGTCGACGGGTAGGCCTAGTTTGTGTTCAATTTTCATGGATGAATTGATCCAACCTGCAACCCGCCACGACACGAATTTTTTCTAATGTGGGTCGTCACCTGGGTTTCATCAGAGGCGGGCCGACTCGACCTGCCTAACCTGGATTCACCTCTAAGTGTAGGAGTAGAGTTAAAGCGGATCGTTTCAACCTTCGCATTTATTCTTCTTATCAGGCAAAAGCATTAGAAAAGATGACTAGTCAATGAAAAACAGAACATGCTTCATCACAACCATTACCTTTGTAACTTTGAAATATCTCGGTCAAAGTTAGAACTTGGTGAAAAGTCACATCATGATGGTGGGAGAATGATAACTACTTAACCTTGTGATCATAAACAAAGAATATTCTCTCAATGTGGTAGAATTAGTTATAAAAGAGCATGTAAGGCTAATGGTCAACTGCCACGTGTTATAGAATCATCTAAAATTATGAGTCTCTCAATGAAGAATGACACATGGGGTATGAAAGTAGAAAAGACTAAAAAGCCCAAAAACTTGAGATATCTATAAATAGCATTTAGAAAATCAAATAAAGAGAGAGATTATTAGACACCTTAGCCAAATTCTTGCTCTTTGAAATATCAGTCCTTACTTAACGACAATTGATAATAATTGAGTTATACATTTGAGTGAAGAAGTGGGCAATGACTTGTTAGCTTCGAATTTTTAAGGTCGACAAGTTGGCGCCATCTGTAGGAAACACGGTTTCCACGAGCTAAAGAAACCACTAGTGAATTTTTCTGGTGACTCACTTATATAAATAATTATTTGTTACTGAACTAGACTGAAAATTGAGTGATTTGTAATGAAGGGTGAGAAAAATGAATTAGAGGGCCAGAGCGAACATCTGGAGGACAACGATCTAGCTACCAGCGAGGGAGTGGAGGCCTCCCAGAAAAAAGGCAGTCGACGACAAAAGAAAATATCCATTGTGAAAACTGTATCAACTTTGGCCGAGCAAGTCCAAATGTTGGTGGAAGATCGGGGCAACCAAAGAACAAAGAGGAGATCGGGGCCAGGCTCCAACAACTAGTTATTCTCATCCGCTAAGTGCTCTGAGCAATTATAAGCGTCACCAGTCTACTGACCTGCTCAAAGAGCGAGAGTGTCGCCCTACAATGTCCGCCAATGTCTTTAATAGATTGGGTAATGAGGCAGACTCTCATCAAAGGAAAACTCGCATGTTTGAAGGGTGAAAGGTAGAGTGGGAATGGCCCCACCAAATCCTGTGAGCTCGATGATGACGATGAGGACCTCTATTTCTCTAAGGAAATCTAGAGTATCTCCATTCCTCAAGGTTTTGTAAGAACCAAGCTTGAGAAATATACTGGACGGGTGACCCCATGTATCATATTACTGATTACAAGTCTAAAATAAAGCTAAAAATGTGTCACCGCATTAAAATACTATGCTTTCCGTATTATTTTGACAAGGCCGGCCAAGAGATGGTATCTAAAGCTCTGAAGCTGGCCTCAACTTAAAGAAGCATTTATGAGTGCTTTTGTAGGCCATACTTTGGGCGAAGTGCCTTCCACGAGGTTGAATGACACCAGGAAAGAGCCGAACGAAACCATGAAGAGCCATTTCCACATGTTCCAAAATAAACTTATCGTAGTTGAATTTATATCTGATAAAAATGCACTAGATGCTTTGTGGAATGACCTGAGGATGGAGACCATATTCTGGAGAGACATCAGTAACAAAAGACATCAAACATACAATGAGTTGGTGGATCTGATTAAGGCATAAATACACACAGAAGAAACTATCCAGAACATGAATAAGCACGAAAGGTAAATGGAGATGATATCGCATGATGTGTCGAAGGTTTCATTTCAGAAACAAAGTCATTTCAGCAGGCCGTCCGGGTCCAATCATGAGAGTATACAAGGCAGAAGTGAACGAAGTTGCCCTTGTGTGAGGTAACTTATGTTTCCCTATCTAGATCCAAGTATTGCATGGTACACTGTTTTGTGAGCCATGACACTAACAAATGCCCATAGGTTTGTGCCACAATGGACATATTGATAAAACAATGTTAGAAGCCAATTGGAAAGACTCAATCTAGACAAACCTCACAAACCTAAGCCCCAAACCATAAAGGTCAAAGCACGCGTGTGAGGAGAGGAGGCTACCGACCCGCTCTCCAAATATCTCAGCCTCGAGGCCCCGGGAAGGCCAAACATCATTCCTCTAGCAACTCAAACTCCCATGAGGGAAATCAACATTATAATGGATGGATCCATCATTGGGGAGGCCCATATTGGAGGAACAAGTAACAATTCCCAAAACAATTATATAAGAGCAGCCAAGATGCTAGTGTTGGAGAGTTATTGGGTGCAAAGAAAGGCAAAGTCCAAAGGGCCAACCATAACATTCAACGATGATGACGAAGCTGGTATTCATTAACCACGTTGTAATGCCCTTGTGGTATAAATAGTAATTGCTTGTAACATTATTAAACTAATGTTGGTCAATAATGGAAGTTCTTTGAATGTCCTTTTTGGTAGCTCCTTCAACCAGATGGAATATCACCCATGGACATCCATATCTGATTCGTTGTACGGTTTCACCAGAGAGATAACGTTGTCCCCCAAGAAAAAATCATTCTCATTGTTGAGGTAGGAAAGGGAACCTTTAATGGCCAGGAACTTCATGGAATTTTTAATCATCGATTGAGGGTTCACTTACAACAAGATATTGGATTGCCCAGCCCTCAAGCAATTAATGACAATCAACTCGATCCACAACTTGGTGATGAAATTTCCTACCCCAGCAGGAGTAGCTAATGTAACAGGTAACTAAGTCTTATCGTGAATACTACTTAAGCAACTTAAAGAATGAGGCCCCGCATGCCACCACGGTAAACACAGTGATGATGATAGAATTAGTTATGGCCGAAGCCATAGATACAAATAAAAAAAGAAATGACGAAGGTAAAATCTACATTGATGATTGTTTGGATTCCCGAATCACTGAGTCCCATTCTAAAGCAGCAGTAGTGCATGAATTTAACATTTTTTCTATAAGCAGTGAGGATTCATCTAAACAGCTTTGCATTGAGGTCGGATTATAAGTGGGTTTGAAAAATGAAATGAGACAGTTTCTGAAGGCAAATGTTGATATCTTCGCATGGAAGCATTCCCATATGGTAGAAATTGATTTGATAGTGGCATGCTATGCATTGAAAATTCATCCTCAAGCTAGGCCCAGCATCCAAAAGCAAAAGTAAATGAGTTATGAGAAGTACGAGGCCTTATGGACAGAGATGAATAAGTTGCTAACGAATGGATTCATCTAATATGCTCACTCTCCTACTTGGGTGTGCAACCATGTGCTGGTACCAAAGAGCAATAGGGCGGACGTGCTAAGATTTTACACATCTAAACAAAGCTTGTCCCAAAGACATCTTCATCTATCCTAGATTGACCAGCTCGTTGATGCCGTGGCAGAAACTGAACTCCTAAGCTTTATAGATGCATATTCAAGATACAACCAAATTCCTATGTTCGGGCCTAACGATGAACATTGTTCTTTCATAATGGTTCGATGTCTATACTGCTATAAGGTAAACCCATTAGTTTTAAAAATAGAGTTGCAACATACCAAAGACTTGTAAATAAGATGTTTGTTGACCAATCGAAAAGATTATGGAGGTAGATTTTTTCCGAAGGCAACTGATAAATGATTTCTCTTCTTTTAGGTTATCAAAGTAGGAGAAAGGTTTGAGTAGACGGAGGATTGTGAAGCTACTTTCAATGAGTTGAAAAACTATCTTGGGAAAGCTCTCCTATCCAAGCCAACCTAGGAGAAATCCTAATTCTATACTTGGTTGTCTTGGAAGTAGTGTTAAGCCCGGTCCTAGTATGAGAGGAAAGCCAACAGCAAGTACCTGTAAATTATGTAAGTAAGGTATTCCAAGACGCAGAAGCTAGCTCTTACCTTTGTAATGGCCTCAAGAAAGCTCTGTCCTAACTCTCAATCATATAAAATCGAGGTGTTAACAAGCTATCCTCTAAAGTAGGTGTTGTAGAAACTCGACACTCAGGACAATTAATAAAATAGGCAATTAAGTTGGGCCATTTTGACATCACTTTCAAAGATAAAATGGTCATCAAAGGACAGGAACTTGCAGATTTTATCGTTGAATTTGCAAATGGTCCAACATTTGGTATAAAGGCATCTTTGTCGAAGCTTCCTTCGTAAAAGCTATTTATGGGCACAGCACTTCAGTAGAGGTATGAGCAGGGGCTGGGATCGTTCTGATAAGCCTAGGGAGCAAAAACTCAATTGTGTCATTTGGTTTTGTTTTAAAGCTACTAACAATGTAGTAGAGTATGAGGCTTTGCTTTGGCAAATAAAATAAACACTAGTCACATCAAAAATTTTAGTGATTCCCAATTGGTAGTAACTGAAGTGAGTGGCAAATTTGCAACAAGAGATAAAAATATGGCTACTTATCTCTTAAAAGTCAAAGACCAATTAAAAAACATCGAAAAATTTGAATTAATATAGATCCCAAGGACAGATAATGGTTTTGTCGACGCCCTGTCAAAGCTAGCAAGCTTGCAAATGGGCATATAACATGTGTGATGAAATGGGTATTCACAAACAATTCTCCACCCCATATTATCCACAAGCAAATGGGCAACAATCAATAAAACCTTGAAAAACATTCCGAGGTGAAAGCTAGATGGAGCGATGGAAATGTGGGTGGATTACCTACCACAAATACTATGGGCGTATTATACAACAACTCGAACATCGAATGTAGAAACTCATTTTGTAATGGCTTACAGTTTCAAGCCCATGATTCTAGTCGGTTTGTCCTCTTTCTGGAGACTGCATTTCAATGAAGAGCAAAACAATGAAGGGGTAAAGGTGGAAAAAGATCTATGAGACGAAAAGCGAGAGTTTTCCCAAATGAAACTCGTGGACTATAAGAACAAGATGGCAACATACTACAACTCGAAGTTTCTTCTCAGAACATTCAGAATTGGGGATCTGGTCCGAAAAAAGATTTTTCAAGCCAACAAGAAAATCAGGGCCAGAACCCTAGGTGCAAATTGGGATGGCCCTTACACTACAACCAAAGTCATCGCCCTAGGAACTTATAAACTTGCCAACAATGAAGGGGAACCTTTAATGCTTCCATGGAACACCAAACATTTGTAGAAATATTACCAATAATCTTAGATAATTGTTTTTCCATCTTTTACTTTATCGTTCAACGAATGCGGTGCAAATGTTCTGCCAAGAATTGAAAATGTTCAAAACTTCAGAGGAACATCGTAATGTACAATGTAAAACAAGTATTAGTAAAATATTCGTACGTTTTCAAAGTTTGTTTAAGTATGAAAGTAGCGGAGTTTGGACCTTGACTAGACCAATTACCATTTAAGCTACCCAAAAGTTTGTTTAAGTATGAAGGTAGCGGAGTTGGGGCCTTGATCGGATCAATTATCGTTTAAGTAACCTACAAGTTTGTTTAAATATGAGGATAGCAGAGTTGGGGCTTTGATCTGACCTATTGCCATTTTAGTGTTTGTTTGGTGTAATTTAAAAGTAGTTTTTTAAAGTTTTTGATAAAAGTTGTTTTAATTAACTCACAAGTATACGAATCTATTGGAATATAGAAAAGTAGTAACAAGGTTGATTTCACAGAGACTAAAATGTAAAAATTCTAAATTAATCCGAATTAACTATTATTCTAGGCTAGTTGGGTCGAAAGGAATTTTGTTGAAATAATTTAACTTAAAGACTAATTAATTATGCTAAAAAGTTGAGTTGAAAATTCAAGTTGTTTAAAGTATTAAGGTTTCGGAATCCACCATTGTTCAACTTAGCAATTATCCAATTATTGATTAATTCTAAAAAACAAGCGACAACTCGAAATCAATCTATTGTCGTCTTAAAATATTTATCAATTATATCCAAAATACGAAAATCCAATATCGGCTCCCCTTATGCTTCAGACTTAAATTACTTAACCGTTCCTCATATCAAATTCAATTAAAAGAAAACAAAGAATCAAAAGTTTTCTAAGCATTCTATGTATCTCAAATAGATAAAAAGATAATAGAAAATCAAAAGAAATTAGTAGAACACGTTTAAGCACCAAACACGAATTAATTAAATCAATTTCTAACAATCAAGAATACATGATATTTAAGATGAAAGAGATTTTATTTAATTAATCCAACAAAAACGAACCATGAAAGTTAAAGCTCTAAAACGGAATTAAACAAATAACAAAATAATCACTTTGTTTAAACAAAGTTTCATCGTCTCTCTTGGCTCAAGAAAATTAGAAGAACATAATTAAATTAAGAATAAAAGAATTGATAGAACCCGGCATGGATTTAAAGAGAAGAAATCTTCCACAAACTCTTCTTTGCCAAGTAATTCTTCTTCCTTGTTTCTTGCCGTCTTTTTTTTTTTTTTCCAAAAATTCAATAGCTGATTATGAGAATATAACTCATATTTATAATACCCTAATGGTGCCCCTAAATATCCCAAAAATTCAACAGCTGATTATGAGAATATAACTTATATTTGTAATACCCTAATGGTGCCCCAAAATATCCCAAAAATATTCCAAAATCGCGGCCCATAAGTTACCTAATTGTATTAGGATTCAAAAAAAGGAAATAAAATTTATGCAGCTAGAAATAGCCTGGGCGATCGCTCAGGCAACACGGTTTACCATCTCCTTCCTTCTTCATTCTTTGGGCGCCAAGTCAAGCGCGATGACCAGCTCTTTTAAATTCTTGCAATTTGATCCTTCCAGTTTTCACAACCTCTAATTTGGTCCTCAAGCTTTGGTTGTTGGTCATTTTAGTCATCAAACTTTCATATTGTCATTTGTAGTCCTCCAACTTTTCATAACCTCCAATTTGGCCCTTCGACTTTTAATTGAGTGCAATTAGATTCTCATACTTTCGAAACATCTTTCAATTCATTGCTCTTTTTGTCCAATCTTCTCCAATTATTCACAGACGAGTCCAAAACTGAAATAGAAACAATAATAAACTAGATTAAGTAGAAAATCAATAAAATGACGTGATAAAAGCTTAGTTTAAAAGTCTGAATAAGTATACTATCATAAATTGTGTGGTTAAAAAGTTGATAAAAATTTTGCGTTCTATAAAATATATGGTTGAAAATTAGTTTGAAAAAAAAAAAGAGTTTAAATTATTTTTAGCCAAACATGCTCTTAAACAGCTTAAAATCTGTTTGAATAAGAAGATAGAGGCAAGCCATATTCCTTGAACTTGTCAAAGAAAAGAATGCAATGACAAATCATACCAACAAACATAGAAGCAAACATAAATTGCAATATTCTAAAGATATTCTATTCAATATTCGATATTACAAATCTTTAATATTTTCAAAAACAGAGGGATCCGTGGTAAAGTTACCAGAACCAGAGATAAGCTTTGAAAGAAGAAGGAC
The DNA here is from genome assembly GCA_023638005.1 of Forsythia suspensa. Taxonomy (NCBI): domain Eukaryota; kingdom Viridiplantae; phylum Streptophyta; class Magnoliopsida; order Lamiales; family Oleaceae; genus Forsythia; species Forsythia suspensa. The sequence goes on from CM042669.1 coordinate 15,826,612, forward strand.
CCTCCAGGGTCTCGGTATTGGGAGCAGGGGGGACATCGACCAGTTCTTTACCTCCTGCCTGTTTTTCCTCATCGTAGAGTTTTTCCCATTGTCTGAATCTCTGTACCCAACCAGTTTAACTTGAAGGGCCTCTACTTGAGTTGAAATATTGGATACCTTGGATTCGAAGGAAGATATTGAGTGCTCAGCCGTTTCCAGTTTCCCTCAGAGCTCACCCATGTCTTTCTCTTTAACTGCTGGATGCAAAACATATTTAATTCTTCTTTCTTTTCATCTAGTTCTCCGCACAGTTTCCCATCCCAATCCACCGCGAGCCTCCAAGTCAGAGATCAAATGGCAAACGTCCGACACAATTTTTCAGCCTCTGAATCCTTCTTGGCAGCTTCTAGCTCCCTCTTCAGCTTGTCCATGGCTTTCTGTTGCTTGGCCACCTCTTCCTCCATCTTGGAAGTTCAGGCCATACAGGCGTCAAACTCTATTTTCTGATCCTAAACAAGAACTACAGTTCGCACGAGATGACCCTCAATAAGCAAAGCCTCTCCTCCCCTGGCTGGCGAACCGTCATGGTCTCTGACTAGCTCTCCCAAGCCTAATTGAAAGAACGAAAAATAGAGGCTCAAGCTTGAGAAATGAAGCTAGGCAGCATAGCTAAAAGAGTGTCCCGAAGACCCTATGCCCTGTTACAAAAAAAGCTCCACCAGTGGCGGAGCAACAAAAGGCGAACCATTGTACTTCTTCTTCTAAGGGCCGTATGCATTTCTATCTGGCGCCATCTTCTCATCGACAGATGATTCAGAGTTCACAGACTTGGAGGATGAGGGGACATCGACGAAGCTCGATCCCCAGTAGAATTCTGGAGTGCCTCCACCACCCCTTTGCCTTTTTTCCATTACCTCCTTCACGGCGAGCTTACTTAAGGGAATTGACGAAGGCTTATTGATGACTACACTCTTCGTCGGAGGAAGATGGTCTCTCGATTTGAGTGGAAGCTTCATGGCAGGTGCCAAAATGGTGGGTTATGAGAGGAAGGGGGGTTCGGGAGCAGAGCCCATGAATTTTTTTTCCCCTCAAACCACAATTACTTAGTCCATTTTTATTAGAATTTAATATTTTTTTATAAATCATAATCTTTAAAATAGTTACAAGAAGACATTACACAAAAGATCTAAAATAGCTAAAGAAAGTTGTGCCCGACGATCTTTCACAATTGCGAATTCTTCTATAATAGAATCTATATCTATTTTATTAATAAGGTCTTTCTCAACAAAAATTATTATGTAGTCGATGCACAAAAATTATTTTATAATATATTTTATATCTATTTTATCTAAAACTAAGTTATGTAGTTAATGCACAAAATATTTAAACTCTTTAATAGTGTTATATACAATTATATTATAATCATATATATATAATGAAGCGACATATAAATAAGTCATACACAACGAGATTATTACAACCAAGTTATAAAATAAAATGATATTTCAACACCAAATAGTAGAAGGTGCAACAAATTAAAAAATTCAAGCCTTTTTGAAATTTCTAAAGTTTGAATTTCAATTTTAAACTTTTTAATACTTACATGAAATGCAAATAATTGTTTGTTTAATTAAACCTGGATGCAAAATTGGGAGTAAAACAATTCTTTTTCTATGCTTGGTGAAATTTGGGCTTTATTTCTTTTTTTTTTTTTCTTCTTTTTCTTTACCATTTGGGCTAAAATTTTGGATAGCCCTGGACTTGAGCCTAGAGCTGCCCCTGATTCCGCCCTTGCCTTGGAAGAACCTTTGTTGGCTCCAATGATGGTCTTAAAGTTGATATGTGCTTCAAAAAAGGGAAAAGGCATAGTCAGCAATAGTCAAGAAATATGTACAAAAACAAAAGCGCAAAAAAGTAAATCCACTTACGAAAAGTCATCTCTAAGTCGGCATTGTACAAGTCTGAGTTGCCTGGTTGCAGGATAGTCCCGGTCTCCTTGCTCAACTAATTGTTGTCTAAGATTGGACTCTGAATTTGGCAAATTTGCTCTGCAACTTGTTCTTCAGATAGATGAGGACCCATATCCTTACCTGTTCACAGAAAAGCGCGAAGGTTAGGAAAATCTTACAATATAGAAATAGAAATACGAATAAACATCCTAAGCTAAAGAAAATCTCAAGACTCACGAAGCTCGCTATAAAAGCGAAGCATGTAAATGTTTGGTTTTAGGTTGTCCGTATGAAATTCCCAGTCTCATTTGACAAATAAAAATGACTCATTCCAATATTTTACCTTATTAGGGGTAGCCACCAATTTAGGCATAAACCTCGACCTATGAGTAATGTAGAAATACTCAGGTTGAGAATTTTTTGTGTTACCAACCTGGACTGGTTGATAAAAGGTGCAAAAGAACTTCGACGAAAGTTGACCTTGTAACCTTGTCGTTTTCCACAAAAGGAATGAGGCTGTCATGACAACCCAAATATTGGTCCCTAATTGGATGGGTGCTAACCTATACTCGTTTAGAAGCTTGCAGAAAAAGTGATGGAATGAAAGACGAATGCAGGACTCCATGGAAAGGACATGAATAGCCACAGAACCAACTGGAGGCTTGTCTGCCGTCTAAAAAGGACTATGGTGATTTAACTCTATGTTTTGGGAATGTTGTAGAGGCTCGACCTTTGCGAGCTTTTTCGTCTATTTTAATAGACAAAATCTCGCAGCCAGTGGCTTCACTCTTGGGATGTGGGTTTGTCCACTAGTTTAAATCTCAGTATTGTCCCTGGCCCTCTACCAGACCTCATACGACTAAAATCTCATTTGTAAAATCCTAGCCTGACGGGCCCACAACTAAGTTAGGCAAAACGTTTAGTGCCACAACTTCAACTGAAGAATAGAAGCCTCTAAATAATTCTAGGATTCCTTACTCGTAGGCACTTTTCCCCAGATAGGATTTGTGAGTTAATTTAAGAAGACATTATTTCAGAATCAAAACTAAAAGGAGAAAAGAAATATACCTAAATGAATGGAAACACTGAAAGACTTTGAGAACACAACCGGAAAAAGATTGTAAGAAAAAATGGAGAGTATTGAATGCTGAAAAAGTTCTTGAGTAGTTGTAAAAAAGAAGCATGGGTCTTTGTGAAGAAGATAACCTCATTTTTATAGTTTCTGCCAAACAATGGAAGCCGACAGATCGATAAAATGCAATCTGAGCTGTTAAATTGAAATCTCACCCCTGTTGTTGGAGTTGAAAACGCGTCAAAACACATGTTAAATGGAAGGCCAGATGTTCCTCACGAGCATATGTTTACCCCAATATGTGTAAAGGATAGTTACTAAGGATGGCAAAAATCCACCGCCTGTAACACGCTTATTTGGATAATAGGGACGGGTCCGAGTAACCCCATCTTGCCCACCCCGCCCGCCACATCATTTAAAAAAAATAGAATACAAATTACAATTTTGCTAGAAATGGATTAAAGAAGAATCGAACCGGGTTAGAGTTATAAACTATAAATCTCAACTACTATACCACAACACCAATATTGTATTTTTTTTTTTTGTTTGCTACAAATATTTAAAAAATTTCTATTTCTTTTTTTTAATTATTTTTTCAATTTTACAAAAAAAAAAAATTCGTGGGGTGGTTGGCGGGGCCGGGCAAACCCGCCCTGGACCGTCCCATTGCCATCCCTAGTGGTTACGAGGAAGGAAATGACAGCTACAATCATGGAAATAACTTTTCATCTGCTGACGCATGAACTTGCATTTAATACAGTAATCACGACATACAATTGATGCGTGCATCACATCTACATGCAGACAAAGAACACGTGTCCCACTAATTGGCAATGCCAGCTATAGTTAAATATATGAAATATGAAGAGGTAAGTACCTTAAAGTTAAAGTTCAAAACCTAATATAAATAATTAGGCTTCAATTTAGAAGGACTATAATATAAATAATGAATTTGCTTCTCCTGCCACCAAACAAAAAAAAAAACAAGAAAGAACGAAGAGACAAGAGATGATCTAGGGGCGAAATCGTTTTGATCTTCCGTCAAGTTAAAGTCCAAAATCTAATATAAATGATTAGTCTCGTACGTGAGTGACTATTGTTACGCCTCGTTACACATGTGACAGAAAGGGGCCCACAAAAGTGTTTGGAAGGTAAAAAATGTAGAGATGCTATAACCAACTGAGACGTGATGTAGGGGCAGAGTTAAAAAGGTTCGTCCTAGCCTTCACCTTTATTCTTCTTATCAGACGAAGGCATTAGAAAGGGTGATCAGTCAATGAGAAATAGAACATGCTTCACCACACCCATTATCTTTGTAGCTTCAAAGCATCTCGATTGAAGTAAGAACGTGGCAAAAGGTCACATTATGATAGTGGGAGAATGGTAACTACCTGACCTAATGATCATAAATAGCAGAATATTTTATAGGGCACGTGAATAATCTCTATGTAGCATAGTTAGTTACAAAATAGTATGTGGGACTAACTGTCATAAGAATAAGATGAAAGAGATTGCTGGAATAATGGTTAGCTGCCAAGTTTCATGTACTCATCTAGAATTATGAGTCTCCCAATAAAAGAATGACATGTGTCTATGAAAAGTAGAAAAGACTGAAAAGCCCGAAGGCTTGAGATATCTATAAATAGTCTTTAGAAAATCAAAGAAATAGAGAGATTATTAGAAACCTATGTCAAATTCTTGCTTTTTGAATTCTCAAAGAAATAGAGAGATTATTAGAAACCTTGGTCAAATTCTTGCTTTTTGAATTCTTAGTCCTTACTTAACAACAATTGACAAGGATCGAGTTATATATTTGGATGAGAAGGTGGAAAATGACTTGTTAGCTTCAGATTTTTGAAGTCAACACTACTAAAAAGTAGTTTGGGTGACCAATAATGCAATTTTTCTATATACTATTGGATGCACATGTGTTGCATGTGATAGAGTCCTAATTGAATATTTAGTAATATAAAATGAATATCAGTATTTATAGTAATTTAATTCAAACTAACCATCTTTAACATATATAGTATCTTCAGTAATATATTCAAGAATTATAATGTATGGATGAAAATGGAACTTTATGATTGTGAAACTCAAATTGACATGCTGCAATACTTAATATTTAATAAAGAGTAGTTAAAGTTTAAATATAGTAAAATTGTTATATTAAACAACATAAAAATAATATCATCATCTTATAGTTCATAGTTAATACATTCATAAACCGTTGCTATAATATTTGAAGATTTAGACTCAAGAACTACCAGCTATGCAAAAATCAACCAAGAACTCCAAATTATAAACTATGATACTATTACAACCTGAAACTTGTCATATTTCCTCTTTCTGTGCCAAGCTATCATATTCTAAATCACCTTCCATGCTTTCCATAGCTTTAAATGCACTAAATAACATTCAAAAACGCATTTTTAGAGCCAAAACTGAAAGAAATTGGCATAAAATGTAGGAGAACTAAGCAATATAGAAAACGATATCAGTACTTTCTTAGAAGTCTTATTTTCCTCACTTCATACATCTCTTGATATAAATCAAACAACTATGCTCCAGGACTTATGAACTACACAAATAAATAAGGAGATTTGTTTTCATATCTAAATGGATAACTAAAACAACCATAATCACAAAATTATCGAGTGCTTTAATAATTTGAATTCACATAAATACAAATAACTTACAAGAATAGTTATTTGGATCAACTTAGCCCTTTTCTTAGGCCTGCGAGACAATTTATAGCTTTTTATAGCCATAAAATCTTCCTATTTTTCCTTACTCGACAACATAACAAGTAATTTCGGTCAAACAGTCTTTCTATTTTTCTCATTTGGATTTGTAAAACCTTGCTACTATAATGAGAATTGTAGTACAAATGGACAAAAGAACAAGCACAAACAAACTATTAAGATAATTAATTGGTCCCTCAAATTCTCTTATGGCATATGAATTTCTCCATTGGAGTCTCTTCACAAGCGAACACAAATTCTCTTCTAACTTAGCCTTGTACACACATCCAAACCCCCCTCACACCCAAGATTTCACTTTCACCGAAATTTTTGGTAACTGATTTTAACATCTTATATTCCATTGTAATTACACATCCCTTTCTACAACGTGTCTTGAAAGTATTGTATATATCCAATAACGGAGTAGAAAAATTCCAGAGAAAGATCATGAAATGTTAACTATTGACAAATTAAAAACTTAGAAACCATAAAAGAAATTAATCCCATAAAAGAGTACTTGAGCTATGATCTATTTTCTCGTGTAATTTGTTTGTGCACTTCCTATAATAAATCTAGAAACAGAAAAGAAACAAAATGATTGCTCCCAGAGTTGTGGATGCAGTAGTTAGAGCTATAAGTAGTTTATTATTCGAACTCGTATCGTGCTTTCCTCTTCCTACATCAATACCTGGTTACACAATAGATTTATAGCTAAGAGTTGACATCTTAGACTACAAGATGACGAGAATCACAATAACAAAGCCAGATTATATGGTTCAAAGTCTGAAGATAGTATAGCAGCTAGCCAGGAATGGCAATTCAGGGTCAAGAACTAAATCACATAGTGGAAAAAAGGTCGTCATCAATTATCACACAATGATGAATGGGTATCACGACAAGATAACATTTTATATATATATGAATTAAATGCTTCGAAAATGGTGGCCTTGAGTTAGAGTTTTTCAAATTTTGAAATTTGAAATATGTCACTAATGACCCAGAAGCCGTATGGTTGATGAACAGAAGACCAAAGAAATATGAACAAGAAAAGTTAGAAATTAATAAGACCTGGAAATAAAGCTAACATTGATGAATAAATTGGAGAAATCTGACGAGCATTTATTGAAGAAAGATGATAGTCTGCAGTGGCGCTGGCATCAACAACAGGGAGAAGGTTGTCATTGATGATATTGCATCCTCACATATACATTCATTATTTGTTAATAAAAACGACATCCTGTTTTCTTTTACAAAAAGATAATTTAATTTCAAAATTAGATGATTCTAATGAGATCACATCAAGTTTTGCAAAGAATTGATGTTTAAAATTGACCAAAGAAAGACACAATATAACAAAAACATGAAAATTAGATTTTCTTCTTGTATTAATTTTGGCTAGAACTTTGAAGTAATGAGCTTGCGTCTTTCAAAGTATAACCATTAGCGTATATTATTAAACATTTGGTAATTCTATCATTAACCTTTGTCTTTTGAAACCCGAGCTTATCTTTGGAAGCTTGTTGATCTCTTCTGAATGATCTACACAGTATTGCATTGCTTCTTATAGTTGGGCCAACTTTTTTGTTACCACTCTGAGGTGCATCAAGCTTTCTTTCCGAACATGCGATAAGTTTGGTTAAATATGATGGCATAAAATTATATTCTAGCAACAACAAAAAGTATGACTTGTTGACTTGAGAGATGTATAGTACTTAATTCTCTAGCTACTTTTCTTACTTATTCTTACTATTGCCTAGCTTGAACTGACTGCGCTGACTAAAATGAAAAATGAAATCAACATAATATCATGAAGCAGAAAATCAAACACAACCCACAAAATGGGGATACATACAAAAAAGATGAAGACAAGTATAGACTATAGATAATAGAATTTCGAGAAAAATGAATCTAAATGAGGAAATTTGCACCATACTTAATAGTCGTAATCTAGCGTGTTGAATTATGCACACAAAATAATACAGTCATCAACATTTAAATAACTAAAAACTTTAGCTGAAGAATTATATCCATTAAATTTTTCTGCAATCCTTGATATTGAATATATAAAACCCTTCAACACAAAAGTGATTTAACTACCGCTATTTATGACCAACCTTTTGAAGAATATAGGGACACTCTATATTTGAAAAAACAAGCTCATAATGCCATTTAGCTAAGTTGAAGTTAGAATCCTCTTTTTGTTGAACCTAAATATTGGGAGTTTCTATTGGATTGCCTCCTGAGGTTGAATCCATATCTTAGGATTACATATTTTATTTTCTGAAATACAAAGCTCTTTTATCTAGAAATTACACATACTTCTTTATTCTGGTTAGCAACAAATATCCAACAAGCATACTAAATCTGAGCAATACTTTTCCTTTCTTTCTCTTTGTTCGTGAAAGGAGAACGAAAGCACTTGAATAATTACTTATTTTTTACTCAATTATGATATTGATATTCTTGTTAGTTTCATTTACTAAAATGTTCAAATTAATTTAGATTTGAAAATATCATATTTTGTAGGAGTAAAGTAGCTGCTGATCAGTACCGAAATATAGAATACAGTAGTGGGTTGGTTCAAGTTATAATATTTGAGGTTGTTGGCCGAATAATATTGGCTAATCTATTTATGGTGGACTACTTGTTGCACCTCCAATCTTGCCAAGCTCACAGTTTGCAAACAAGGAAAAGTTATCAGAACACCTTCACTAACTGATAATAACTGGCCAATTGTTTTGAATGTTCATTTTAGAGAAAATATATTATGCCCCATATGAAAATAACGAAGTTAACATATATAAAAGGACGGACATATACAACTTATTCTTTATCACATGTGATTTGAAACTTAAGGAAATAAGGGCGACGAGGACGACAATGTGGAAAAATCATGATGGCTATTTACCTGGTAGAATGCCCCTCTCTCCCCTGATGAAATTTTAGACACAGGTAAACATCCTAAGAAAACAGCAAATGTTTCTAACAACATCAAAGAACAAAACCCATATAACATGCCTAAACACCACTAGTTAACAATGCCTAAACATAGAAGTTCTTTTTTTTTTTTTTTTAGGCAAAACTTTGTAGACCCAATTCAGACCTACAATAAAGTACAACACTGGCCTATTAAGAAACAGAAACATTAAATTAAATGAAATGTTCACAAAATGAAATACCAGAAAATCACAAAAAGACAAACATACGAACTCGACCGATTATAATCGTTGGAGAACACCAAAAGCGAATAAAGAACAAAAACAAGAAAATAAGAAATTAAATCAAATCAAATGTTTACCAAACGAAATAGCTAAAAATTGCAACAACAAAAAAAGAACTCTACGAACCCGACGATTCCAATTGCTGGAGAAGGAAACCCAAATCATACTGTCTAAGTTTTGCAACTGTTGAAAGTGAATTTCTCTAGTGGATGAAATTTGGAGTGAATTGATGGTTAATGAGAGAGATGAGTTTGCAATTGTTTGAGAGAAAAGGGATCTGCAATCGTTTTCCACTACAACACAATGACCAAAGCTCAAAAACAAAAGAAACTAAAATGAATCCTAACAAAAATCAAATCGAAACTCAACCGAACAAACTCTAATATGTGCAAAAACAAATGAAAAAAATACCTAGAAATCATTTGATTTAACCGTAAAAGGTCGAACGATTTGATACATCAAAGTCCAAAAAAATTTCAGGTCCAAAGTTAAACGAAAAAACACTAATATGTGAAAAAAAAGAGAGAAAAAATGAGAGAAGGTGAAAGGTGAGGGGAGATGTTGGTGTATCTCTACCGGTGTTTAGAAAATCAGATCGGACTGTTGGTTCATCCGAGAAACTGGGAATCGATCACAAAACCAGTCTGGTCTTCCAAGTTAACCGGCCATCAGAAAATAGGACTAGAAACAAGGGTTTTTAGCGGTTGAACTGGAAAAACTGGTCCTATTTTAATGATTTTCTGGTTTGAAATTTTTTTAAGACAAAATCACTCATTTTTTATTTCTTTCCCATTTCTCCCATTGTTTTTTTTTTTTTTCTTTAGTTGTTCTTCATTTTTTGTGAGATTTTTAGATCAATTTTTAATTTTTAATTGAAACTTATGAAAAGTCTATTTAAAGCCAAGTTTGGTGAGTAATTTTGTCTACAAATAACTTATTTTTAGTAATTTTGTGAGATTTTTGGATTAATTTTTAATTTTTTAATTGAAATCGGTTTGACCATGGTTCGACCTTTTGACCCTTGACCCGTTGCTTTTTCTGGGTCGATGGCCGGTCCGATTTTTTGAACATTCATCTCTGCATAAAGAAAGAGAAAATGAGGGAAATGAAAGAGAAAGGTAACTGGCTGAGGGAAGTGTTGAGTGTGTCAGATGGAGGAGAGAGAAATAAGGCGTGTCAGACTGAATAAAATTGAAAAAAAAAATGAAAAATCACAAAACTATGTCGTATTCATCATTCTAGGGACCAAAATAAGGAATGATAACCATCAACATGGCTGTTATAATATAGTTTAGATTAGATGTGAAATAAGAACTATGAATAGTATCCAAGCCCATGCCTCTTTTATTATAATACAAGTAGCATAACTCGTTGAATAAATTAACATATTTAGTACATTAAATTAAAAAAAATTTTAAAAAAAAATCTTGTAACCTAATTTATTCTTTGTATTTACTAAACATGTAATTAATGTCTAATATTTTACTATCTCCACTTGGGCTCCATGCCAAAGAAGATTAAAGAACCGTCTTGTAGTAAAAGTTATTTCAGGTGACTCTTTTTGTTACTAATTATATTGGAAGTTTGGTGTAAATAGTCTTTAACCTTCTCCTTCAGTGTAGTAATAGTTTTTAACATATATTTTTTTAACATAAATGACCATAACTTATGTATTTTGATGCACAATTGCAATTAGTTATTTTTTTTATGAAAAATATCAATATGCTATTAATATTATTAAGAAAAAATGTTGTTAGGTTCCTAACCTTTAAAAAAATGTACAAATCGTTCTCATACTTTTATTTTTTATTCTTATAAAAAATTAAAGAAAATTGCCGAGTTCTTTTCTTAGTTTTGAATTACTACCCTAATGACCCAATTGATAATATACGTAAATTATTTTGCATATTTTATGAACTATTATGAAATAAATTAAATTTAAGCTCATGATTAATTAACTAACGTGGTAAAAAAATTATTAGTTTTATATGTAATTTCACTATTTAAAATTTTAAAATCTTAGTTTATTGTTATAACAAAAAAATAATAACAATCTTGTGTCACAAACTTCATCATCAAAACTTTTATTTAATTGAACTATTTGTTTATTAACCACATATATATAAAACTCCAACACTATTCTTTATATTTTAATTTATCGTTTTATTATCATTTGATAAAGAAAATAAAGAACACATAATTCATTTATTAATTTTTCAATGTTTTTATGTTAAATAAAACACAATAAGATTGGTTGGATATTTTTTTTAAAGATGACAAAATATCCCGCCCCTGACTCGACCCGCTTTGCCCCGTCCCAAATGGGGCAGGGAATCTCCGCCCCGTGAGGTAATCGGGGCGTGAACAGAGATTATGTTTCATGTCCTGAATTCTTTGAACTCTACCTAAATATTTTTATTAATTTAAATTTTAAATTTTATTTAAAAAAATAAAAATAATATTAAAAATAAATAATTAATTAAACTGGACGGTAAATGAAGATATTTTAATCCCCACCCTACTCCCACTCCCACTCCCACTCCCACTCCCACCCCGACCCCACCCCCACCCCGATCTTTCTCTGCCTCCCAAAAATCTCCAATGGAATAGAAATAGTAAAGGTCGTCCCAATCCATTGCCATCCTTATGTTTTTTCACTTAAAACTTACTTACAAGCAAACACGCTCTAAGCTTAAAAAATTTATAAGTTGTAAAATATATATTTATTTATGGGAAATTGGCACAAATGGCCCCTAACATTTGTTCTCAGTGTGGAAATGGTCCACAACATTTATTTTTTAGTATAAAAGTCACTAACCTATGTGTTTTGGTGCGTAATTGGTCCTTTTTTATGAAAAAGACAAGAAAAAATAGCATATTTGGTCTCCAATATTTCAAAAATGTAATGGAGGGTCTTTGATAACAAAATCTTTCTATTTTAGCTGTTAAGGTCAAATAAAAAGAAAAATTGTCCATCCCTATAAATAAGAAAAAAATAAAAGGAATAAAAAAAATTAAAATATAACCCAATATACCCCAAAAAATGAAGAATAACAAAAAGGCATCTTTCTTCATTATTCTCCAACTACCAAAAGCAACTACCACCTACTCAACCAATCTTCTTCTTCCACCCTAATCTCCTACCTTTTTCTTAAATTCTTCGTGGCGGCGGTAGCGTAATTCAGTTTTTGTATATATTATAGTTTTACCAGTAGCTTCAAGACCTACCATCAGAATCTGCATTTCTTTCCTAGCAAAGAGCTTGCTAATCAGCTTCCTAAATGAGAGCCCCATTCTACTTCACCTTAGACTCATATCACTGTTCGTTGATTGTAAATTCAATGTCAAACAGGAACCCATTCAATCAAAAAAAAAAACATCAAATGAATAATTGGGAATATTCCACTAGCTCTTTTCAGATGATTGAGAAGTTTTTCAAAGATAAAGATAAAATCATATACAAGGATCGTCTTTTTGGGCTTATAGCTACATAATCTATGGACTAGTGCCGAGGTTTATTGAGAATCATAGAAAAAAATTCCTCAGCAACAGAAGAAAAACATAAAAATATTCACTAATTTCTAAAACCTCAATTAAATTCTGCGTGGCAGCGACAACATGGTTGTAATTGTAGTGGCGGCGATGGAGAATTTAAGAAAGATAGGAGGTCGGGATGGAAGAAGAAGATTGGTGGGGGTGGATGGTGGTTGCTTTTGGTGGTTAGGGGAAGAAGGAAAAATGGGGTCTTTTTGTTATTCTTTATTCTTTGGAGGTATATTTGGTTATATTTTATTATTTTTAATTTTTTGCTTATTTGGAAGGAAAATTTTATTTTTTTATGTGATCTTAATAGCTAAAATGAAAAGATTTTGTCATCAGGACCTACCATACCTATTTCTTTAAACGTTGAGGATGTCCAGTGCTATTTTTAAAGATTATGGGGTATATCCCTTATATTTTTGAAATGTTGGGGGACCAAATATGCTATTTTTTCAAAAGACAAATATGTCCTTAGTTTTAATTAGAAAAAATTACAATTAGATCCGATACTTTTATTTTTTTAAAAAATTAATGGAAACTAACGAGTTCTTTTTTTTTGTTTTGTTTATTTTTGAATTAACATTTTATTGACCAAATTGATAATATACTAAATTATTTTATATATTTTACGAACTATTATAAAATAATTAAAATTTAAACTCATAATTATTAACAAACATATTAAATAAAATTATTTATTTATTATTAAGTAATTATATTATTTAAAATTTAAAATTTAAAATTTTATTTTATCGTTACAATATAAAAAAAAAGATTTTGTCACAAACTTAATGTTCAAATACTTTTATTTAGTTGAACTATTCGTTTATTAACTAAAATATTAGAGTTCAAATTGTATTATTCATATTTTAATTTATCTTTTTATTATTGTTCAAAAAGAAAGAAAAAAAATGTGTAAATTAATTATTATTTTTATTTTTATTTAAAAAAACATAATAAGATTGGTTCCATGTTATAAAATTATACACCATTTTTATTCATTTAACTCAATTTTTATTCAAAATTTTCACATTATATAACAATTAAATATACTTAAAGTGTAATAATTTTATATTTTTCTCTTATTAAAAATTTAATTGACATGACTAGTAGTGATATATTTAATATGCTAAATTAAATATTATTTAATAAATGTATCATACTCATTTGCACATTTTGCAAATGTTAGGAATCTAATTGTAATTTTTTCTAATTAAAATTAAGGGCATTTTTTTTCATCAAATAATGATCAACTGTGCACCAAACACTTATGTTGGAGACGTCTGTGCCAAAAATAAATGTTATGGACTATTTTCACACTGTGAGCAAAGGTTAGATACCATTTGTACCAATTTTCCTTTATTTATTGATCAAAGATTGAAAAAAATTATTTATTTCGATATAAGTTATTTTAAAAATAAGTAATTTTTCACTTAAAAATAAAGAAATATGGCTTATCCCTTATCCAAACATTTTTTTTGGAACAAATTATTAAAATGATGACTCAAAGTGGGTGGGAATATTTGTAAATGGTTGAATATTTGATTAATCTACGTGAATAGTTGTTGATCCATTTTTACAAGCAAATTATCGAATATATCATTACATTTTCTTCACCGCTTATTCCATTTCAAACAATTTCAAATTCATCTCAGTTACTGTTTGGATAATAATTTCTCCTGAAATAATCGTTGGATCTTGATCTTAACCATTAGATTTGATTTTCACTGAGTTGTAAACTTGATGTCCAAATTTTACGGTGATCGGACCACAGAACGCTTAGATATAAATGTTTTATTACTTCTGCACAAACTATTTAGATTATGCGAATTTGCTATAGTGTTGCTCTTGGATTTTCTCTCTATTTTGGGTGAGTTGGGTTCTTTCCTTCATGCACTAACACATGGATTCTAATCCCCAATGCCTTAATTTTTAAGGTTAATTAAGACATTAAATAAAGTCCTAATGGGACTTTCCTTCTCCAATTTTCATACATGCACGGAAACCCTATTCTAATTACAATTAGAATAAAAGTCTTTGCTATACCAAATTAATTATCATTAGACCTCTTTAATTTAGACTAATTTGTTGGGCTTGGCTCTTTGATCTATCCCAAGACATGGGGCAGATACCCAACAGTCCGCACTTCACGCCAAGGCGAAGCTTAGGCGGATATTTTAGAATAATGTTTTTAAGAGCATGTTTGGCCTTGTTTCTTCTACAAAAGAAATTCGCTTATTTCGACAATATCACTCCATATATTGGCGAAACATGGCATTCATGCAAAATCCATACATGCTCGAAATGGTATAATCTATGCATAATAACACACTAGTCGAACAAATTCCAATCTTCTCTTTCGGGTCATATGAAAAGCCGAATATTTCAAAGTTGGCGACACATTTTTTAACTTCATTTCGGTCTTGTAGTCAATAAAATGGTACATGGGCTCACTTCGCTCAATATACTTCACCAACTTGGGCCTTACAAACTTTTGGGGATGGGGATGTTCTGGGTTTTTTGGGAGAAAGAGAGATCTTCTTCATCGTCATCGAACTCAAATGATCTTTTAGAGCCATTACACTCGTTATCATGATACGGTATAACTTTTATAAATTAATAGTGACAAGATTGAACAAAATTATTAATTAAAAGAGGTTATTAATTAATTTAATTTATCGATAAATTAATAATTTACTAATTTGCAGAGTGCATTTTTAATTTCATGTTAATATTTTCTACTAATTAACTAATTAATGAACACTGAGTAACTAAAGAAATATTGAACAATCCAATTCTAAATTAATGATCATTGATGAACTAAAAAGACATTAATCAATACATGGTTCAATCTATGTATTGGATTATTTCATAACTAGTATTCATTGGTGTGAGATTGTCATACTTAATTATATTTATATTTTTTTGGCAAATTATTACTCCATTCGTCTCATTTTAATAGGCTGATTTTCTTTATTTGTCCATTTCAAATTATAGTCTACTTATCTTATTGATGATGTATTTGATTTTTTTTTTTTTATTTCCTAATATATTCCTATTGAATGTATTTTTTTTTATCAACACAAATAAACTTGTACTTTTCAAATGTAGTGGGAATTACCATAAATTTGTTAATGCATTTAATTTAGATAGTGTAGAAGATTTAACAAAGTCAAATTAATCATAATGTGGCAATAATTTTTCTAATTTTCTCACCCACTGGCAGCTTTTTTCATGCCTAGAAAATGCATTTGGTCATAAATTAAGATGGTATGTTACGAGTACGAGTTTATAAATAGTGCACTTTTTAAATCATTTTTTATTTCATTAGTATTTCTAATAATAATTTAATAACCTTTATTTTAAAATAATCATTAGTTATTGATAGTACTTAAAAATAAGGGTAAACTAGACAAATTCTTTGCAAAATTTATTTTCTCAATAACATTAATTAAAATTTCTTAATCCTAGTGAAAAGCGAAATCAGCATATATATATGAAACGAAGTGATAATTTAGAGTATGATTGGGACCACAGATTTACAAAGATGTTTAAAAAAAAAAAGTACTATCTTATTAATTTATCAAAATTATTAATTTATCTCCTTTGCCTGAGTCGGGACGAAAAAATTTGATTATTTAGTAGACATTATTAAATTATCGAGTATTGCTTTATAGATGTTATACTGTAATATTCAGGCATATATGACTCACCTCTTGAGACTAACTCCATATTATGCCGTTTAAATAAGTGGGCCTTCCCTTGGTGATAATCTACCTTGTCACCTTGTCTATCAAAGACACGGACGAACCTTGCGGGTCGACACTTTTGCTCTCTGAGTGAGTCAGTGGACTAGTGACGCCTGGAATTGCATGGCTCACTTAGCAGATGAGAATGGTTAGCTGCTGAGGCATGAGCTCCAACTCCGATCTCCTCTTCATTCCTGGGCTCGCCTTCTGCGTATGCGTTCTTCGCCCTATTTTCTTCCATCAACATCTGGAATTGCTTGGCCAAAATTCACATGGTTTTCACGATAGATATTTTCATTTGCCACCGGTTGCATTTTTTCTGGGTTGTTTCCCCTCCCTCCCTGGTAGCCAATTCTGCAACCCCTTCTTAATGTCTCTTTCAGTTGATATCGTTATCTTCTAGATGTTCACTATGCCCTTTTAACTCATTCTCACCCACTTTTCCTTCTATGTTGTCACTCCTTTTTCAGCTTAGTTCAATAACACAAAATTTTATTTTTTTCAAATATAAGTCACCGAGAAAACTTTTAACAGTGGTTTCTTAGTCTTGTGGAAACTGTGCGTATTCCCACATACGGAACCAACTTGTTGACCTCAAAAACTTGAAGCTGACAAGTCATTGTCCACCTCCTTAATCAAACAAATGACCCAACCTTGTTCAATTGTTGGTATTCCCTAAATCAGGGGGTTCGAGTGGTGTTTTCGGTCAAGTAAGAGTTTAGAATTCAGCAAAAACTTGGCCAAGTTTTTCTAATAATCTCCATTCATTTGATTGTTTAAAAACTATTTATAGATATCTCAAGCCTATGGCTTTTCAGTTTTTTGTACTTTCATAGCCATGTGTCGTTCTCTCATTGAGAGACTCGGAGTTCTTGATGATTCCATAACACGTGGCAGCCAATAATTGTTCCAACAATCTATTTCACCTTATTATTATGACAGTTAACCCCACATGCTCTTTTGTAACTAACTTTGCTATGTGGAGATTTCACACGTGCTCCAGGAGATTTTTTGTTGCTTACGATCCTTAGGTTAAGTAGTCACCATTTTTCCACCATCGTGCTTTGGAACTTCTCCAGTCCGTGCTTCGTCTGAGGTGCTTCGACGCTATAAGGGTAGTGAATATGACGAAATATGCCCTTCTTTTTATTGGTGGTTGCCCTACCTAATGCCTTCGCATAATCGAAAAAGTATCGGCAAATGCTAAAATTAGAACCGTTTTAACTCCGCCTCTTTGTCATGTCTTAGTTGGTTGCGTAATTCCTACCATTTATATCTTCTTGGCATCTCCGTGGCCCCTTTTGGCCACACATACTTTATGATGTAATAAGTATATCGGGCTTAATTTTCTATGTGCCACTTTTTGCCACGTGTGTAACGAGGCATAACACCAATATCAAATAAAAGATAGTCTTCGACAACGGTGCAAAAATTTTGTTGTATTTAAATCGCAAGTGTACGATGTCAATTAAACAAGTAGTAAAGTAGACCTAAAGAATCCGAATTATCGTCTCACGAAAACTATTTTATTTGAATATTGATTTAACTAAAACTGCATCTTATTTGACAAAACAAGATTTTCAGCAAAGTTTTGATATCTACTACCTATAATTATGAAAAGAAAATAATTAAACGAACAAATATGATGGTTAAAGTATCGGGTTCACGATTTCACCGTAAATATTACCTTCAATCTCGCCTCTCAAGTCAATTTCTAAAATTGTATTTGGTCAAATTCACTAATTAAATCAATTTACCGATCTCTAATTCAAATCAATTCTTTTTAGTTAAGTTAGCTCATTATATCTCTATGTGAATATGAATAAGCCTTCACTAAATGGATTTAATCACCTAAGAATTTAATTATGGATCGCAACAATAGCAAAAGTGTATATCTATATTTTACCTAATTGTCGGATTTTACTACGTGTTCTAATGTTATTACTCACATCTCGGCTTGTTAAAATCCACAAAACAATGAATTAGTGATCAAGTAATTCAATCATTAAGCAAAAAAATATTCATTGAGCAAAACTTGAGAATTGAAATTAAAGATTTAAATCTATGTTATATCGTTCATCCCAATTATTAGTTTCGCTACTCATTATAAGAGAAGAAAAACAAAAGAAGGAAATAAAATTCATCATAGGGTTTACTAGAAAGACGAGAAAAAAATTAAATATCTTACATCAAGAATTTGCCTTCTTCAAGCAAAAGTTTTCAAACTTTCATCATAATTCTCTATTTTTCTCTATGTTGGGACCCCCTAATTTGATCAAGATTAAGTCTTTATATAGTGTTTAATTCATTTTGAAATTCGTGTACATGGAAAGGATAAAAATACATTCACATATAAGCAGAAAAAATAAAAAATATCTTTGACAGACTACGAGTATGCTGCGAGTTGCAACCCGCGGCCAAAACTACGGCAAACAGGGCCAATTGGTATTTCGCTGTTGGCCGTAGGTAGTACAGCGTCCATAATGCAATTTGCATGTTGGTCCCCAAGTTTTTAACATTTTGTGATTTGGTCCATACTTCAAGTTTTTCGTACAGATTTGATCCTTTTCCTTCCCAAACTTCAACATTGAGCCCGCAACTTCCAAAGACTTTTACATTGGTTCCTGAATCTCTATAATCATGCAAAGTTGGTCCTCCCTATGTTCAGAAGTACGCAAATCAATTCTCAAACTTTTCGTAAGTTAAGTTTCACTCCTGAAACTCGTAACTTTCCTCCAATGGTTTTTTCTTAATGCTTTGTATCACTCCTATGACATGACATCATGTTAGTTGTCAATTGGGTACGACCAATTCCAATTAAGCTCGAACATTTTCATTTTGCTCCAATTCCTCAAATTTTGAGTTTTTACCTGACAATAATTACACTAAGTTAAATAAAAATTCATTTAATTTACAAATATATACAAATATATATATATATATATATATATATATATATATTTATAAGTTAAGTTTATAAGTTAAGATTGTAAAACACACTTATCAATAGCCTCTAGAATAAATTCAAGTGGATATGATAGGCAAATATAAGAAATAAAATGTATTTAAGCATTAAATAATTTTATGAAAACTTACAAAACAAAAATCACACGTTGTGGCCTTTTCTAGTTGTTTATCCTTATTTACAAAAATCTTCCGACTTTATATTTTCTTCTAGCAAAGTAGAAGGATTCATTATCTTTAAACGAAATTTTCAAATCATATTAATATAATTGTACAATGGGTTCAAAAATAAAAAATAAAAAATAAATTGTACAAAAACCCATAATGTAATTTGTCAGTATCCCAGGTGAATTAGGATAACCCTGAGTCCCTGTTTGACTAGAAATCGATTACCTCTGTCTCTTTGGAATAGGGATACTCATCAATAGTTCAAGAAAGATTACTACTTTATTCCCCACAATGCGTAAATATATATATATATATATATATATATAAAGATTACTACTTTATTCCACCCAATGCGTATATATATATATATGAACGTTTCTTACCCCTCACATAACGGAGAATAAAAACTACCACCACCACCACCGGAACAACAACCACATCTATCCTAATGGAAGGTGACAACAGCAATTCCAACTTCGGACATCCCATAAACCAGAACCAGCAGCAGGAGGAGTTGGACTACTTCTACCAGCTTATTCAAGACATTATGGTACATGATACTACTAACCACCAATTCCAGGAGGAGCAACACCAGGTTGTCCAGAACGTGATGGTATATAATACTATCAACCCCCGCCAGGAGGAGCTGCAGCAGGATCCCCACAGCCTCGTTGACTCAAACATGATGACAAACATTACTAGCCGACAGCACGACCAGAACCTCCATCAGGTGGTCGCCCAGAACACGGCGGTACACAATACTAACAACCACCAGGTTATCCAAAGCATGGCGGTACACAATACTAACAACCACCAACTCCGGGAGGAGCAACACCAGGTTGTCCAGAACGTGATGTTATATAATACTATCAACCGCCGCCAGGAGGAGCTGCAGCAGGATCCCCACAGCCTCGTTGACACAAACATGATGGCAAACATTACTAGCCGCCAGCACGATCAGAACCTCCATCAGGTGGTCGTCCAGAACATGGCGGTACACAATACTAATAACCACCAGGTCATCCAAAGCATGGCTGTACACAGTACTAACAACCACCAACTCCAGGAGGAACAACACCGGTTTGTCCGGAACGTTATGTTATATATTACTATCAACCGCCGCCAGGAGGAGCTGCAGCAGGATCTCCACCGCCTTCGTGACTCAAACATGGTGGTAAACATTACTAACCGCCAGCACGACCAGAACCTCCACCAGGTTGTCGTCCAGAATGCGGCGGTACACAATACTAACAACCACCAGGTGGTCGTCCAGAACACGGCGGTTCCTAATACTAACAACCAGCAGGAGTACCAGAACCTCTACCAGGTCCCGAACATGATGCTTCAAAATCCTACCAATTCTCAACAGCAATTCCCTCAGAACCAGCAATATATTTCCAGGTTGCCAAGATTAATGCCTAATGCTGGAATTAATCAACCAAATATCCAAAACATAATGGAGAATCTTTCTCCGGGCTATAGGTTTGTACCCTACGAACACGACTTGGTAAATTATTACCTGAAGAACAAGGTTGAGAACAAACCCTTACCCTGTTACGGGCTTATTCATGATGTCGATCTCTATAAATTAAGCCCTCAGCAACTCACTGGTATGTTTTCTTTATCAAATTATATGTTTTTTCCCGTTCCATGTTTTTGTGTGATTATAGAGTGGATAGAAAAGCCAACAAGATCTTAATCCCGTCTAGTATTATCTAGTTGAACCTACAAAACATGCCCTTAATGGATGCACTATGGCGCCACCAAGATGTATCTTGTACCTAATATCACAATTCCAACACGTGCAGAGAGATATAATGGTTTTGAAGGAGAGTGGTATTTCTTCACGCCAAGGGATCGGAAGTATGCGAACGGGACACGGCCACGGCGGGATGCTGGCAACGGGTACTGGAAGCTCACCGGAAAAGATAAGACCATCCTTTTTAATGATCTTCCAATTGGATACAAAAAGGTATTGGATTTTTATGAAGGGGATGGACATCCAAAAGGAATAAAAACAAATTTCAAAATGCATGAATATAGAATTCAGCAAAAAAGTGAGGCTCCAAGCGATAATACTACAAGCCAAAATCCCATGCAGGTACGTAAAAGTCTAGTGTACTTGAACTCTTTGTTTTCTCTTTTATTGCAAGGATGTATTGAGTATTCCATATGTGTATGATACCACTCTAATATTTCTACTATATTAAACGAGCTTGTTGGTCAATTTTGTGCATGTCAGAAAACTTGTATTGTTCTTCTTCAAGAAAACATGTCTCACATTGAAGATGAATCCCTATAAATATGTGAGTTTATTTGATCTCTCTTATTACTATCGTAATTAAAATGTGTAATTATTTCATGCAGTTGGACAAGTGGGTTCTTTGTAAAATATACAGAAAGAGAAGAGGTAACAGGAGAGATAACAATCAAGAAGATCAGGATCAACCATTGATCAATCAAGAAGATCAGGATCAACCATTGATCGATCAAGAAGATCCGGATCAACCATTGATCGATCAAGAAGATCAGGATCAACCATTGATCGATCAAGAAGATCCGGATCAACCATTGATCGATCAAGAAGATCAGGATCAACCATTGATCGATCAAGAAGATCAGGATCAACCATTGATCAATCAAGAAGATCAGGATCAACCATTGAACGGTGCTGATAACAATACTATGCCAATACTGGAAGAATCAAATAATGATCAAAATCTCATGCAGCTGAGAATGATCAGCTCGTCTGAAACGGATGCAAATGCAAATACCAATTACAAAACTATGCCAAAATTGGAAGAATCTGCTGTGAATTATGAAAATACAAATAAAGATAATCAGATGCCTTCTTTGAAAGAATCGACCTCAAATAATTCTTCTGACACAATTTTTGATGACTATATTGATAATTTTCTTATGGCAGATGACTACACAATTCCTGATTTTGAACCGTTTGATTATGCTGCTCTTGATTTTTTGGATAATACTAAAGTGGATGATTAGAGCAGGAAGAATACAAAGCGTGCTGAAGACCCTAATTTGTGCTTCTTGTTCAAAAATTGTTTTCTTCTTTTTTCTTTGGTTTTTAAAAACTGTAGAGTTTAGAATTCATTTGATATTTTATTTTTATTTCGTCATATTCTTCTGAATTAGTTAAATTTTCTTTCACTTTGTTGTAGGTCTCCCTCCCAGTGCTTGTTTGATTCTCATTAAAATGAGTTTTTTGTTTCTTATTTTTTGACTTTTGAAGTAAAATGATCAAAATCTTTCTTTTCGCTTTCCAAATATCGCATGATATTTGTTAAAAAAAAAAAATGACATTTTGATTTTTTCTCTTCAAAAGTCAAAAAAAGGGAAACAAAAAATTCATTTTAATGGGAATCAAACAATCACTTATACACTTCTGCCAAAAAAGAGACGATTTCAATATTTTACAAAGAAATTAACATCTCATTAATCTCAAACAAACTCAAACAAGTGTATGAAGTCCCATTTCAAGGTTAGAATCCAACACATCTAAATTTTTGCAAAATGTATGGTTATTTCTCTTCTTCTTTTTATTTATGGTAGAAATTGTAGATTTTATGATATAAATAATAAAAACATGTATACATTGGAGTATGAATTGTGATTTTTACTTTAAATTTGTGTAAATTTGAGTTCATTTGAAATGGTTTAATTGAAAAACCAGTTTAATGTGTGTAAACTGGCATTAACAGTCCCACGGTTGGTTAAGATCGGTTACAATTGACTAAGGTAGGTTAACAGACCATTTGTTAACAAACTTTACCGAAGGTATTTAGGTCTTTTTTTATATATAAAATGTATTTACAACTTAAATTTTATAAATTAAGTTCTTATCCGATTCATCATGTTTGACTCGCCGTTTTAGTCAATGTGGCCCTCAAACTAGCCTCATAAAATAATTTTTACTTATTTGTAAGCTTAGCCAAACATGTTCTTAGACTAGTATGGAGCCAAAAGTATTCATTTCACAGAGCTTACGGGCGCAGGATAATCAATAATGGCAGGGACCTTTACAGGCTACAAGCCAAGGCATGGACAGATATGGATCAGATAAGGACATTTTACTGGAGGGAAAATTGCATCCTCAGTTCCCCAACTTTTAGAATATTGACACTTTTATCTTCAATCTTTTTTTTTTTTTTTTTTTTTGTTGTTGATATTCTCAACATATTTACCCTTCACATTAAATATGAAACATTATAGCCGCAATCCTCAACTTTGGAGTCTTGACACTTTTATCTTTAATTTTTTTTTTTTGCACGCTTATCCTCAATGTTTTGTTATTTACAGTTTTTGTCTATACAATCAAATTATGTTAAAATTTTGATAAATTGACAGAAAATATATATTTGCCTCTCAATTAGATAAGCAAAACAAATAAATTAACACAATACAAAAGTTAAATACATTTTTTACTTCATCTTCTTTACACAAATATTCCCCACGCCAACTCAAAGCAACAACTACTTACCAATAAATTGCGAACGCAAACGAAATTCACTACCGATTCTGCAAACCATCAATGATAATAGTGGCTTGCACGATCCAGTGGCGGCCATAAAATTTTACTCAATTAGGACACTATGTAAACAGTAAAATATTTTCAATGCATTAAAATCTTCAACGACGTATTTTTATATTCTTTAATTGGTTAACAACATTATTATTACAAAATATCTTTCTCAATTATATATGGAACAACTATAAAATAAAATTCTTTCTGTGGTCTTTTATACGTATACAAATCCACACAACTCAATTCAATAACAAGTATAACAAATTGAACTAATACATTCAATTCATTTCATATATCAAACGATTTCGAAAGAAATAATTTTTTTTTTTTAAGTTCAATATTTGTTGGAATGATACTTTACATGCAGATAAATTATATTTTGTAATTTTTTTTTTTTTTTGGGTCAATCAACAATTTTTTTTTATCATTTGTTTGGTATTCCTTAATAACCAATAATTGACTTTCTCAATAATGATAACTGGACAATTGTGTCTTGTTTTGCCATTCATATTTTTTTTATCATTACAATATATTTTCCTAATTTATTTTATTTTTGGCTATGGGTAATCCGCGGAATTATTTTGAAATATTGGATATTTTGATAAAATAAATAAATTTTTTCGTCTCAAAATCTCAGTAATATTCATTACTTACAGTGTTTCTTTCGTTCATTCAGAGACATTTGATTCAAATTAGACCAATTGAGATATCTGGAAACAAATTTTTTTTTTAATTATTTCTTCATTCAAATTCGAAGTGACATGTTCGTCTGTTTTTTTACTTTTTCTAGACTCAAACAAAATCACCAATGAACTAAATCAAGGTTTAA
This sequence comes from Forsythia suspensa, assembly GCA_023638005.1. NCBI lineage: Eukaryota > Viridiplantae > Streptophyta > Magnoliopsida > Lamiales > Oleaceae > Forsythia > Forsythia suspensa. The sequence continues at coordinate 15,851,373 of CM042669.1, forward strand.
TATCTTGTATAAAAATGATGTGTGAAAGGAATATTCGAGAAATCACATTTATCCATTCATCTCTCATCTAATTGTGCAATTATTTAATCTTTCCAAATGTTTAATTTTTCATTTCTATTAAAATAAATAAATAAGTGAGATCGATGGTGGCTTGCGGATTGCTATATGTCGGAGCAAGTGGTCGTTGTTTTGGATTGGTGTGAGCGTGTTTATCTAAAAAAAAATAAAGTAAAAACATATTTAATATTTTTTTGTGTTAATTTATTTGTTTAGCTTATTTAACGCATGCTTGACAATTTAATTATTTTTTAAGTGCCTAAATTGTGAGTACAGAAGGTAGAACTTTATAGGTCCTACAAAATGTGTTGATAAAAAGTATATTTGATCAACTTAAATATATAATTTAAACAATTATATATCTTTTCTATCAACTTAACATATTTTTAGATATATTCCTGTAGAAATTAAAGTTCCGAATATACAAAACGTTGAGAATAAGCGTACTAAAATAAAAATAAAAATAAAAATATGGAGACTAAAAGCACCAAAACCACAGAAGTTGAAGACGGGGATTGCAATTTTCCCTATTTAATGCAAAGAGTAAATATGTTTTTTATGTAAATTTAACATCCATTTTAGTTAGATTCTATTGGTAAAGGTGTTGGCTGTCAATAAACGAAATATTTGAATACTTGTGCCAAGAAAAGAATATTGAGGATAAGAGTGTCAAGATCCCAAAAGTTGGAGACAGCGGCCACAATCCCAGATTCAGACATTATATTAAACCTGTAAGCATGTTAATGGCTAAAAAGTTGAAATTTTAAGGGGTTTTGAGTTAAAAGGACTTGTCAAACAATAAATTTAGTAAAATAAGTCTACTTTCACAATGTTTTGGTAAATAGTCTTCCCCATTAAATAAAGTATAAAAAATATTATACAATATTCAAAATACCCCCAAGTGCTTAAAACAAAAAATACCCTAATTTTTTCATTTCATCTTTCGTTCTCCTCTTTCTCTCTCTAGGAAAATTATTGCAGCCATGTCTCTCCCTCATCACCATCTTCATTGCACTTGTTCTACCTAGAAACCCAAAAAATCTTTATGTTTGTCTTCTTTCTTTGTCCATTGTAATTTTGAGTGGTGTGTAAACTTGTTAAATTATCTACATTTTAGATTTGTAGTTAGAGAAGATAAAATATATATACTAATATCAATTGCTGCAATTTTTGGCTCAATTTTTGTTCTGGTTTACAGCATTGTTGCTGATATATGCATTTGAATAAGAATTTGTCATAACGTCATATATGCCGTCATCTGTGATCTATAACGGCATCCATGCCGTTATCTTGTTTTTCCACTGTCATCATGTATATAACCTTGGACCTTTATAATATTGTTGCTGGTATATGCATTTGTCTAAGAATCTGCCATAATGTCATATATGCCGTTATCTATGATCTATAACCGGCATCCATGCCGTTATCTTATTTTTCCACCGTCACCATGTATATAACCTCGACCTTTACAACATTGTTTCGATATATGCATTTGCCTAGAATGCGCCATAACGTCATATATGCCGTTATTCAGTGATCTATAACGGCATCCATGCCGTTATCTTATTTTTCCACCGTCAAGATGTATATAACATTAGGCCTTTACAAAGATTGTTGCCGATATATGCATTTGCCTAAGAATTTGCCAGCGCGCCATATATGACGTTATCTATGATTTATAACAAAGACCCATACAGTTATCTTATTTTCCACTTTCGTGATGTTTATAACCTTTAATGTGATAACTTTCGTTAAGTATATGTTTGTTTTAGTGAGTTAATATGTGAGGGCATTAAAAATTTAAAATAAAGACAAGTATGTCGTTATTCACAATGTATATCGGGACCAGTGGCATTATCTAATTACTGACTATCACCATCTATCTAGCATTGGGTTTGATATTTGGCTTTGAATATATAGACTAGTTAAGTGCTATTGGACGTAGGTTAGTAGTTAGCACTTATCTATAACGGCAATAATGCCGTTATGGGTACACTAAAACGGCATACTTGCCGTTATGGTCCCAAAAGTTCTTATCTATTGTTCACTTCGACATTGAACATCTTATTTTTGATAAAATCACTATAACAAGTTAGTGTATTAGTTTCAAGTCATTAGAACAATTTAAAAAATATAACGGCAGCAATGCCGTTATGGGTACACTAAAGCGGCACGCTTGCCGTTATGGTCCTACAATACTAATTTCTCGCTTAATTCTGCCATAAAGATGTTATTTTTTAACAAATAAACTAATATGTGTCATATTTGTTATAATGACCTTAATGATACTTAATTTAGTTGATTTGTTAGCAAAGAACTTTAGTATGTGAAAAGAATTCATGCATATTGTGTTCTTAATGGAGAAGATGTCATAGAATAGTTTTAGAGGTAGAGAAATTGCTTATGAATCAGTATAATAACTATTCTAATATTGAATAAGCATATAAAACGCTTGAAAAATATTTGCGAAAGAGATTTGAAGCATAACGTGACATGTGTCGTTACGGTATCACTAGAATGGCACGTCTGCCGTTATAGAAACTACTTAAGTATTTCTGTATTCCAGAACTCTCAAACATCATATTACTGTTCAAATGTACCTAAATTTACTACTTTAAGAAGTTAGAACCATTCGAAGTTCATTTATAGGCATGACGTCATGCATGTCATTACGCTTATTATCACTAGAACTAAGCATGTCTCGCCGTTATGAAAACTACTTAAATATTTATCTATTCTAGAACTCTCAAAGATCATATTGCTGTTCAAATGTACATAAATTTACTACTTTAAGAAGTTAGAACCTGTTCGGGTTCATTTATAGGCATAACGCCATGCATGTCGTTACTGTATCACTAGAACGGCATGTCTGCCGTTATGAAAACTACTTAAGTATTTCTTTATTTCGGGACTCTCAAACATCATATTGTTGTTCAAATGTACCTAAATTTACTACTTTAAAAAGTTAGAATTTATTCGGGTTCATTTATAAGCATAACGTCATGCATGCCGTTACGCTATCACTAGAACGGCATGTCTGCCGTTATGAAAACTACTTAAATATTTCTCTATTCTAGAACTCTCAAAGATCATATTGTTGTTCAAATGTACCTAAATTTACTAGTTTAAGAAGTTAGAACATGTTCGGGTTCATTTATAGGCATAACGCCATGCATGTCGTTACTATATCACTAGAACGGCATGTCTGCCGTTATGAAAACTACTTAAGTATTTCTCTATTTCGGGACTCTCAAACATCATATTGTTGTTTAAATGTACCTAAATTTACTACTTTAAAAAGTTAGAATATGTTCGGGTTCATTTATAAGCATAACGTCATGCACACCGTTACGCTATCACTAGAACGGCATGTCTGCCGTTATGAAAACTACTTAAATATTTCTCTATTCTAGAACTCTCAAAGATCATATTCTTTGTTCAAATGTACCTAAATTTACTACTTAAGAAGTTAGAAACTGTTTGAGTTCATTTATAGGCATAACGCCATGCATGCATGTCGTTATCAGATCACTAGAACAAAGATGTCTCATTGTTATGAAAACTACTTAAGTATTTCTTTATTTCGGGACTCTCAAATATCATATTGTTGTTCAAATGTACCTAAATTTGTCTTCTATTTATTTTTTTTCATATTTTTCAAATGTTAGTAATAAATTATTAATTTATTTTTTATTTTGGTTTATTTGTACAGATTTATTTTTTGTAATTTGCGAGTTAGTTGTAACATTGTTAAATTTTTTTTATGTTTTTAACAATTTGCACGTTATTTTATTAATATATGATGCACGCTTTAACTCTCGTCGTTAATTTATTATTTCTATTGTAATATTGCTTTCTTCTTTATATATGTAAATTATCAATTGGAGCAAATTTATTATGCACACTTTATTTATTTTTATTTTTAAGTAAAATTTAATTTGTTACTCAAATATAAACTAATTAATTAGTCTCAGTATAATCTTAATAATAAAATTAACGTTAACTATATTATTTATTATATGATATAAATAATATATAACTTATATATATTATATTTTTAAAAAACAAATACAATTAATATAATAATAAAAAATTTATTTTTAATTTAATAAATTTAATTATATTAATAATGTGGATATAAATTTGGTGGTAAATAAATAGGTTGGGATTGAAGAAAGTGGGGGGTTAGAGTATAAATAAATGAGGGGAGGGGATTAAAGTATAAATAAATGAGTGGAGGGTGGGGCACATTTGTAATTTGTTTGGGTTTTTGCGGTGCGGGGTGGGGTGGCGCTCTCACATACGGGGAAATGTCCAAATCTTTTCTTCATGAATGGAAGAGGAGAGATAAAAAAAGTATGCAAAGTGGAGAGAGAAATGTGAGTACATATATTTGGAATAAAGTGAGGAAATATATGTCATTTACCTATTATTCAATTTTTGACATTAATTTTATTTGTTTATTTTTGGTCAAAGGCCATTTGCCAAAATATTTTGTGTGCAAAGGTTATTTAATGGTACGTTCAGCGTGCAGTTATTAAACCCGGACAAAATGCTATCCGATTTGGACTGAACCTGTGAACCAGATACAAGATCGGTCCAGATAGCTGCGGTGAATCGAATTACAATGAACTGGTCAAGAACCAGTCAAACGTGGACGAAACTGGGAGGATATGTTAAACCCAGTCAAGAACATGATTAATCATGCTAGCACTCTTTGGAAGTGTTAGCAAAGTGGCTTCTTTAGAAGACGTACCAACAATTCATCAAAGTCGTTCATGAAAACCCATACATGTCGCATTTTCAACTCAAGTCTTAACATCCGACCCACAGACCCCAAAACAATGCCTACTACATCCTCTGAGTTTCCACAGGTCTTCCTACAGACTACCAATTTAACATAAAACACCGTTAGTCATCCAAATTATAGGGTGGCCTGAACTTTTTTTGTTCCAAATCCTAGTAACACACGTGCGTGCACGCTGCCAGAGAGAGAGAGAGAGAGAGAGAGAGAGAGAGAGGAGGAGGAGGAGGGAGGAGGAGGGAAGAGAGGGGGGGCGATTAGGTGAAAACGTGCCATTTATTATGTGAAATCGTTGTGCCAGACATTTGCTCAACTTACAAATTCTATCACAAACTTGTACATAAAGTTACCATAAGTACAGGAAACGGCTGGGTTCTAATCGTTCCAATATCCAACTTCAAAGTTCATGCACTCTCCTTCACCGTCGCAGACTTGATGATATCAATAAACTCAGGCTGCTTTGTTACAAAGATAAAAAACAAGGTTTAACTAAAAGAATGTAAAATCAAGTCGTCAAATGGTGAAAACAGACAAATCTGAAGAGCAAACCTTTAGAGAGGCTCCGCCAACCAAAAAGCCATCCACGTCTGGCTGTGCTGCCAGTTCTTTGCAGTTTGCTCCATTTACGGATCCTGCAGTTGTCATTTAAAAAAAAAAAGGGAAAAAATAAAAAAACATGAAGAAGGGGAAAAGGTTGGTGTTATGATCTTTATATGGAGCTGTGGTATTCATAACTTGCTTAGAAAAGACCACACAGAATTACATGAAAGAAAATATCACATTTCAAATTATGAGTAATAAAAAGAATTTAAGGGGAATTTGGTATAATTCCATCTCATTCTTGCTTGGCAGGTTGTGCTATCAAGATTGGCCATTCCAAAATCTATTTCCTTTACAAAACCCCACTTTTTATTCCTCCCAAAATACATGGTAAGTCATTTCCACCAAGTCGAGATTGAACTCAATTATTAAAAACCAAAATTCTCGCTAATAAACCGAAAATTTACATAACATCCATCCAGACAGACTTTTCCTATAACTGCTGCACACTATATTTAATTATGCTTCTGAATTCAAACAGAATTGCCATATTATATTGATATTAATACAGCAACAAAAAGGGATAGATATAATGGTTGAATAGGTACCTCCATAAATAATTCTAGTTGATGCAGCAACTTCTGCACCAATATTGTCGTGAAGCCATTTCCTCAGTTCAGAATGAACCTGGTATCCAATACACCTCCAGTCGTGAATTTACTTAATGAATCTCAAAATGAACTCTACGAATTTAATCAGTAGAACACAATGAAAGAACCTAAGCACAAACAACATCAAAGATGACATCTAAGTACAACCATGGGAAGGCAAATGGCAAACAAGGGACCCTCAAATCGTCAAGTGCCACAGACTCATCAAAAAACATCCAAGAAAATGGTGGTCTCTAGTAAATTCTATCTGGACCGATTTACATGTGACCTTTTGATAAATAAAAGTTAACAATGTTTGTAGTGTCGGGATGTCACATCCTGTTAACATTAACTCCAAGAAATGGTTGAACTAATAAGTTGGGGTATGGTAAACACATCAGTTGCATTCACTTTCATTTAGACCATTGACAGGTGAATTTCTCCGGGTTAACTTACCCTCTGATTCAGTGATGTCTGATAGCAATAAAATTTGAACTTGCGTGAAGCACCTGATTCACTTCTGCAGTTAAGAGAACTAGGGTAGATTGCAGAACAAACTTCAAAATATGAGGAGTCCACCCAACAAGAAGGTGTAACCGGTCATGGATGTCTTGTCTTACATCAAAAAACACCGTGGCTCTATATATCCCATCACCTTGCTTGGAGCTAGGGTTTGATCAAAGAACAATTTATACTCTATGTTGCAGCAAAATATTTAAAAATCCCCTTTGCATATTACAACGCTCTTTTCTTGGATTCCATAAACATGCTAACCATGCAAACTGCACATGAAATTTCAAGTGTCGTGCACCATTACATATATGATATATGAGACATCCTGACCCATGTTCAGACTTCATCTGAGTTTGCACAAGATTAGCTTCCAACATGTTAATTTTTCACATAGGATTTTGATAGGCAACCCGTACTAAAGGCGCAAAAACACAGCAAGGGCAGAAAAGAAAAAGAATTTTGGAATGAGGTCACACATAGCATGTGCAAAGCCACATAATCAGTTAGAGGAATAATGAGAGGAGCAACAACATATAAATAGAAAGGGGGAAGATCAGCAAAAGGATGGAAAATATGGAGGATCATTGAGGAGAGTCTGGACTTTTCGAAAGTCCAGCTTATCTTATTCAAAATTCTGTTATTTTCAGTATTGTAATCACAAGAACACTCAGCTACAATTACATTTACATTTCAGTTTTCTTTTGAATTACTACAGCTTTGGTTACAGAAAATTTAGTACAAATTGTTATATTCTTCCTCTTCATCTTGAGTTGAATCTTTTAATATCTTCAAAAATAACCATTAAAGATCAGTAACCTACCATTTGGTATCAGAGCAAACCATCCTAATGGTGAATTAACTAACCGTGTGGGGGATTTGGAAGGGGTTCACAAGAAATTAGAGGACGAATGGTAGGAACGCAAAATGGGCTCGAAGCGATGTGAGTGGAGATCCAAAGGGTGCAGAACATTGAAAAAAATATGGCAATCATGATGAGTTAATTCACCTTCACGAGAACGAAAAGGAATGAATTAGAAAGGGGGAGAAAATGTAAAGGCCATGGAGTGGAAAAATTTTCAGAGTTCAACTTTGAACTTTGAGGTTTCGCTAGTAGTGGAAGTGGTAAGTAAAGAGATAGGCGGTGATTCGGTGGAAATTGGAGACAAGAAATCAAGGGTCGGAGGCTGGAGATGTCGGTCTTTGAAGGGGAGAATCGATTTTTAGGGCAGAGCGTTACTTCCTAGTGAACCAATTAACGGAGGGGGAGAAATTGGAAACAGTGGTGTTGTGCTTCGAAGGCAGCACTTTGCCGTGGTATCAATAGGAGTGAAAGAGGAAAGGGGTGTGCAGCTGGGAGGAGCTCAAGCTTTCTATGCGAGCCCGATTTAGATCCTCCCAAGAGGGAACCATGGAGGAGGAATTCTTGGCCCTTCGATAAAAATGTTCAGTACGGGAATATCGTCTCCTCTTTGAGACGTTAGCAGTGCCAATCGGGGAAGTCTCCGATGCCATGCTGGAGGGCCGCTTCATCAATGGACTAAGCCCAAAATTCAAGCGGAGATCCGGGTTTTGAAGCCCAAAGGCTTGGAGGAAATAATGGAATTGGCCCAAAGGATTGAGGAAAAAAATTTAACCCTACAAGCCCGCTTCAATGGAAGGTGAAAACATTTCCATCCAGTTTTTTCCCCCACAACGCATGAATCCCTTCCAATCAACAAACCCTTTTCCCAAATCAGCTTCTCCAGTCGGACCTAGACCTCTGACCACCGATGGAGCTGCAATTCCACCTTATAAGAGGCTTAGTGAAGTTGAATTGAAAGCTAAGAGGGAGAAGGGACTGTGTTTCCACTGAGATGAAAAATATTCCATTGGGCATAAGTGTAAGAACAAAGAATTACAAGTCATGTTGATTTATGACAAAAAGAGGCAGGAGATGATGGGAATTGAGGAATACAAAGAACAGTTAACCGAGGAAGAACGGGCTGTTAAAGGGGTGATGGTGGAATTGTCTATGAATACTGTGGCCGCTCTTACTCCGCCCTAAACCATGAAGGTGAAAGGGTTGATTTCGGGGCATGAAGTGGTGGTATTAATTAATTGTGGGGCGACCCACAACTTTGCGTCATCTGACCAGGTGCATAACTACATAAATTGGACTTGCCAAGGACAGAAACATCTTGTTTTGGAGTACTTATGGGAACCGAGTTGGCCGTGCAAGGCGCCAGGGTGTGCAAAGGTGTGCTAGGCTGTCTACTGGGACCTATAGGTTTATGGACTAGTTCATTATTTATGGTCATAAATAAGTAACCATTCCTTAAGCGTCCGTTCACCTCAAGCAATGAATACCGATTCCCTTTTTGCACGACAGGGTTAGAGAAAGGGTTTCTTGTCAGGCTGGCCTATAAATAAAATAAGAATATATTTCTATTATTATTATTTTATATCTAAATAATAGAAAGATATATATAAAAATAGGAAATACTTTTGTTCACTTCTACGTCCAAATTTCATTTAAGGGGAAGGCAAAAGCAACATTAGGGAGCTCTTCCAAGAACAATAATCTCTCCAGATTATTAATGTAAAGGAGAATTTTCTTCCTTTAGAATTGGGTAGTTCAGGATGAAATGGTGGACATCATTGGGCAGAATGCAAGTGGATTGGAAGTCACTCACGATGAGATTTCAGATGGGAGGCTCAACAATCACACTTCAAGGATCCTTGCCTTAGCAAAACTTTTGTCACATTGAAAGCCATGATGAAAGCTTTCAAGGAAGGTGGAGAAGATATGCTTATGGAGCAAGTATGGTGGCAGAAGTGTGTGAGTTGCAACTAGAGATGCTAGGAGCTGTTAAGGAGGTATTGTTGGGATTTTGAGGTGCTTTTGATGAACCCGAAAGGCTACCTCCTACGCGAGACAAAGATCATACTATTACTCTTCATCTGGGAACAGCCCTGTCAGCGTAGAGGCCCCTATCGCTGTCCCATGTTCAAAAAAATGAGATTGGAAAATTAGTACGTGAGATGCTTGCAGTCGGAATTATCAAACCCAACACCAATCCATTTTCTAGTCCACTACTGTTGGTTAAATAGAAAGACGACAGGTGGCGCTTCTGTGTGGATTATATAGCCTTAAACAAAATAACAGTGGTTGATAAATTACCCATTCCAATCATAGATGAGTTGTTGGATGAATTGCATGGGGCGCTATTTGTTCTAAACTGGATTTGAACGAGGGGTACCATCAAATTCGGGTCAACCCCGACGATATTCCAAAGACAGCTTGTCGAACACTTCTTGTAAAGCCCTTCGGATTGACCAACACCCCACCCATTTTTTCAGTCACTAATGAATGAAGTGTTTAAAGAACAATTTGCAGTGTTTTGTCTTGGATTTTTATTATGATATTAAAGTGTTCAACTGCAACAAGGAAGAGCAAGTGCAACATTTGCGATCTCTTGAGGGTGTTAGCTCAAAACCAATTATATGCAAATCAGAAAAAATGTCAGTTTAGACAAAACTATCTAGGGCACGACATGGCTGCGAACAACTCAAAAATTTAGGTTATGAAAGAATGGCCAAACCCTTGATCATTGCGAGAGTTGCGGGGATTCTTAAGACTCATCGACTACTACTGTAGATTTGTGAGAGACTCTGGGATGTTGGATTCGCCGTTAATGAAACGATTGCGCAAGGACAACTTTTGGGATGATTCCGCAAAACAAGCATTCTAACGCTTGAAAGCAATAATTTTCTTATCGGTTCTCGCCCTCCCTAATTTTAGCAAACCATTTATAGTCGAAATACATACTTCGAGATTTGGATTCGGGGCTGTATTAGTGTAAGATCAGCACTCCATTGCTTTCAACCGTCACACACTCAACCTTAATGGCCAAGCTAAATCCGCATATGAGAGGTAGTTGATGACAATAGTGCTGAGTCAAAAAAATTTAGTCCATACACATCAAAAAAGTTTAAAATTCTTGATGGAGCAGCGGGAGGTGAATCCGGAATATCATAAATGGATGCTAAATTTAATAAGGTATCAATTCAAAATTCAACATCGGCAGGGGATGGAAAACAAAGCGGCAGATGCACTTTCCAAAATCAATTTTTGTGTTGTAATGTTGGCAATGAGAGTTTCCAAAGTGCTACAACTTGATCAACTAGCTAAAGTTCATGCAGATGCAAAATTGCAGAAAATTATTCAGGAGCTCACACTAGTACCCCATAACCAGACCCGACTATGAATTGGCGAATGATAAGCTCTTGTTTAAAGGCAGGTTGCTATTACCTAAAGGGTCATCTTTGATTCCCTTAGTACAAAAGGGACATGATGGCAAGGCGAGAAAACATTTCGGGGTTTTTAAAAACTTATAAACACTGGCTGCAAAAGTGTATTAGGATGGGATGAAGAAAGATATCAAACATTACGTAAGTCACGGTACAATATGTCAACAAAATAAATACATGGCTTTATAGCTGGGAAGTCTTTTGCAACCACTTTCAATCTCGAATCAAGTGTGAGACGATATAGCTATAGACTTCATTGAAGGATTGCCAAGATCAGGAAACATGGACATTATCTTGGTTGTGGTGGATCGGATGAGCAAATACGGGCATTCTTGGTTGTGGTGGATCGGATGAGCAAATACGAGCATTTCATAGGGTTAAAACACCCATTCACGACTGTAGCTGGAATATTTGTGAAAGAGGTGTACGTCTCCATGGTGTACTCCGCTCCAGAGTCTCCATGCTACAAATAGTAAACATCGACACCTTGAACCTAGCGACCTTCACCATGTTACACTACTAACATTTGAAACTCAACTCGAACTCTTTTGTAAAACAAACTCATTAACATAAACTATGATCTTTCTTTCATATCAAGTAGTAAGGCATCAAATCAGTTAATGAGTAAGAAAGTAATCAATGGCAATGGAAATATAAGTTTATTTTGTAGGGCGGTAACACTTAAGTTAATGAAGCCCGTAAAATAGAGGTGGTATTATCCTAAAATTGGGTGGGGACACCTAAGAATAATTTTCAAGAATAGTAATAATATCTTATCAAAATAGCCAAAAAGAGTTCATATGACGTATAATAATACCTTAAAATATGGTAATAACACCCTAGAAAAAAGAAAGGTAATATTGCCCGAAAACAGATTTTAAAATAACTTACGAGATTACGAGTAATCCATGCATGATTACTAGCACTCGTGACAAATCTTCAAAATCATATTAAAGTACTTAAATTGCGTGAAGAAATATTTATAACTTAAGCAAGTAAACATAAATATGACCAAGCTCATTTTTTCATACTAATTAAACTGTTATGCCTTTTCAAAAATACATCTATAGAACATTTAAAGTGCTAACTATCAAAACATAGTCACGGGATAAAGTTTACAAAAGATCAACATCATTTAACAGTACTTAAAAACAAAACATAAAATCTTCACAAAATTAACTTTCTACGGCTTGATAAGTTCTCCCTAATGTAGATAAATCACGGTCCGCTTGACCAAAAGTTGGTGCCTAGTTTATTGACCAAAATTTGGGCGTTTCAAGTATCGTGGTGCCTATGTATAGGTGCTTGCTCTCTATTATAGAATGCAGCAAGAAGTAAGCACCTCCCTTGAAGCTCTTGAGAGAAAGAGCATGGCAAAAGGTGAGTGTATGCTCTGGAGAAGGAGAATTAGAGTGTCACATGGTCTTGGATATATTGTAAGTTTCAAGAACACTTGGATCTAATCTCCAGAATTGATAATGAAATTATGTGATCTCCTCCTTCATGGACATGGGGCAAATTGCCAAACCTTCTAAAAAATTTGAGGTACTATTTAAATTCTTTCACATGTTGTCTTTATAATTGTTGATCCTATCCATACGGCTTAGGAAGCAATATGCAGGCCAAATCAAGATGTTCTTGGCAAATCATTTACCCAGTGTCTAGAAAAAGAGAAGGAAAATCGCCTTAACTATTGTTAACAAACAATGTGAAAAGCAAAAACTTTTTGCCTGATGAAATAGATAGAGAGAAGGAACAAATAGTATCAAAAGCGAGTGAAGAGAAGAAGATATGAACTCGGATGCAACATGTTAGGGACATGGCAATGAATATACACACACATGTAGAGTGAGTGAGATACATAAAGTATAAATAATGGAAAACCAATTGCAGAGTTTCACGGGTATTTGATTGATACCTAAGAAACTATAGTTAAAACAAATTGAGATCAACTTTATATTTAAGAAATGTACTCCTAATTGAACTAAGGAAAAAATGCAAGACCAGGACATGCATGCCAGTGAAATGGAACTGATTGCAAGATATTTGAACCATTGGCCAAGAAAGACCAAACTTACGTCCTGAGCTTGAGATGGAGTTGCAACCTTCCCTGTTCCAATGGCCCAAACAGGCTCATAAGCTAAAACAATATTGGACCAGATCAGCAATCGCTCTGCAAAGGAAGGGTCACACTGTAATAATTTAGAAAACTATAAGGAAATTATATCATGCATCGCCACAGGTAATGTTAAATGAGTTCCCGAACGACAAAAGTGAAACAAAAACCAGTTTCTCGGTGGAATTTGGTAAGAACTAATGGAGACGGTTATTTATGCTAGTTTTCCTATCTATATTTATGGTTGGTTATATCATATATATCATAACCATGCACATTATTGAATCACTATATAATTTGAAACCTGCAATTGCTTTGGTTTGTGCGGCAACTACAGCCAATGTGGATCCTGATTCTCGCTGCTCGAATGTCTCACCCACACAAGCTATCACTTTCAACCCTTGAGAAAGTGCATAAGCTGTCTTATCCCCAACAATCTGAATTCATTTGCAAAAAGAAACTGTTTTAGCTGTTGACATCATAATTCAATGATCAAATAATACAAAGATCAGGAACCCGCATACGATATTGTTGATGTTACCTCATTTGATTCGTTTAACAAAAGTCTTCTCTCAGAGTGACCTAGAATAACCCAAGGAATACCCAAATTAACCAGCATCTCCGCACTGTGCCAGCAAGAGAATTAGATTAAAGAAAAACAATAAAGGAAATTACCAGAATAGGTAAATTGCTCAATAGCACAAGATAAGTAATATTTACATTTTATGATTGGCAAAAATCAATATTTTAGACAAATGGGTAGTGGCACAGGAGAAGAATCCATATGATAAGTTATTCCTCTTTTATTTCAATAATGTCCTAAAAAGGATAAAGGAACATTAGAACTCTTCACCTCGACAGATTACTTAGATTATGGTTAGCAGTTAGCACAATAAAGCACATGTACAAAATCAGAAATGTAATAACACCATCTGACAATTGCAAATCTCTGCCACAGAGTGGGTAAAAGATTAAGCAAAAATAGTATGGAGAAGACCATTATAGAAAATTTAAATTAGAAGAAAGTGCCATTTAGAGACGAACTGCAGAGTTGACTGTTTCTTTTAGTCTAAATTATTTCTTTCAATTTGCTAAAGAAACACCGAAGCTCCAGTGTTTGGCAGATCACTAGCTTATGAGTGGGTAAAGGAACCTAATTAGAATATAGAATATCAATGACACCATCTAGAAAATGAAAATCACAACTAGAACTTGATTGCAATGCAAGGTAAAACATTTTTGCATATTTGGTATGCTACACTGACAAGGATTAAGGAAGAAAGGCACATGAGATGTTTGTCCATTGTACCAATTGTGTCCTTTTATTACAATAACATAGGCAAGCATAAATGACTAAACAACTAAACCTGAACTGCAAGTAAACCGCTCAAAACCAGCTAATAATTACCATTCAGAAATCAATTATGTATGTCAGATAGATCCACAATTTTTGTGTGTATGTGAACACTGATCAACATATATATGTAAATAAGATATTTAAAAATTGAAAACAAAATTCACCGATAAGTAGATTATTGAATCTAGCAAAGACATACCTGACCTCACCGGTAAAAGCCCCCCCTTTACGGACCCAACAGTTTTGTGCAGCAATAGAGAAATCATTGCGTAATAAGCTTTTAACCAACGAAAGAAACACATACGGAGGACTTACTACAACTTCTGCAAACACAGCAGACAAAGCGTCATAAATTCTTGGAGATGTAGAAAATTTAATAGGCAAGAAACTACGTTTGTGAATTACGAACACTAGAAGACTACATTGAGAGGGAGGGTGCAAAAGATAGTCATCTATCTAGAGACAAAAGCTATGCCTAAAATGGCAAACGCATATAGAAACCCACCAACAACATCTTCTGAAGGAACTTCAGCTTCATTCAAAGTGGTCACAATCTTCACCACCTCCTCAATTGTTCCATTCTGTGTGCATAAAAGAATAAAGCAACCGAAATTTTCAAACAATTCTGCATTTCAAATGTAGATATTAAGAAAAATCAAAGATCTTTCTACATAACAGATATATTATCCAAGCGTTTGTAGTTTTAAGGAACTGAATGCTAATCAATAAACTACCTAATTCATAAAAATTCGACCCATGATCACACTGCCCATAATATAGTTTCTCGCTCAAAAAAAAAAATCAAACGAAGACAATACGTTCTGCAGTAGTTAATAATCTTCATGCGACAGCTCTAATTTAAATCCAACGCTAAATCAATAAAAAATCATACCTTAATTCCCAATAACAAAAACCCTTCATGAAAAAGTGAAAACTACTCAGATTCATCTCAACCAAAATCAACACAATACATTAAGTAAATGGATAGTAGTAATTGCGACCTTGTAAGAATATACAAAAGGGTTTTCATGGATTCGTCAAAAATGTTTAAAATCGTTCTATGCAGTGATGATAAACATAAAAACTCGCGCAAACAGAAAATAATATTAACCGAAGGTAAAGACATACACATTTCCAGTTGCCGCCAACGAAAAATTTTCTGCCCATTCTAGTCTCCTTTGAATAGATGGAAATGGAAAAAATACAAACGATTTTCTGGCATGTTCATTCGAATCTTCGAGCTTGGTAAAATAGCATAGCACAATCTAGATTACAAACGGGTAAATAACATTTTTAGTACCCCAAGTTGTTTACTAAATCTTGAAATGGTCCATCAAATTCTACAAATTGACAAATCAGTCCCAGACTTTGCCAATGACCAAAATACCCTCACTTATTATAGAAAGTAATACTTAAAATGTAAATTTATTATATACAAGTACAAGAAAGAAAGGTGTGAAATAAATGTAAGATGAAAATATAGAGAAATCGTTCCATTTATTCGATAATAAATTTGATAATTAATTACAATTTTTTAATTTAAATTAATCCAATAGTATAAATATATTAAAATCTTTTAAAATTAATCACGGTTCTTGATTTATGTTAATATAACGGTGGTCTATATGTATTAAAATATATTATTAGGATGTGTTTGGATGTGAGTATAAGAATTTTAAAAAAATTTAATAGATTTAGACTGTTATATTAGTTTAAATTAAGAATCGTAAATATTTATCAAATTTATTCGTCAAATTCATCAATATGAGAAACAGTAACCAAAATATATTATATTTTGTCTCCATTTTTATCCCTCAATCACATTCTTTTCGAATTTCTAAAAGACTTTTAAAATATTATTTTATTTCAAAAAAATTCATAATTTTTACATTGGGAAATTTTAGCTAAGCTTTGTACCCGTGGAAAAAATTCATGTAACAAAGTGTTCACTTAAATTTTTACCATGGTGTATTCAATTTTTAAGTTATTGAGAAGGACTTTTTTTTATATTTTCTCATAGCCAAGTTGATTGCTATCATTTTAAATCTATACTATATTATATGTATATCACTCTTTCCTTATTAAAGAAACATCAAGACACGGAATAGAAAGCAAGTATATAAAAACTCAACTTTAAAATCAAATCAGATGTACAATTTTTATGTTCTTGTATATACATGTAAAATTTGTCTTTTACTTTTATTCTAAAATGACAACTTATTTTTTGTAAAGAATTTTGTTCTAATATCATACAGGGGGTGATCTCCTGCCCCTTTTTAACACTAACCACCCACCTGCTGACACCTCAGCAGGTGGGTGATGATATCCTGCCCTCCAAGGGGTAGGAGATCATTATTCATATCATACATAGTATATTTAAATTGTATATATTGATTGGTGAAATTCCATAAGCGTAGAAGTCTATTAACAAATAATAGTAAAAATAAGTTGAAAAGTATAGTCCCACAAAGATTTAGATTATAGCTTAATTTCAACCAATTTGAACTTAAATCGAATATACATGTACAATACGTTATTGAATCAAGTGACAATGAATTTCTACACTATAATAAATGAATTAACTAGTTGCAAATATGATTTTGAAAAAAAAAATCACGTGAAAAGTTAGGCTAAGAATTTGACTCCACCGTTAGTATCCATTATAATTCTCAAATTCCCAATTTCAAACTAATTTTTGCTTAAATTGACACCACACATCCCAAAATATTTCTATTATGAATTCGAATATACAAAAATACATTTTAAGCACCCAAATTGAACGTCCCGCAAGTAAAATAATTCACATCAAAAGTTCATCATTCATTCAAACAAGATTTAAAACACTGACATCAATCAATTAAACATAAGTTGAGATTTAAAATGTGAATTCTTGAATTAAAACGTCAACATTAAGTTTACATCATTTATTCTTAACACAAAGAGTTTTAACCTATCATGATAGAATTGTAAATATACATAAATAATTGGAAGTACATCACCCGGATTCTATGAAGATGGAAGAAAATTGAAGAGAAATCTCTACCCCTTGAACATCTTTAATAAGCTCTTGAATAAATATTCTTCTCCTTCTTACTAGAAAACCAAGAAAGCAGGGTTGATGTAAATTCTCCAACAAAAATCTTGTGTTTTTACCTTTAAAGTTCTCCAATTCTTCGACCCACTTGAAGTACAAGAGTTTTTGGATATATAGGTGTCAATTTAAGGTTAAAAATTCATGACATGACTCTCTAAAACGGCCATCTAAAAGAGTCCTAAAACAACTTAAGTTATGCCTCTCTGTGTCATCCACTCGAGCGACTTCCGGCCTGCTTGAACAGACAGAGACGTGCAGAATTTTCAATTAAGGCCCCTTTGAGGGGGCCTCTGGTCCACTCGAGCAGACAAAGAATTGCTCCCTCGGCAAATAATATTCAAACGGTCATAACTTCTCATTGGAAACTCCGAATTGCGATCTCTAAAAGTGTTAAACTCATAATTCAATTATATTTCCAATGGTATATCATTTACCTTGTAAAGATTTTTGTACTCTAATTTTCCCACATGCTCCGATAGTAGGTTTCTCAATTTGCTTCTTCGAATTTAGTGTGTTTGTTCATTTACTTGAACTCTTCATTAGCATTCCACGCATCTTAAACTTACTGATTTTATTTTATTTCTTATTCTTCAATGTTCGGTTCTTGATCTTCACTTCAAACCTCAACTTCTTCTCATTTTCTTGTTGATTTCACGAATGTAACTCGAGTTCGTGGATATCATCATACAATCATGAAAATGAACTAAAACTCAATAAATACCGACTCTAAAACACTTGGAACTATGCAAAAATTCTTCTTTAAGGAATCGAGATAAGTGTATAAATTACACTTGTCAAACTCTCAAACTTGAATTTTTGTTAGTCCCGAGCAAAAACAAATATTCAAAAACATACAAAGAAAAGATTGTCCACACCGTTGGACTTCTTACCACGTTCGCCTTCAATTTTGATTTAAGCATTTAATTCAAGAAAAATGTTCAAATATTACTACATATAAATTTTAACACCTATCCAATGCTCAACTTGTGTATGTGAATAGCTATTTGCAATCATCACTCGAACCTGGATAAACTAATGCAAACAAATAGATTCTTAAGTATTTTCAATCCCGACCCTCAATGATCATTTTTTCCTTCCTCCCCCTCGTGGATTTCACACTGTACTCAATTATCTATCACTTCTCTCCTAAGGTGTTCAACTGAGGGTAGAGCCCGCTTACTTAACTTTACTACCACTCTCAAGCTGGGAGGGTTTAACCGATTAAGGCGATGGTTTACATAGGCAATGATCTTCCACATCGTCAATCGTTCTTGTCCCAGGTTTGCATTAAGCAAGTCAACTAACTAAGCATCTAAATCTCCAATTTTTTGTCCAAGACTTAACCAAGCAACTGCAATACTTTATTTTGTTTATTTCTAATGCTTGTCTTTTATACCCTTTTTTCATTTTATTTCATCAAAGTAAGTAGATTTCGCACTGTTATCGAGGCAGCCCTCTTCTTCGGTAAATCGTTTTCTACATATTGGTGATACATAGGCTAGATTAATCAAGACTAGCTTTCACACATCAGTATAGGCATTGAATAGTTCAATGTCTTTTATTGGGACCGATAGTTGGAATTAGAATTCTAGTGAACAGTCAATGCCTAGCTTCAACCTGTCAACTTGAACTACTTATAAAGTTTCTCAATAAAAGTAGAATAATCACTTCTATAAACTATCACTCTTACCAGATCAATCTCCTCCAAACTTATTCTCAAATATTGGTTACGTGTATTTATCACCGAGTACTTGAAAGTAAAAATCAATACTTAAAGTCTTAAACCCAAACATTCGTTCTTATCACATAACCCGTCTTCAAGCTTAAGAAACAACAAAAATAGTTATGTGCTCAAAGTAGTCTTAAATCCTACACGGATAAGAAGTTTAGGAAAACTAAGCACATTGTAGCAATACTCAATCATTTTTCAAATATTAACCTTAGACCAAACAAAATTTATCATTATTTGAAAAGCTATCCAACTAAGTTACACAAGAAAAATCGTTTTGATATTTTTTTTTTCAAAATTTTCAATTTTCTCCAACATATTCTAACTTTTTTACAGTACAGACTCCAAATAAATCATAAAATAAAGTTGACCTATTTTTTCAACACTAAAAACTCCAAATAAATCATAAAATAAAGTTGACCCAGCATGTCGACTCTACCCAAAACTTAAATCTACATTGTCCCAATGTAAGCATAAAAACAATTTAAGAAAGTAAAGAGAATGGTCATGATACTATCCCAAACATGTAGTGAATCTTCGAAGTGAGTTTGACGAAAACTACATTCTCCACTTAATTGCTTGTGCATCTCCCTTTAAGAATTTCCATGCATTGTTCATCTGTACCTATAATAAAGCAAAAGCAAACACCTTTAGTCATAATCATCACGAGTTGAGTGTGGAAAAGGACAAAAACAAGTTGTACAAAACACTTTAAACAAGCATTTAGATGTTGCACAAATATCCTCAAATGTCCAATGTAATCACCTATTACATCAATGAATAGCATACATATACAAGCACAATGTTGGGAAGGTAATTAGATGACTCACAACTATATGTGCATTGAACTTCCCAACATTACCTTGAGTTTGTGAAGATGTTTGTTTGATGATGATGCCCAAATTAACCATGAATGTGAATTTGGAGTGAATTCTTGCAAATTGGTGGTGAAAGTTATGTAGAATTTGAGAAAGAATTGCCTTAGTGTGTTAAGGTGTGTGAGTTATGAGGTAAAACCCGTGAGTTTAAAACCTACGGGTAGCCTCGCTCAAGAAAACACTAGGTCCACTCGAGCGGCCAGAGAAGTGGGTTTTTTCTTTATGTTGCGTCGCTCAAACGGGCCTTATGGCCGCTTGAGCGGATTGCTCAAGGTGAAAGCTTTTAGCTTGTGGCCTTCAGAGTTTCGCTCTCCTTCTGTCGTGCATCTAATCAACTCCGATCGACACCAAACTTTAGCACATGACTTTGTGAAATGTTAACCTACATGATTCTCGAAAGATTTTACGTAACCAGATGCTGACAACCTAAGCTCTAACATGCTCAAAGTGCTCTCTAAAAGCAATTTTACCTAAATCTACCAACTACAAAGCAATAAGTAAAAGGGTAGGAAAATTAGAACGTCTCTCATTAAGCTCTTATTTAAAGTTATTAGCTCAACTGTGTTGCATCGATCATTCGAAACAGCTTGAGTCAGGCTTTGGAAGCCTTGTATTGCTTACAATTTATATCTTTGCAAGATTTTTTCTCCGCCTTCCAAACCTTTGCTTGTCATTTCTCATCAAATTTTACTCCATCATGACTTTCTAACTTTATTTCGGCCTAAGATCTTCACTTCCCATATTTACTTTCGGTATATGTGTATTAGCACCAATTATTTTCACCACATCGTCGATACTAAGACTAATCTTCAAGATTGGATGGTTGTTTTAATTAGTTGAACACATTGAACTTGGCATGGGTCCGACTTGTTGCTAGAAATGCTCGGCCCAAAATCACCAGTATATCATGGTCATCTTTAATATCCAATATGATGAAATCTATTGAGAATATGAATTTGCTTACTTTGATGAGCACATCCTCAACCACATTTAGAGGATCTTGATCAATTTCTCAACTAGCTGAAGTGATATCGTAGTCTCTCTGGTCTCCCCCAAACCTAAGTTCTTGTAAACAAAGAGGGGCACCAATTTAATACTCGCACCTAAATCACATAATGCATTAACATTTAAGTTGTTGTTTATGGTGCAAGGAATGTTGAAACTCCATGAATCTTTTAATTTTGGAGGTAAGTATTCCTCATTAGTTAAAGTCATTGTCCCAAATTTTTCTCCTTTTTTATAACATCCCCCTATTGGATTTCAAGTATATTGGCATTTAAGCTAATGTTTCGACAAATGGGACGTTGATATGCAACTTCCTGAAGACTTCAATCAATTGTGTAAACTGCTTATCCAACATGTACTTTTATAATCTTTGAGGAAATGGTATTGGAGGAGCTCATGCCTTGACATGAATGGTTGCCTTAACATGTAGAGTGTCTGAATTCTGTTCTTAACTTTCTTCTAGTATATGTTCAAGTATTTCCACTTGCTCTTCGTCATTGTTAGGTACCTTGTCATCTTTAGCAACTAACCTATTCACACGTATCTCAGGTAAGTGAACTCCACTATGTGTGGTGATGGCATTAACATGTTCTTATGGATTTGTCTCAGTGTTACTAGGTAGAGTGTCACATGTCCTCCCACTTACGTCCCTAGATTTTTTATAGATGTTTGTTGGTACTGTAAAGTATTGTCAGTTTTTTTATGTACTGATAAATTAAATCTTCCAACAAAAGATTTTTCTCCTACTTCTACTGAAACTTGGTGGTTTGCCTTAATTTTAATTTCGCTGATTATGATTGTTGTTCCAAGATAAGTTGGGATGATTTTTTCAATCTAGATTATAAGTGTTGGAGCAAGGATTATTTTTCTAGTGCGAGAAGTTCTATGTATAGCAGACCTAATCAAGATTAGATGCAAAATCGGTGGTCAATGGATTAGTGTGAAGTTTGGATATTTGCCTCACAACCTTCACAAGTTGGCATAGGATTGCGGACCATATTAACTATCTGGGGTAAGGCTGTCAATCTTCTTTGTCAAGCTGATATATATGCAGATAAGGATGAAATGGCATCAACATTATGAAATTTGGCTGTCTTTTTCAGTATTTCCACATAGCACTAGTTTTGGCCCATTTTATTAAATATTTCATATGTTTCCCGAACTATCTTAGTTTTGATCGACCTGTTAGATGATGAATCAAATGCAGACCAGTTGGTCGAAAGTAACCATGTATAGAAATATTGGACATGGAGTCCTTTTCTTAGTCTCGTGAAAACCTTATAACTCAAGTTGTCGGAATATGGATATGGTGTGCTTAGGGATGGCAATGAGCCTAGGTGGGGCCTAGACGACCCTTACCATCTCCGCTCTATAGGGGATTTTTGTGAGGTGAAGCGGGACATGGATTAAAATATCCTCATTAAACACCATGTTTAATTAATTAATTAATTTTTTAATATTTTTTTTTATTTTTTGAATGAGATTTAAATTTTAAAATATGAAAATAAATTAAATTAAATATATTCAAGGCAGGAACCATGAGCCCCGTTCCCACCTCGATTACCTAACAGGGCGGACAGGTCGAGAGCGGGATATTCAGCCATCCTTAGTCGTGCTTCAATTTGGCAACTTTAGCGGGTGAGAAATACTTGGTAGTGAACTTCTTAACCAAACCATTCCATGTAGTGATAATGTCAGCGGGATGTGAGTTTAACTAATATTTCGCTCCATCTTTCAATGTATGTGGAAACAACCACATCCTAATGACCCCATCATTTACTCCTTGGTATGTGAAGTTACTACATACCTCAAAAAAACTGGATATATGGGTTCGTGGATTTTCATTTGACCGCCCATAAAACTAGAAAAGATTCTAGAACAAGTTGATCACATCCGATCGTAGCTGGAAGTTCAGTTGCCTATAGGGGGGTATACGATGCTTGGCTAATTTTGAACAACTAGTGGGGTCATGAATTTTCCCACTGGCAAATCGTCCTCATCAATTTCAACAATTTGATCTTCTTAGTTTGCCATAATCAGTTGTTTTTTTTCGTGCTTCTCTCTGTTTTCTTTCTCGACGTCGGAAGGTTTTTTAGATCTCGGGATTAAATAACAAAAGGCCGAGATATTCCAAATCTTGCAAACTCAAAGTGTGAACGCCTGAAAAAAAAAAACAAAAGAAGTACTCAAATATAAATAGAAAAAAATTGAAATAAAGCTAGAATTAATAAAAATCAAACTAAATATCTTAGTCCACAACAATGGCGCCAAAAAAGTTTTTCGGTGAAATTTTACAAGCATACGAGTTCATTGACAAGTAATAGTAAAAATGGAAGAAAAAAAAGAGTATTGTCCCACGAGAATTTAGTTTTTAACTTAATTTCAATCAATTCAAATTTAAATCAAATACATACAATATATGATTGAATCAAGTAACAATGTTGTTTCTACGTTATAACAAATGAATTAACTCGTAGCAAGTAAGATTTTGGAAAAAATCAAGTGAAATTTTATGCTAAGAATTTGACTCTACCTGTTGTATCCATATAATTTTCAAAATTCCACTTTTAATCCAATTTATGCTTAAATTGACAACCAACAATCATAAGTTGTCTAACAATTTCTTCCAAGTAAAGTTAAATCAATTTACATATACGACCCAAAATATTCATATTCTGAATTCGAATATACAAAAATACATTTAACAATAAGATTATTTATATTGATTGTACAAAGCATAGGAAACTATGTATAATTTCTATAGAAATTTGTGTTGGTTGTCATTAATGAGCTAACACCTAAATTGAACCTCTTGGAAACATAATAGGCCACAAACACGTTCAAAAGTTCATCAGTCATTCAAACGGAATTTAAATAATTTACATTAATCAGTGAACATGAATTAAGATTTAAAAGTAGAATTCTTGAATCAAAACTTCAACATAAGGTTTACATCATCATCTTTAGCACAAAATTTTTAGCCTACCATGATAGAATTACAAAAACAAATAAACAATTAGAAATACATCATCCGGATTCTATGAAGATGGAAGAGATTTGAAGAGAAACCTCGACCCCTTGACTATCATTACTAGAAAATGAGGCAACAAAGACGAAATTTTAGCAATGGACGACTTTAGTTGCTATTACCGACTGATTAACAACAAAATATTATTTTATCATTTTTAAAAACTAAATATTAAATTACCAAACAAATTACCAACGAAAGACTTCCGTTGGTAAAAATAAAAAATTAAATTAAATAATTTACCGATGAATGTTTCAACAGTTGATTCCATTAGGAACTATATAAAAGAATAATATAATTACCAACGAAACAAATTTGTTTCGTTGGTAAACTTTTTAAGTAAAATTAAAAAATTATTAAATAGTTACCATCGGATGAAATTCAGTCAAAATTTAAAAAAAAATTAAATATCTATTAAACAATTTTCTACGAAAAAATTGGTTGGAAATTTTAACAAAAAAATATTTTAATACAATAACTCTAAACAATAAGCTACTTTGTAATCTATTTTGTTTAGTTTTATACTTTTTGTTCGAGCGATTGTTATCGAGTATATATTAATTTATGTAAATTCAATTAAACAAAATTATTTGAAATATTGTTAATACTTTCGAAAAAATATTAAAAATATTTACAAAAGTTATCAAAATTATAAAATAACAAAAAAATTGGAATTAAATAAAAGAAAAACCGAATGCAATCAACCTACTAATTTATTTAATTTTATTATTGTCAAATGTTATGCATAATATAAGCATATTGGACTGATTTTATCACTGAAGTTTAAAGCGCTTACATATTTGATCATTCTGTTATCAACGTCAAATTAAAAGCCCGACGTGGCAAAGTCATACTCCACCATGGCAAGCACGCCATTTAATAAAATTGTCACATATATGAAATCGTACCTCTAAGACAAATTGCCCAACCCTAAATATGGGTGGGCGTAGGTTGTGTTGGGTCGGTTTTTGGCCCAATCCGAACCCAAACCGTAAAAATTCGATTTGGCAAAAGTCAAATCGAAAACCGACCTAATTTTAGAAAATGATCTATTTTCAGGTTCAATTTTACACAACCCGAAACCGACCCAAAATTTGTCCAAAAAATCGACCCAAACCGAACCGAGTTGGTTCGGGTTGACGAGTTTTTTGCCCACCCCTAACCCTAAATAATGTTTTCTTCTTTCATTTAAACTGGAAACTTCTTTCGTTTAGTCTATAGTTATTTCTACTACTAAATTAATAACTTAAAATAATTCAATAAGAAAAGTTATATATAGATTATAGGGTAAATAGTACTGGGTGTCCCGAACCTTTGAACATTGTGAGTCCCGAGCCTTCAATGTTTAGCACCCCGGGTCCTTAACTTTTAAAAAACGCGCGAGCAAAGTCATTCTGTAAAAAAAATCGTTAATTTTACCGTTAAATGGTCAAATGTTTCTTAAAATGACAACATTACCTTTTTCGAATTAAAATAAGTAACAAAGAAAAATGAAAATAAAGAAAAAATTGCAATCAACCCCCTCATCCACTTCTTCTTATCCAATCAAGCCCTCCTCCATTTTTTTATTAAAACCACACAATTCATTTATAGCTACATCCAGGCGACATCAACCATTGGCCACCCCACCATATGCAATCAACTGTCAGAAAATGTTCTACTACCAACAACAACAAAGCCACTAGAAATTTCTCCACCACCACCAACAACAAAGCCGCCAAAAGTTGCTCCACCACCCCAACAATAAAGACGCCAGAATCCCATTTTGTATTTCAGAACAAATTTGTAAACAGGAGGTTCAACACAGAGACAAAAATGGATCTACAAATGGTTGAAATTAAACAATCGGTACATATTTTGCAAATAAAATTGAAATTTTCGAAACAAAAGCAAATGCATCCGTTTTCACAACTTACGCATATTTATGTATGAGATTGGAACACCATTAATCTTTTTTCATCCGTGTGTTCAATACTTACCTTATAGCTATTTAAAATTTCATACAATTTTAACCACCTTTTATGTCTAATTTTATAAAAATTAGTCTTTTTAATAAATTTAACAATTGCTTCACAATCTATTCTAATAGTAAATTCAGTATTTAAAAATAATTTAAAACTTTCTATACTATGAATTATAGCCATTATGTCATAATCAAAGCTGGTTAAGTATTCTTTTTATTTTATATGTACCGTTAGCATATCTACAAATTTTTTCTTCCTTTTTATCACTAGATTTATTTGGTTTGGAATATAAAATTCCTCCCCATCCTAATTCACATCTGTATGTTTCTACTACCTTATACTCACTATCTAAAGGTAATTCTAAAAGTGATAGTTGTTGGAATTCATTTTTTATTTATTTTACTAATTCTATATCTATTTGGTTAAATACTTTTGTCCCTTACTTGATAATTTGTTGTATAAAGGTCCAATCTTTTTACTTAAATTTTTAATAAAACTTCTAACATAATTTAATATTCCTAAAAAGGCTTGCAATTTTTTAGTTTCTTTAATTTAATCTGGGAATTGTAAAATAATCTTTACTATATGGGGTTGAATTGAATTTTTCCTTCTCTTATGATTATTCCTAGAAATTCTATTTTTTGTTTATTTGTTTCTATTTTCTTTTTACTAATCATTAATCCATTTTCTATAAATTTATTTAAAAAAATTTCTAAATGCTTTAAATGCTTCAAATGGTAAATTATGTTGACCTTGGAATCTGCATTATCTACGTGTCAACAGATCTCCAGTTAATCATCTACCAGTATGTATGTTATCTGTACACTGGAACAATCGTTAGGCACCAAGATCACCAAAGAAAAAGGGACCAACAATCGTTGGTACTCCAATGATCAAGTCAACTACCGGTATATCGAATAATATACCGGAGGAGAGTATTTGGGTGTGGGAGAGACAAGCAGGTAGAAATTTGAGCATAGTTTAAGGGTAAGAATAATGTGTACCTTAGAACAACTGGAGATGTTGTATTTATAATTCCAGAGTTCTAATTGATTTAGGTAAGCACTCAATTAGACATCTGATGGGATTCTACTTTCTTATGGGATAAGGAATGATTAGGTGTCAACGCAATCTCCTAAATTTCAGCCCTTATTTGAGTTGATCCTCAATATCACACTGCCTAAGTATTAGGAGATTAAGATTTGGTTTCCTTGTCAGAATTCATATGGAAATCAAACACAATATTCTTTTTAACATCTCTCTAGTCATTCCAAAATATCACAATGTCTATGAGCTATGATGGATTCGAAGACCGACGAAGCCCTGGGTCGTCTATAAACATCGAGGCCTTTCATGGGCTTCATTGTACTTGATTCAGGAGTGCTAAGATGTTATTGGGTCTTCGAGACCTTCTACAAATTCTCGAGGCCCTTGCAGGGCTCATAAGGCCTTTGCGGGGTCTGACCTAGGCCTTTGCTGATGTGGAGGCCTTACCAAAATCGGGTGGTAACAATAGTCCCCTAAGTCCGAGCCTATTATTTATGATAGGCGTGGGACTTTTAAGAAGGAGTTTTTTTTTACGACGACAAAGGCGTCTCTAGGAGTTAAATTGCTATGGTAGGCCTTTGCCTTGATTGGAATTGTGCGATGGAGTCTCTCGCACATATATACATGGAATCTTCGAAAAAGTTATGTATAGTCTCCCAAGCCTAAAGCCTGTTTATTCATAGTGGGCGAGGGCTTTGAGTGGGTTAGCCGCATGTGACGTGTCTTTGTTTGGTTCGGGGTAGGTGTGACCCTAATCGAGCTGTCAATTAGCGCTGTCAGTGAGGACAGGCAATGATGAATTGAATCGTCAGTGCCATCATTGCTGCAGGTGTGTGGGGGGCGTTTGGGGGTGCGCGTGGCGTATGTCCTTTTCATTCATTAAATGCTTAGGATTTTGATTCCCGCCTTTTGCCCTTGTCTTTACACGTGTTTGCTATAATGACGATTCTAATCATGTGATTTGAATTCGCGGTTCAGGATGAAAGGGGCCTCGTCTATATGAACTGTTGCGCCTATCCTTTAGTTTTTTTCACTTGTACATTTTCTTCAAACTTCCTAAGAGTTCCGACGAAAACCACAGAGATCCAGATAATTTTAGCGAGTATAGAGTCCTACTTTACTACGTGTTGAGTTTGTTAGGTAAGGTTGTAGAGTTTGATTTGTGCTATTTCATATACCTCATTTGTGTTTTTCAAAATCTCCTGTCCTGGCCACTCTTTCTGCAATCTTCTCCGGCAGCTTCAGAAATTTCTCCATATGAACAAAGGAAAAATAGTATCGTCTGAAAACGATGATTCACAGAACCAGTTAGCCACCGATACCAACCCTGAGATTAGAGTTGAAGTTTTATATTCGCCCGAAGGATAGGATGTGGTTGAACAAATGCCGACTATTGCCTATCTCTCTTTAGCATCCACAAGTGGGAGAGAATAAACCTCTAGAACCCTGCCAAAGACGAAGGTGAAGAAGAAACAACGAGGCATTAGGGTCCTTGAAATGAGAGCATCATTAGTCAAAAAAGATGCCCCGACAGCCTGACAGGTGGACAAAAAGTTAATAAATTTGGCCACTAAAGCTTCTCTGGTTCGCTCAAGGATCAAAGAGGTGAACCTAGAAGCTATTATGATTGATTACACGATCCTTGAATTCGTTGTGCTTAGGGCTAAAGGAGCGGGTCAATGACCCACCAGAAAGGTTTGTCGTTATCTACGAGTCGGCAATACAGCAAGGCTTTCGTCCCGCTTATGCATCCATTCTTTTGCGAGGTTTTGAGAGACTTCAACCTGGCCCCCTATCAGATAACGTCAAATGGATGGGCCAAATGGTGGCAGCGTTCTTGTTGTGGAGGGTCGCTGAGTTTGGGAGTGACTTATCATCCAAGGAGTTTGAATCAATCTATCGACCTTATAGATTCGGGGGTTGGTTCAATATGTCTCTTTGACCGTGCCAAAAGTGGGGAACGGCTATCGACAGTCCCAAAAAAGTCCACAACTGGAAGGGGAGATTCTTCTTCGTCGGATGAGACTGGAAATTTAGGCTAGATGATCTCTTTCCCAATGTTTCCATTCCTCGTCGCTTTGGAAAACTTGGTATATATTATTTTTCCTCTGTGTCTTATTAACCTTGCTTCTGACTTAATATTTTTCTTGTCTTTGCAAATTGTGAGAAGCTGCTGATCCCAAAGAGGGATCAATGAGAGTTGATGTCGAAATGGGCCAAGGTTCGCGAACTTGACAGCGACTTCAGGAGCCTCAGCAACCTACTCAAGGATAATAACTTGTTAATCTGTTTTGGAATAATGGGTAAGCCTCGTAACCTAAGTCATGTAGAAGTTGTAGCAGTAGTGATTCTTGACATTCTGGAGTTTTTTGTTATTGCAGCAGCATTCACGTTTAAGAGCATCCCCATCTTCAACCTTAACGAGGACGAAGGTGAGTCAAGTGCAGGGGCCCAGCTTTCGTCGCAAGAGGTTCAGACAGTGATACTTCTTCGAGAGATACCTCTTCAGTTCTCTACTCTGATAGTCCCAGATCTGACCGCCTCTCTCCCAACAAGACGAAGAGAAGAAGATCGTTGAAAGGACAGACGAGGCCCTTGGCCAGAAGAAGGCTTCAGTGGCCAGGGAGGGGCTGATAAAAGACATTTACAAGACGATGTGAATTGGATCCTACCATGATGTAGATGTTCCATGCGTCCCTTGCAATGGCGGTGGTAAGTGTCCACAGGTACTAGGCCTCGACCTAGACCTGGGAGAAGGCTGCCGAGAAGGCTCCATGAGCGAACTCATAAAGATGGCAGAGATGAATACTGCTAAAGGGTTGGTTTTGAATAAAGAAGTGTACATCATCCTCGCTGGTTTTGAAGACAACTAGGCAAGGAGAAAGCCAAGTCAAAGAAGCTCGCTGAGGATCTGAAGGTGATGAGTTCTGAGAACACCAAGTTGGGTTTGGACAACGTGTTCCTTGGATATATGGTGGATGCTTTGGTGGCCGTCGAGGCCAACTTGAAGGCCAAGTTTGAGTCAGTAGCTGAGAACTTGAGGCAGGCCCAGAGCCAAAAGAAGTAGGCCGAGGCCTCAAAAAAATTGACTGATGAAAATACTGTTGCCTCAATAAATCACGACTTTGATGCCATGGTTACTGAGAAAGAGAAGCAGTTGGTTGAGTAAAGGATGAGCTAGAAAAGATGAAAGAAGAGTGGGCAGGGACAGAGGCAGAGGCGGAGGCGAGGGCTGTGAGATCATACAAGAAGGAGTTCTCAAACACGCCCGAGTACTTGTGCCTCGCCAATCGCTTTATGGTGGCTGGCAGGGAACAATTGGTCGAAAGAATCAGGAAGGTTCATCCAGAATGGGACCTTTCATTCCTAATGTCAGCTCATGCTGACTTTCTTGCTCCAAAGGATTCTGCAGCTACTGAAGTTTCTTCTTCTACCGAACCTCAAGTTAAAGGCGAGGCCCGTATCCCTCCATATTGTAGAAGAAGACCCAAAATGTGTCGGCCCTGGAGAGGCGGCAGGGCAATAGGATTTGCATTTTTTTCTTTTATGTTTTTGTATTTGCTCCAAGTTTTATCAATGGAACCATTTCTACTTTGTTTCAAGTATAATTTCTTCATATGCCTTTTTTTATTAACGAAAACATGTATCCAATGAAGTTTTCGATCTTTGATGAGGATGACCTTCATAAATAACAAACCTTTTGACGAAGATATTAATGGCGCAGCCTTTTCGTCAAATCTGAAGAGTATAATCTGAAGAGTTGAATCTAAATGGTTGAATCTGAAGAGTTGAATCTGAATGGGTGTATCTCAATTGGAGGAGTTGATCCTGAATCTGATGAGTTGAACTTGAATCTGAGGAGTTGTTTTCAAAGGCATTAATGGCGCAGCCTTTTCATTTCCTGTGGCATTCAAAATGCCCATTAAATAGTACATTCCTCAAAAGTATTTTTAATGCTTTACATTTCGCAAACTATCCCTTTGTAATGGTTCAGATCCTGGCCCTATATAAATCCCAAGAATATCTTATTTCTAGTGTTACCTTTCCAGAACTTCTCTAAATTAAAATACTCCGTTTCGATGGCAGTAACCTTTCCTGGAAGAAGACAAAAAGAAAATTTTCTGGCAAGTTGTTCAATTGGTACCAGCATTCCACTTAAGTTTCTCTTAAGGATGGGAGGTCAAGCGTTTTGATGACCAAATATGCCTCCACAGAAATCTCAATTATACTCCAGATCTTATGGGTGCTTTGGATGCCATAGGAGAGGTTGGGCCCAGTAGTCTTAGCGCGAAGATTTCAAATGGTACATCCACAATGGACATCGATGTTGATGATATATATTTTGATGATTCTGATTCAGATGACGAGGTCGAAAGCTATATCCAAATGGCGTCAATGGCATTTTTTGAGTAGTATGGCCTAATTAGTCACCAAATCAACTCATATAATGATTATCACAGTGATATCATATTTGGAAGACTCCCTATCATGGTGAATTCAGGCTTATGTTGCTAATGAATCCCTGCGATGAAATTTACGAAGCTTAAGCAGTTGGACGAGGCAATGACGGAACTTACGATGACCAAAGAACAGTTAGCTAGACTAGGGGCCCCTTCCTATGCCGACCCTAAAGAGGTGGCGAGACGGTAGGATGTTGTATACATACTCGTCCATTTACTCTGTAATTT
Organism: Forsythia suspensa; assembly: GCA_023638005.1. Lineage (NCBI taxonomy): Eukaryota > Viridiplantae > Streptophyta > Magnoliopsida > Lamiales > Oleaceae > Forsythia > Forsythia suspensa. The sequence goes on from CM042669.1 coordinate 15,883,133, forward strand.
AGACTTTGATAATTAGAAAATCAGCTTAATCATCATCTTTTTTGTGTTGGTGTTCATTTATTTCTTTATGACAATATGATCAACTTACGATTAAGCTCCATTGAGCTTATTCGAGGCTTCTAATTCATCATTGACGTAATTATTCCCAAGTGTTACTAACTCGCCTAATCTATTACCGAAGCAGAAGCACTTATCCGAACAATGTTCTAACTTGTTTATTCTTCGAAATTGAGGAGATAACTTGGCGATGGGGGTCAGGGACTAGTTGTCGGGATGCCCTCACGAATTTGGTTGAGGCCTTATAATCTAGGGCGCTCTTCGCAAGTGACGACCCTTACAGTGGGCGAAGATTGACATTTATGTCATAAATACTCCCCAAAGTTGACACTAGATGACGGCACCATTATGGCACGTGGAAGGTGGAAGTCCCCAAGCACATTTAAAGCACACAGCCTTTACGTTTTTCTAGGGTTTTTTATTAATGCAACCCTTCTTCCACGCGTCTCTTATCCAACGGTTCAGCTTTTGGATTTTCCATTAATGGCTAGGATCAGGCGCTGAGCCTATATATATTCCCAAATCCTTTCACTTCCCTTTTTCATTACCACAGATTTTCTAGAACCCAACCATCCATGTTGTTCTAGATACCTTTTCTAGTGAACGGATCTCCACCAATGGCCAAGTTTATTTTTTCCAAGATCTCCATTTTTAGCATCAGAAGACATCGGGAACGTGACTACTTCTCTGCAACCTCCGGTACTGGACACAGCACCAGTCTTAGTTGCCACTACTTCGTTGGCGCCAGAGTCGGCCACGGGCGTCTCATCACCCTTTCTCTTTGGAGAACCTCTACTTCTGTCAGAGAATTTCAGACGGTAAGGCAGAGAAAATGAGATTGTTAAGGATGAAGGCAATGATCGTGCGCAAAAGAAGAATACGAGGGATGAAGATATTATGGGAGATTCAAAGAGGACCGAGTATTCACTCATTCTCAAGAAATTGAAGGATCAACTCAATCTCGTTGAGGCAGGACGCGGGCCACTACTCTTACTACTTCCAGCTGGACCGAGCACATCAACATTGGGTCCCATTGTGATGAGTTGGATCTAGTAGTTCTAGATATGCAACTAGTTCCATCGGTGATGGCGGTAGCTTCTGTCAATAAGTATTGGACTTTTACCTAGAGAAAGGCGTCGGAGCAAACAAATCTGTCAGAGTTGGTGAAGATGGCAGAGATGAACACCGCCCGAAGCCATATACTTAACTATGAGTCGTACAAGGTATTGGTAGGCTATGAAGAGTTGAAGGCCATGGGTTTTAAGGAAGCTGATGAGTTATACTCAGAGAATAGGAGAAGCTCGACCTTACCGAGGAGGCCAGACATCACGCCGAGTACAAGGCAATGAAAGCCGAAATAATGCAAAAGGTGTGTAACGATACTCGAAAGTGAGCAGAGCTGAAACTTAAAGTATACGAAGATATGGCCGGTGTCAAGCATAAGGAGTTAGTCAAGGCCCTGGCGGAGCTTTCAAAGGCCAAGAAATCATTGGCTAGGTTAGGGGACCATGTTTGTGCTGACCCTAAAGAGGCAGCGGGGCCATAGGGCCTATATTTCGCTTTATGTAGTTTTGTTACTCCTGTAAGTACAGTAAATGCATTAATAAAAAGAGATTATTTCTCAATCTGCGTTCTCTTCAACTGTTATTGCTTTATTTTACCGGCATGTGTACGCGTTAAGTTTTTACCCAACGAGTTAAGGAGTTGGCCACAAACCACACTCCCTCGTTGCCTTGTTTACTTTAATTGCTTGTATACGCGTTAAGTTTTTACCTAGCGAGTTAAGGAATTGGCAGCGAACCAAACTCCCTCATTGCCTTGCTTTCTTTTTTTGCTTGTATACGCGTTAAGTTTTTACCCAACAAGTTAAAGAGTTGGCCGCGAACAACAACCGCCTCACTACCTTGCTTTCTTTGACTACATGTGTACACGTTAAGTTTTTACAAGCGAGTTAAGGAGTTGACTATGAACCATACATCCTCGTTGCCTTGCTTTATTTGCTTGCATATGTACGCATTAAGTTTTTATCCAGTGAGTTAAGTAGTTGGCAGCAAACCATACTCCATTACTGCCTTACTTTCTTTGCTTGCATGTGTACATGTTAAGTTTTTACCCAGCGAGTTAAGGAGTTGGTCATGAACCACACTCCCTCGCTGCCTTCCTTTCTTTACTTGCTTGTATACGCGTTAAGTTTTTACCTAGTGAGTTAAGGAGTTGGCCGCGAACCACACTCCATCGCTGCCTCGCTTTCTTTGATTGCTTGTATACGTGTTAAGTTTTTACCCAGCAAGTTAAAGAGTTGGCCACGAATCACACTCTCTCGCTGCCTTGCTTTCTTTGCTTGTATGTGTACGCGTTAAGTTTTTATCTAGCGAGTTAAGGAGTTGGCTGCAAACCATTCTCCCCCACTGCCTTGTTTCCTTTACCTGCATGCGTACGCGTTAAGTTTTAACCCAGCAACTTAAGAAGTTGGCCGCGAACCATACTCCCTTGCTACCTTGCTTTCTTTGGTTGCATGTATACGTGTTAAGTTTTTACCCAGCGAGTCAATGAGTTGGCCACGAACCACACTCTATTGATGTCTTGCTTTCTTTGTTTGCATGTGTTCGCATTAAATTTTTACCTAGCGAGTTAAGGAGTTGGCCACGAACCATACTCCCTCGCTGCTTTGTTTTCTTTAATTGCATGTGTACGCGTTAAGTTTTTACCAAGCGAGTTAAGGAGTTGGCCGTGAACCACACTCCATCGCTACCTTTGCTTGCATGTGTACGCGTTAAGTTTTTACCCAGCGAGTTAAGGAGTTCGCCGCGAACCATACTCCTTCCCTGCCTTGCTTTTTGTTGGTACAATTGAGATGAGAGAGTTTTAACTTTAAAACAACTAAACTTTATTGGAATAACACTGCGGCTAAAAAAGTTGAAAGCAAAACTGACTTGCGCCTTAGCGCTAATAAAAACGAAACCTATTGGTAGTACGGACGGAGATGATTGATGTTCTAGGGATGCTTCATCTCATTTTTCTCTGAGTATTCTAACATGTACATTCTAGATCGAATCTCTTCAATGACCTTGTACGGTTATTCTTAGGTGGGTCCAAAGGTTCTAGATCCCACTTCTCTATTAGTAAGGAAGACATTCTTGAGGACAAAATCGTTGACTATGAAGCCCCAGCTCCTGACTTTCAAATTGTAGTACCTAGCCATCTTCCTCTGATGAATCGCTAGGCAAAGCTATGAGTCAGCATGCCTTTCTTCCTATAAGTTAAGATTTGCTTTATTCAGATTTTCATTGAAACCCTTGTTGAAATGGAAACGTCAAAATGCTTTAACGGGGATCATTATCTCTACCACATATGCCATAGCGAAAAGAGTCTCACTAGTAGTTGTTCGAGAGGTAGTCCGATATGACCATAAGGTCTCGAGAAGTTCTTTAGTCCATCCTCCTTTGGCAGGTTCAAACTTTCTTTTCAAAGTGTGCTTGATGATCTTTTTGACAGCCTCCACCTGGCCGTTGGACTGGAGATAGTAAGGAGGTAGACAAGTCTCTTATAATACCGAACTCCTAGCAGTTCGAGTTAAACTTCTTTCAAGCAAACTGCGTACCATTGTATGATACAAGGGAGTGAGGTATCCTAAAACAACAGATTATGTTCTTCCACACAAACTTCCATGTACTCTTCTCCGTGATTTTAGCCAAGGGTTTGACCTCACACCATTTAGTGAAGTAGTTTACGGACACAACCACGAACTTGATGCCACCCTTTACAATTAGGAGGAGGCCTCCCATTTGGCAAAAGGCCACGGGCTGGTGACTGGGGCGAGTTTCTGAGGTGGGAGTTTCGATACAATGGCGAATCTCTGACACTTGTCACATTTTTTTACAAATGTGTGTAAATCTTTCTTCATAGTTGGCCAGTAATATCCCTGTTTCAAGGCTTTCTGTGCTAGAGACATCCTCCTGCGTGATTATCACAGACTCATTCATGTATTTCTTGCATAACATAGTCGGCTTCATCATCGGTAATGCAGCGTAAGAGTGGATGGCTAAATCATCTATTGTACAAGATTCCATCATGTGGGCCGAACTTCGTAGCCCCTCCTATGGAGTTTTTGAGCTTCATCATTATTGTTTGGTAGGACTTGATCAGTCAAGTATGTGACAATTTTTTTCATCCATTTGGGAAATTTGCTGATTATCAAGGCATACTACTGCAGAGCCTCATCGATGGCCGGCTGGCTAAGTTTTTCAATCAGAATAGCTTTCATCAAGTCAGAGTCTTTGCATCTCGCCAACTTGGAGAGAACGTCTGCGTAGCCATTTTCAACCCTGGGATATGGAGTAACTCAAACTCCTCAAAGTGGGATAGGAAATTCTTAGCTTTCTTCAAATCGACCACCATGGACTGTTCGTGAGCTGTGAAAGTCCTATGAACTTAACTAACCACCAGCTGCAAGTCCCTGTAGATTTAGATTTTTCTTGCCTTCATCTCCTGTGCTAATCTCAAGCCTGCATGGAGCGCCTTATACTCGGAGGCGTTGTTTGAGGCTTTGAACTTCAAGCGAAGTGTACAATTGAGGTTATGACTGTCGGGGCTAATTAACTAGATCCCAGCTCCTGCTCCGGCCTCGTTAGAGGATCCATCAACGTATAATTTCCACGTCGGTACCTCTTGTGGCTTGGTCTCGAGCAATTCCTCTGGGATATGGGAAAACTCAACCATAAAATCTGCCAACGCTTGACCTTTTATCGAGGGCCTTGGTTTGTAGAAAATCTCAAACTGACTGAGCTCTACAGACCATTTCATCAGCTTCCCAAAGGTGTTTGGCTTTAGAGAATTTGCCTCAAATGGAGGTTTGTTAGGATGTCGATGCTATGTACCTAGAAGTATGGCCGAAGTTTTCTTGATGCAACTATCAGGGATAAGACGAGCTTTTCCATACCCGGGTACATCGTCTCTGTATCCTGCAAGGCCTTACTAACATAGTAGACAAGGAGTTGCGTCGGGCCTTCTTCTCGAATTAGCACCGAACTCATTGTCTTTTCTGATACTGCTAGATAGATAAGTAATCTTTGGCTTGGATAATAGTGGGGCCTTTCTGAGGAGGATCTTGAGTTCTTGAAAGGGACTCTCACACTCTTCTGTCCATTCAAACCACTCCCCCCTCCCCCCTCTCCTCCCTCCCTCCCTCCCTCCCTTGATGGTGCGGAAAAAGGCTATGTATCAGTCACTTTCGATATGAATCGATTTAAAGTTGCCAATTTTTTCGTAAGGCTCTAAACCTCCTTAGGAGATGCTGGCGAGCGCATGTCGATGAGCACTCTAATCTTCTCAGGGTTGGCCTCTATCCTGCGCTGATTTACCATATAGCCCAAGAATTCTCCGGTTGCAACTCCAAAAGTGCACTTCATGGGGTTGAGTTTCATTCGACATTTGCAGAGAATTCTGAAGAGCTCCTCCAGGTCTTTGATATGATCTTCGGCATCCACGCTTTTTACGAGCATGTCATCGACGTAGACCTCTATGGTGTTTCTGATTTGTTATGCAAATATGCGGTTTACTAACCTTTGGTAGGTGGCCCCGGTATTCTTCAAGCCAAAGGGTATCATCTTGTAGCAGTATAAGCCCCAGTTTTTTATGAACAAGGTGTGCTCTTCGTCTTCCGCAAACATGGAGATCTGGTTGTAACCAGAGTAAGCGTCCATAAAGCTGAGTAGCTTGTGACTGAAGGTTGCATCGACTAGCTGATCGATGCACGGCAAAGAAAAGTTGTCTTTGGTGCATGGCGGATTTAAGTCGGAGAAGTCTATGCACACTCTCCACTTATGGTTATTTTTTTTCACCAACACAAGGTTGGACACCCATTGAGGATAAACCGCTTCTCGGATAAACCGTTTGCCAGTAGTTTGTCAACTTCTTCCTTTAGGGCGTCATACCTTTCAGTGCTCAGGGGTCTCCTTTTTTGTATCTTTGGGCACATTTTGGGGTCTACTTTTAGGGCATAGAAAGCTACAGATGGGCTTATCCCCACCATGTCGGCATGCTTCCATGCAAAAACGTCAACATTCTCCCGTAATAACTATTTTAGTTTTTCATTCATTTCCTCTTCTAGTTTCTACCCCAACTATAGCATTTGGAAGGGGTCCGAAAAGCTTACTAGGAACGCTTCTAATTCTTCCGCCAGTGAAGCTAATGAATCCAGACCTGCGATTCATGGGTCAAGGCTTTTGTTGAGGAGCATGTCATCATCACACTTCCCTTGGTCAATATCCATCGCCTTGGTTTATATAGTCATGACTGCAGAGGAAGTGACTTCGCAAGTGGCTGCTTTCTGAAGTGCATTCATGTAACACTCCCTTGCCTCTGTTTGATTATCTCCAATTTTGGCAACTCCGCCTGGTGTTGGGAATTTCATCGCCATGGTTTGAGGTGACTTGACTGCCTGCAAATCCTTGAGCGCGGGCCTACTAAGGACCCTATGATAGGCGAAACGGGTATCCACCACCAAGAATTCTATGAATTTCTTTAAGTGGCACGGGGGCTCTCCGAAATCCATAGCGATGTGATCCTTTCTCACAAAACGAGGCTGTCTCTTGTGAAGTCGAACAAAATCTCTGAGATGGCTGTCAGCTAGTGGTCTATCTTCGAAGGCGCTGCCAAATAGGATATTCACGGCACTGCCATCATCAACCAACATTCATCCTAGCCCGTTCCTGGCGACAATAGTACGGATTACCAAGGTAGACACTGGCCTCATCTTCCTCTGTAAACGTGATAGGTGGGCCCTAGGTCGGTGTCCATGAACCTGCCAGCTTTTTACCAATGTTTAGAAATTTGGACTAGATCGGCTGGTTCAACCGAGAAAACTGGGAACCGATCACAAAATTGGTCCGGTCTTCCAATTTAATCAGCCATCAGAAAACTAGAAAACTGGGATTTTTAGCGGTTGAACTGGAAAACCTGGTAAAATCAGGCCAGTTTTAATGGTTTTCTGGTTTGAAAACTTTTTAAGGCAAAATCACTCATTTTTTATTTCTTTCTCATTTTTTTTCCATTTCTCCCATTGTTTTTCTTTTTCTTTAGTTGTTCTTAATTTTTTGTGCGATTTTTGGATTAATTTTTAATTTTTCAATTGAAACTTATGAAAAGTCTATTTAAAGCTAAAGTTTTTGAGTAATTTTATCTCTAAATGTTGGTTTATTTATAAATAAATTATTTTTAGTAATTTTGTGAGATTTTTGGATTAATTTTTAATTTTTTAATTGAAACCAGTTCGACTTTGGTTCGACCTTTTGACCCGTAACCCGTTGCTTTTTCTGGGTCGATGACCGACCAGTTTTTTGAACATTACTTTTTACTGGTTCTTCCCTTACTGCTTTTGCGTAGTTCTTCAAAAGTTTAGTGTATGCCCTCCAACGTGGGGCCCTCCAATTATAGTGTTGATCTCTCGGTCTTCGCCTTCTTCGCGCCTGAAGGTTATCTTTTCCTTGCTGCTGATTCTCTCGATCAATCAGTTCTCGTACGTTAGGGCAGTCCTCCCTATTGTGTACCCAAGTCCAGTGTATACGACAAAACTTGGAAAGAGGAATTGGTAGAGGGACCGCAGCTGGTGGTCCAGGCAGGAGAGCCAGGATTATTTGTCTGATTGAACCTCCAGAAACGATTGATGCGAGGCCCAGGAGAACGTTGTCCTTCCCAACGGTAGCGCTCCCATTTTCCTCTTTTAGCTTTTTTCCTTATTCTCGATGGTCTCTTCAAAGCGAATCTCTCACTGGATCAGATCCACCAATTGAGTGTAGGTCTTGGGCTCCTGATTTTGGACGACTCTCTAAAATGAGGGTTCAAATATGGAGCTTGGTTACTAGTGCATCAAGCACCTTGTCATTAATGACGTTCTCAATTTTGTTGATGACATTACTGGACCTTTTGAAGTACCCTTTCACTAATTCTTCTTCCCTCTGTCGAATGTCATGAAGCTGGGCCACATTGGCTAGCATCATCCGATTGCCAATGAAGGCATTGATGAATTTTTACTTCAATTGTGGCCAACTCTTGATACTCCTAGGTTTCAACTTGTTGTACCACCTCTTCGTATCAGAGAAGATGGTGGTGTGAAAGTTCGTGCACTTGACTACCGAAATATATCATTGGAGCCTCGTATTGTACACATTGATGTGGTCTGTAAGATCATCTCTCCCATTGTACTTCTCCATATGAGGCATTTTAAATTCAGAAGAGAGTTATCTAGCCTTCAATTCCTTGGAGAACGGGAGGTTCTCGTCATCGTCGTCGAAATCACACGATCGTTCTGGCGTTTCATCCTCAAGCCTCCCATTCATAACCTTTTGGTCCTTCATTCCTTTTGGGCGAGCCTCGCTATGCTTGATGTGCCTATTGTTTAATGATTGGAGGCGTGCTATAGAGGACCCAACCCCAATCTGTCAAATACACTAACAGACGCGGCTGTCTGGTTAGCTCATACTAGTAGAGGTTTCCCATGTTGATTGTCGTGTGAGGGTTTCGACCATCTAAAATCGGTGGGTTATCCTGAGATCAACAGCTTTCGATTGAGTCAGACCTCGAAGGGCTTCGCCTACCACGGTTACGCTTGTGTCCATATTGGGAAAATTGGTTTCCCAATCGTTCAAGCACTGCCTTCATCCATGCATTGTCTTTCTTCAGGTCCAGAATATCTTGCTCGATTGTCAAGTCCACAATCTTCTTTTAAATATCTCTATGGTCATTTTGAATTATCACAATGTCTGCGAGCTATGATGGATTTGTAGATCAGCGAAGTGCCCTGGGTCAACTTGATTCAGGAGTGCTAAGAAGTTGCTAGGTCTTCAAGGCTTCTACGAATTCACAAAGCCCTCACTGGGCTCATGAGGCCTTCGCGGGGCCCGACCTGGACCTTTACTTGGCCTAGGAGGTCTTACTAAAATCGGGTGGTAACAAATTAAAAATAGAATCCATCTTTCTTTGAAAAATAGATGGAATATTCTTTAAACCAAATGGCATGACAATCCACTCAAAATGTCTTTGTAGTGTTGTAAAAGCTATCCATAGAATAGAGTCTTTATGCATTTTAATTTTCCAAAATCCTGATTTACAGTCAAATTTTGAAAACATCTTGCTATTTTGTATTTTATTTAAAATCATGTCTTTATCTGGTATTTTATAACCGTCTTCTACTGTATTATCATTTAGTCTTTTGTAAGTTATGATCTGATGCGAACTCGCAAAGATTGAATCTCAGAACTCACAAGAAAGATTGATATGAACCCAAAAAAAAGATAAAATCAAACTGCAAGACTTGACCCGATGATAACTTGAATCAAAGAACCAAGTTTGAATGCCACAAAGATTTATGAAGTCTTTGATAAGTTTTGGTTAGTTCAATTAAGAACACGAAAGAAATAAGTGGTTCACACTTAATATGAATCTCTCAATTAATCAAAGTTGTGAATTGTTTACAATGAGAGTCATTTATATATGCAAAAATTAATGAAAACCTAATCTAATTCAGAAAATAACTAAAACTTAACAAAATAAAGTTCTAATTGGAAATGGAAATAAAACAGAACAAAAATTTGGATTTTTCCCAAAATATGGATTAGCAATTTGCATTCTGCCTTTAGATAAAGGCCTTGGGCGAACCATTTTTTTAGCCTTCCTTCGTTTTGACCTCCAAACTTTGTTTTATGCTCATTTTGGCCCTCCAATCTTCCATTAGCCTCCTATATGTCATCACTATGGTCATTAGTTTGAGTTAAATAAACCAAAGGTCCATGACTCGCATGGCTCGCATCATCCTTTCATTCCTCAAAAGGATTCGACCTCGAATTATTACCGGCATTAAAGGGATAAATAATAGCTTTCGTCCTCATATGCACCCAAACCCAATCACCAGGCTCAAAGACAAGTCTACAACTTTTGTTGGCTTTAGCTATATATTGTCTATTCTTTTTTTTAATTTGTTGTCCTTGATGCTCATTTGTCTTATCTGGATTACTTTTATAGGCTGGTCGTTTTGGAATAACAGCTCCAGGTACAAAGTGAATTTGATGTTCATTGTCTTTAATAGGTGGTAACCTACTAGACATCTCTTCTGAAAATACATCATCAAATTCCTGGGGTAAAAACATAGGCAAATTGGAGAGTGATTGGTTAGTTTTGCTAATTACAATCTCGTTTTCTTTTCTTGTGTTTCTACCTCACCTTTTCTTTTCTGCTACTCCAAATCATCTACCTTAATTTGTGCATAAAGAATATGCCTCGCAAATAGGACTCCACCTTCTACAAGGTACTCTACACCATCATCCTCCAACTCAGGCATCTTATCACTATCACTATCATCCTCATACTCCACTTCTCCATTATCACGCAAAATCATTACCATTTTGTTTGGGCATTGTGATGCAATGTGCCTAGAACCCAAATATTTAAAATATTTGATATCTCTATTCTTAGAAGGTTGGAAATCTGACTTGGGTTTATTGTTGCTAGTTACATCTTTTTTTCCCTTAGGTAGGTCGGTCTCCCCCTTTGAAATAGCTCTATTACTCGATCATTACTATCTCTCTTCGGTTTCCAAAGAATGTTAGATCCTAAAGAAAACCTAGCTGTCATTTTTCTTTTCAATTGCCTCTTCACCTTCATAGCCATGTGCACCATGCCCTCCAACTCCACATAGTGTTGTAATTCCACTACATTGGCTATATCCCTATTTAACCATTCAAAAACCTGGCTAATGTGGCCTCCTATTCTTCTCAACATTAGCCCTAATCATAGTCACATCCATCTCCTTATGGTAATCCTCTACACTATTTGAACATTGAGTAAGGCTCTGCAATTTTTTTATAGAGGTCTCTATACTAATGACTAGGTGCAAATCTTCTCCTCATGAAAGCCTTTAAATCACCCCAACTTTCTACATGCCTCTCGTGATTTCTCCTCCTATTTGTCACCAATTAATCTTACCACATTATTGCATAGTCAGTGAACTCAATTACTACTAATTTTACCTTATTTTCTTTCAAATAGCTATAGCAATCAAATATTAATTCTAATCTCTTTTCCCACTCTAAATAGGCTTCAAGGTTATTCCTACATTGGAAGGAAGGTATTTTTATTTTTATATTCCCAAAGTTTCTATCTACCCCATCGTGGCCTCTAAAGTCTCCTCATCTAAGTGTCCTTTCAAGCCTATCTCATCTACCCCTCATCTTACCCATTTCAACTACATAATTATAATCATCCTCATCCTCAAATTCATCCATAGGGTTATGATCACACCTATCATGTCTCCTAACATTAGGGATCCCATGTTGTTGCTCCATTAGTAAGGTTGTAATCATCGTATCATGCCTAACCATTCTACCCATCATCTCTTTATTATTATCCCTCATCTCGTCAAACACCATGTTCATTCGCTCAAATTGTTGTTTCATGGCTTTTACCAAAAAGAATTGGTTGTTCTCTTCCCAAGGTGTTGTTTCTTCATTATTAGACATTTTGGGATGAAACAAAATAGAAATTAGGATCGAAAGAAAATTTAACATCACATGTTTACACTCGTGTTTCACTCTATTTGGCTTTTTTCGATAATAATCTCACCACTCTTGCCTGTTAGCTCTCTTTGTTTTTCTTGCCATGTTCTCTAAGGAACTAACTAAACTCAATCAAGAATTTGGTCTCTGCAACGTTCTAGAACAAGAAATAAGGACATAAAAGACAATGAGAACGATCAAGAAGAAAAATTACAAAAAGAACAAGTTTTGAATACTTAAGCACCGAATGACAATATGGAATGAATGTTTCTTGCCAAATATAACACAAGAATCTCAAAGAACTGCGTTTCTTGACTTTTCTTGAATTTTCATTTTTTTTTTACTTTTGCGATCCAACGCAAAAAACTAAAAAAAAATTATCACAAGGCAAGAACTAGAAAGAATTAGCTTTGGTGCCTTAATGGATCATGCACAAACAATTCTTGAATATTCTTTGTGCAAGAAAAGAATTTTTTATATGATTCTAGATGAATCTGATGGAAACAAAAATAAAATAAAAGATAGAACATGATTTTAGAGCCAAAGCTCTGATACCAACTGATGCGAACCCACGAAGATTGAATCTCGGAATTCACAAGAAAGATTGATATGAACCCCAAGAAAGCTAAAATCAAGCCGCAAGACTTGAATCAAAGATTTGCGAAGTCATTGATAAGTTTTAGTTAGTTCAATTAAGAATACGAAAGAAATAAGTGGATCTCACTTAATATGAATCTCTCAATTAATCAAAGTTGTGAATTGTTTACAATGAGAGCCGTTTATATATACAAAAATTAATGAAAACCTAATCTAATTCGGATTATAACTAAAACTTAACAAAATAGAGTTCTAATTGGAAAATGAAACAAAACAGAACAAAAATCCAGATTTTTCTCGAAATATGCCTGGGCGATCACCTAGTATAAGTCTGGGCAATCACCCAGGCTTAGCAATTTGCATTCTACCTTTAGATAAAGGTCTTGGGCGATCACCCAGGTCATTTTTTTAGCCTTCTGCGTTTTGACCTCCCAATTTTGTTTCATGCTCATTTTCGCCCTCCAATCTTCCATTAGCCTCCGAAATGCATTGAATATGATCCTTAGTTTGAGTTAAATGAACCAAAGGTCCATGGCTCGCATGGCTCGTATCATAACCATTCTATCTTTTCCTCGTTTGATTTCACTACGATTCTAACCATAAAAGCTGCTAATTTATGTTGACTAGTAGAATGTCTTATAACTTTTAACTCTAACAATTCTTTAATCTAAATTTTAAAGTCTTCTATATCTTGATTAGTTTGTTTTTTTCTGAGGTTCTAATCTTTATATTTTCATTTATAATTTCTATTTTAGCTTGCATTTTATTTATATCCCAATGTTTTAGAGAGTCTCCTCCTATTATTTGGATTTGTTCAGCTAATTCTAAAAATTTATCTATACTTTCTACATGATCTATCTTTTTATTAAAAATAATTAAGTCTTTTGTTCTTGGTATAAAATCTTTTTTTAAGGTTTCTAAAGATAAATAATCTAAGTATTCTAGACTTTCTATATCTTCATAATCTGGTTCTGGTTTTGTTGGTAAATGTCCACCACGCTTAGCTCGTAACTCTGATGTTTCGATAGTCTGTATAATAGATGAATCTTTCCCAAGAATTATTGCATCATTTGTAATTCTTAAACTTCCATTTCTACTTAATAAGAATTTTATTCCTATAACAAATTCATCTGTAATTAAATGACTTACTATATTGTCTTTCTTGAAATCTAATTTTACAATTGTCAAAAAGTCTTTCTTCAAACTCCAATTTCCTGCCATCCATTTGACTTCCTCTTATTTCATATTCTAATCTTTGTCTACAATCTATTGGGACTAAGTCTTTTCTAATTATGTTAAATGTGCATCGTGTATCGACTAAAGCTATTAAATTTAATTTAATCATCTTATTGATTTGTACTTCTATAGGTATTCTAATACTTTTGGTTGGTTTTATTCTAGATATTTGACATATTATCTCTTCTTGATTTTCTGTTTCTAAATAATTATTCTCAGTATAGCTTTCTATTGGCTGTTTTCCTTTTTCTAGATTTCTAAGTCTATATTGTATTTCTCCTAATGTATTATGTATTTTAACAATTCTATTATTAGTATTAGTTACTCTATTTTCTAATTTTTCTATGGTTTCACTATAGTCTTTGGGTTTATTGTAAGGCTCATCTTGGATTTCTAAGCAATTATTACATTGAATTTCTACACAATTTTTACACTGATTTCTATTTCTATGTCTCGGATATATTATACATATTGTGCATCTCTCTATCATAGATCATTGCCCTCTAATCCATTCATGAATACATTATTGCTCTATGTTCATCATTTTTATATCACAAATTGAGAAATCTAAATCTTCTGAACTAGTATTACTTTCATCAGAATTTTCTACAATTTCTAAATTATCTAATTATTCATCTGTATATTTATTATATACTGAACTACAACATTCATTATCTGATAACTCTGTAATATGACACTGTATTTCTTCAATTATTATAGATTTATTTAATGTCTCTCTATTTTTTTTATTAGGGCATTTATTGGCAAATGTCTACGATCTCCACAAATATAGCATTTACAGTCTTTTCTATTTTTTGGTCTTTTAACATATCTATTATAATTAGGCTTCCTATTTTTATAGTATGTCCTACTTAATCTAATATTGTATCTTTTTCTATTTTGGTATTGTCTTTTATTTTTATATCCTTTATCTTTTTTATTCATTATTTTCCTTCTATTTTTATAATCATAGGTTTGAGGTGTGTATAAATCTGAACAAAAAGAATAATTTAATTTCTTTAATTGCTTTCTAGCTACTTCTTCTATACAATATTTTTTTAATTTATCTATTATAAATTTTATAGTAGCACTAATAGTTGTTCATTTTGAATCCCAGTATCATTCCATGGTGGTAGAATCTTCCTATATAGTCTGTCTAATATGGGTACATCTAAAGCTAATCCTGCTGCACTAACTATCTTTCAACTAATAAAAATGGTTGTATGTATTTCATGTTACTTGTACTTAGTTTTTCTAATTCTTCTAAGGCTTTATTTTGTTTATACACATTGTCTCTACTTGGGTTTGTTCCTATAATTATTTCTCGAATAAAAATTGTAAAATTCCTAAGATTTTCTCCTCTAGCCATTTTTAGTCTTATTTCATCTGGTTTTAATCTTTTGGCTGTAACATATATATCTAACGCTATCTTTCCTAAATAAGTTTCTAAATAAGCCCACATTTCTTCTACAGTCATTTGTATATGTAAAATATTACATGCTCTAATTACAGAATTTTCCCATTTAGTTAAAGTGCTGCGTCTGTCTTGGAGTTTGTAATTATTTAATTCTAATATTAATCCTCTATCACTTGCTACTGGTAGACTACATCCTTCTTCTGTTTGTCTTTTTCCTAAACTTTGTATTTTTTGTCTTCTCAATCATATATACGAGCAGGAAGAAAATGATATTTTTCTCCAATATCGTATTCTTTATTTTTGGGTTCTTTTCTTTTTCCAAACTCTTTGTCTGTTTCTGATTTAGGCTTTTTACTATTAATTTCTTCCATTTTGATTTCTATATTCGGTTGATCTTTCTCTTCTAATATAGTCTTAATCTCTGCTTCGCTAGTTCTTCTAAAGTTTCTATAATATTCCATGTCTATATACCCAAACTATTTATCATCATCTTCACTTTCTTCATCTAAAGCATTGATTTCTTCTTCACTTTCATAGTGTTCTATTTCGATATATCTACAACTTTCCTCTTCATTTTCGTCTTGCTTTATTTCTTCTGCTTGGTAATTGTAATTTCTAAATCTAATACTTAAAGTTCTATTGCTATTTTTATACATAATATTATCTTTTGGTACTAAAATTGGCTTTTCTAAAAAGT
The DNA here is from genome assembly GCA_023638005.1 of Forsythia suspensa. Taxonomy (NCBI): domain Eukaryota; kingdom Viridiplantae; phylum Streptophyta; class Magnoliopsida; order Lamiales; family Oleaceae; genus Forsythia; species Forsythia suspensa. Next base: position 15,898,683 of record CM042669.1, read on the forward strand.
TTGCTAAATTCCAGTTTAATCCTGCATTTGTTTCTAAAGAAAATCTCTTTGATGGGATAGCTTTTATACCTTTTTGTCCTAATAAGGTGATGATTTGATCATTTTCTAGTTTATACATAGTGGTACTATTTTCGCTAAGTCTCCCCACAAATCTTGTGCAAATTAGTAGATTTTCTTCATTTCTTTTCATTTGATATCCTCTAGTCTTTATTCCTATTTTAATTTCTTTATTAAAAAATTTTTTCTAACTAAATAATGTGGTGTAAAATAACTATACCTCATTGTTATTTATATCCAATTCTATGCTTCCTAATAATCCATGTTCTATGTCTGTAAATCTATTATCGTATAAGCATATTAATGTCTTGGCTCCTAAATTTTCTCTATGTAATCCTTTTATTCCTACCATTATTAATCCTAGATGTGTTTGTTGAAGATTTTTATTTGTTATTTCTTTGTAAGAATCTTTTTCTACTAAGTCTAAAGATATGAACTCATATTCGTGTGTACAAGAAATACATCTTCCTCCATAATGTTGGTATATCAAATATTTACTAAAAAGATTTCTTTTTTTGTATATATCTACAACTTTTATTAATTTTTGTTTATTCTGCCTAAAAAAATTTATTTGTTCTTCTATATCTATTAAAAATTCTAATCTAGTTTTTGATTCCATTTTTCTATTTAAAGATCTCATTAAAGGATTTCTTAATATTCTACTACTACTAGCTACAACTTGTTTATCTTTATTCATTATGTATACCCACTTAGTCTTTTTAAATTTACTTACTTCTTTCGTATTTTCTAGATCTAGATTTTCTAACTTACTAATTAATAGATCTAAATATTGTTTAGGAATATCTAAGGATTTTGCTTTTTCTAAGGCTGTTATTCTACTTTCTAAGTTTTCTACTTTCTAAGTTAGTATTTGTAAATTATTATCTATGTCTTTATTATAAGAAAACTTCATTAATATTTCACTATTTTGATTTTTAATATATTCTGAATTATTTTCTAAAATTTTTATGCTTTTATTAAAATTTTCTAAAACTGCTTCTTTTTTTCTATTATTTGCAAAAATGTTTCTTTCTAGATTTTCGCCTAAATTTATAATTACATCTACTACACTATGTAATTGCTTATCTTGTGAATATAAAAGATGTTTAAAGTTTTTATCAAAATTACAAATTAAAGAAGCTTTGTCTAAACTATCTATTCTTTTTAAATTCTCTAATAGCTCTAAATTTAAATAATCTATTTTATTCATACACTAAATAAAGTTGACTTTAAAACAGGCTCTGATACCAATTCAGGACAATTTCTTATATTACTAAAAATGAATAATAAATTACTAGTAAAATATTAATGTAGTCTGGAAATAAATAGTATATTCAGGACGATTTCTTGAATTCTAAAAATGAATAATAAATTACTGGTAAAATATTAATATAGTCTGGAAATAAATAGTATAAATGTAAATTACTTGTAAATATTACAAATTTCTTTCTATGTAACCTAAAACAAAATTATAAAGTTGATCTTAGTCTTTGTTGCTTTATAGATTTAGAATAATTATATAAAATTGGAAATCTATAAATATCTTTGCTTTTTACAAGTTGATAAAAAAAAAATTTATGTTATTCTATATGATCTTTAATTAAGAAGCCCAGACGTTGAGAGATAGAGTTCTCAACAATTCGCAACTTGATCTGTTAAGAGAAATCACCTCTATTTTTATCTAACAAGGATAATAAATAGATATTGACAAAAACATTTAATTAAACAATTAAACAGATATATGGAGTCTAATTGCATAAATAAGAAAGCTTAAAACAATATTGATGTAATGGCCTTAATTCGAGTACTTTACCGTTCAGCAAACTAATTTCCTTCACTTTTTTTTAACCTCTATCTTGACCTTCCTAAAAGGCTTAAGATCATGTTTAAAGAGATTTTGAACAAATTCCCATTCTCGGGAGAAAACATAACATTTCTTTAACTCGGAGGATTACTCTTTCATTTTGGCCATGGAATCCAGAAAAAGAGGCTAAGTTTGAAAATAAAATAAAATTCTTGAAAAATAAAAATAATATTTTTGAAGGAATTAATTGCTTACTAGGTTTTTCCTCTTTTAGGCCTTTCCAGAAAATACAATAAAATAAAAGATAATTAAATAAAAATATGAGATGAAAAACTTACTTTTATTGAAAAAAAATTCTAAGATCTTACAATAGTCAATACAAGAGAGACACTATGTAAATTTGTGTGTGTTCAATTTTCTGCGTGTTTTGCTTAAGCTATAAACAAATGTACTTATAGAGAAATAATATAATAAAATAATTTTACAACTTTACAAGTGTATGGTTGGAAAAGAAAGAAGAAAAATCAAATGCTTTTCCAGTGCACCTTTTTGGCTTTTCATTCACGCATCATTTTCAATTATTTCTCATGTAGCTTTTTTGAGTAATTGTCTTGATGCTAGACATTATTTATTTTCTTGTAGATGTTTTTACTTTACTTTTTGAATAATTATCTATGTGCTATCTGATCTTTTTATTATTTGTCTATCATTTCAATATAAGCATATTCGAGATCAGTATCCATTTCAGTATTTGCTCAATCTGAGATATTTTCTTCCTCTATAACTGAATGGTTCTCAGATGCTTCACAATATTTTTCAACATAATAATTTTCTTAGAAAGTCATCAAATATATATCTTTTTTATGAGTATTTGGAACAGATAATCTTTCTATCTTGATTTTTCTAGCTAGATAGTTTTCACAGATTATTCCATTATTCCATTGAGTCACAAGTCTGTAGTTGGTCCTTGTATTTCAATAAGAGCAACTGTTTCTGAAATTCCCTTTCATAATCAATCTGTTTAATTTTACTCTTGATATTAGTCTTTGAAGAAGACCTGAATTTTCTAGAACCTTCAAAAATTTTAATAAAATGGTATGGTGGAATGATAATACCATTATTTACAATTGGTGGTCTGGAAATAAATTGAATTATTAAAGGGTGTCGTTTAAGCTGATCAAGAATGTTTTTAAGAGTAGGTGGAAAAAAGCTAAAACGTCTGTTTAAGATATATACGGTGTCAATCATACCATATTGTAAAGCTAAATAAAAAATATCTCTTCTTCTTGAGAAACCTAATAGTCAAATAAAATTGTAGGGTAATTGTGTTTAAGAAAGGATGAGTCGTGGATAGTCAAATATAGAGTTTTTTGCTTGCCCTGTTGCTGTAAAATATGTTCAATAAGTCTTTCTATTTTAGGATGATATTTTCTACTAGAAAAGGTAATGATATTTTTTGAACAATTTTCTTTAGCAGTACCTTCAGAATTAAATCTTTCTAGGGTCTCATATAATTTAATAATCTCATCTTCATACTTAATTATTTCTTGTTGATGAGAATATACTTGGTCTTCTAAAATTTCTAGGTTTTCTTCTAAATTACTTTTTTTATAATTAAGATTTCTAACTATTCTGGTCATAGTTTCACAATTGTTACAAAGTTGCAAAGATGAAGATGATGATTGAGAGGAAGATAATGACGGTTGAAAAGTAGATGCACGCATTGTCTGATATGTAAAAATCAAATCCAATAGTTTGTCTACAATGATTTAAGGCTTCTTCAAGAGTGTAAAAACATTTAAAAAGGGGTTCTGGAAATCTGTCTATCTATTGAATTACTTCTGGTCAATAGTTATAAACTCTTGGTTGTCTTCCTTTGATTACTATAAAGAAAGTGAAATTTTTGCTTTCTACTTGATTATGAGTTTGTCTAAAATAGTTAGCTAAAACTTTGATACTGTCTAATTTTTGTTTAGAGTTTCTTGCCATCTAGATATTATCTAGTAGGCACATTTTTTTTTCTGAAAGTCTTTCTAAATTATTTCCATCTGCAGATGTGTTCAATATATATATATATATATATATATATATAGATTTGGTGGATTATATATATATATATAGATTTGGTGGATTCAAACGTCTTCTTGGTATCCATTAGTTGTGGATTTGAAAGCTTTATTCGAATTCACTAGAGGTGGCCGTCTCCGAAGCCTATATGTATTTGAATTTTGATTTCCAATCATGTATTCGTTGTGCAAAGATTAGATTTTTAGAACATGAAGTGATAACAATAGAAGAAAATATATATATAGAGAGAGAGATAAATTGGTGAAGAAGAAGTGGTTGGTGAAGAAAAAATGGAGTATGGGATTGATTGGAGGAGTGGATTGATTGGAGAAGAAGAAGTGGGGAAGGAGGTTGATTGCAATTTTTCTTTTATTTTGCTTTTTATTTTAATTCGAAAAGGGTAATCTTGATTTAAGAAAATTTTGATCATTTAACGGTCAAACTAATGCAGAAGGACTTTGCTAGCGCATTTTTTAAAGATTAAGGACCTAGGGTGCTAGACATTGAAGGTTTAGGACTCCATCGTCACAAGGTTCAAAGGTTCGGGACCTCCGATGCTAGATACTCTAGATCATTTTGTCAATTAATTAAATATTTTTATTAATAATTTTAAATAATTTATATATAAATTTTAAATAATCAAATTTCATCTAAATTTCATTCCATCCACCTTAAAATTTCATTTCCCGCTTATAATTTCACTACCTTCTAAACAAATTTTCATTTTTCCTCATTCTCTCTTCCTCCACCTCCACCTCCACCTCCACCTCCACCTCCACCTCCACCTCCACCTCCCACACACACAAACACGCCCTATTTTCCTGTCCAAATCTCCAACTCCATCTTTATTGCCTCCCGTCTCTCTTCCTCAATCCTTCTATTTCTTTACACATATCTTTCTTCGAAGCATAAATTGTTGTTCAACAGTTGATAAAAATAGAGATTCAAATATTATTGCTTGATGCTGTAGCCATTGGTTCATTTTTTTCTTCCAAAAATCTGCAATATCTCCCTAAAATGTAACTCTTTTCTCTCTTTTATGTATTTATTTATCATGTTGAATTGATTTTTGAAAAAAAAAAAACCATTTTCTTGGTGGAGTGGGGATCTGAGGCTTAGCTGCAGCGGCGATGGTGGCACTGGGCTTGGCTGCAGTGCGGTTGAGACTGTTTATACATAGAAATTTCACGATTTCCTTCAAACCCATTTATGGCCTACGCAGAGGGAGCTGAAGAATGGTGCCATTTCATTGCTGCTAAACTTTGACGACATCTTCTCGGGTCAGAAACAAATCCGCAGAGGTTCGAATCCAGCTTCAATCTCATATTTTGGCTCTCTTATCAAGATTTGTCTCAAATTTTAAACTAAGGTACGTTCTTGATGTCTTTTCTCATATAATTTTGAATAATGTTTTCAATTTTTAGATTTGAATATAGATTTAACCCATTTATATTGTATTTTGGATGTTTTTAGTGTAGATTTATGCTTTAATTTCAAGAAATTTTGGAAAGAACTCAGGTTGTTAGATGTAATGCCTCGGATTTTTTCAACCCAGAGGGTCACTAAAAATATCTTTTAATGTTTGAAAACTCCAAATAAGTTTCTCGTGTCCTTGAAAGATTTTAAAAATATAATTATTGTTTAAAAATAACAAGCGCAAGGGAAAAGAATTTTACTTCTAAAATTAAAGATTTTTACTTATACTGCGATAGGTGTCGCCACAAATTATTTGACCATTCAAACATACTCTAAAAATTACAATATTTGAACTGTAAATACTTGGGACCTAGTCCAAGGCCATGTTAAAAATTCAGACTTTAGCTACTTCGTTAAAGTTGGCCAAAATTGTTTGAAAAACTGCCTTAAGGCAGCCTGGTAAATCGTTCATAATAAATTCATACGATAGAATTTTTGAGTGATTTTAATTTCTTCTATTGGAAAACATATAAGGCTTTATATAGCCACATATTTCTTTCAAAAAATTCAAATACACAGAGAGTTAAGATTTTTCAAAGTAGAGACAGAAAGCTGAAATTTCAGAATGTATAACAAGGCAATTTCTACTTTAAAAATTGAAATGACAACTAAATCGACATCTCATTTTTCCTTGTACTTTACATGATTAAATACTATAAAATCAAAATATAATTTATAGTATTTACATTATAATTGACTCGATCATCTCGCTGCCAAAACTTAATTAAACATTAACAAACATTCTTCGTGATCGTTAGCCTACGCTATTATGCTGCAGCCAAGTATATCAATCTTAAGAGTAAATAATTTTGGGACATGAGTATTTCATAAGAAATACTCAATAGAAACATATACTAACATGTGACAAAAATATATGAATTTAAATTGCAACATGCTAAACATTTAAAACGTATATAGGAACACATTCGGTAACCAGCAACACCACCACATGAAAATTAAAAGTGATTACCTTCAATCACTAACATACTTATGTGAGATTACCTTCAATCACAATCGTAATATTCCGACTTTGACATTAAGTATGGCAATCAATTTTCATTATATTTTCTCGATTTAAAATCATGGAACTTAATTTTTGGTAGTACAAGAAACTACCTTGCAACAAATAGAATTTCTATTGAGTTGATTTGTGGTTCAAAATGGTTTTTTGTTTCCTCAAATGATGACTCCGTGCTTGCCCTTTTCACTTCTAAAAATCTGAGTTTTGTAGTGTGATTTGAGTATAAAAACAAATAAAGAAGTGGAAGGTAAAATCCGTTCTTTTGCTTGCCGAAAATGGGGAATGAGAAAAGGGAAAAGGATGAAGAAAATGAGATGTTGGTTGCCTGAAACTAATGATGGAAGAAGGAGAATTGTTGAAGTACAATTGGTGTAGAAGGCAAGTGCTTGAACCCAAAATAGGGAAAGAAAAATGAGGGAGGGCTGGCTAAAAAGTGACTAAAATTGGAGGGAGGAAACTAAGATTATTGTGGCTGATTAATGAGGTAAGTGAGGGGACTTTAAGGGAAAAAAAGAGACTGAAAATGGGTGAAAACTTCACTTGGTGTTGGACGAATTTCAGAGGGAATAAAGGCTGGAGGTGGCCATTTCTTTCTTGCTGCAAGTGATGTGTTAATGGGGTTGATTTGAAGTGGAAAATGGGCTCATCATGGAGTAGTGGGGGTGGTTTCTTCTTCAGGGTAAATGGGCGCTGTTTGGCTAGGAAAAATGTGGTTAATTTGGCTGGGATTTGAAGTGGACAAAATGGTGTGTTAATGGGGCTGAACATAGCTGATCATGGAGTAGTGGGGAACAATTTCTTCTTTTAGAATTAGGGGTTGTTTGGAGGTTTATTTTGGCATGAGATTAGGGGCATGAAAATTTTTTGGTCTTGGTGATTGACAAAAATTCCATGTTTGTCACAAAAAAATAAGGCAAGCATGTGAAAAAAATCTAACATTGCTACAATGTTTAAAACGTACTAGAAAATTCATAACGACGTAGTAAATAAAAATTTATTTTCGTGAAATTTTAAAAACCAAAAAAATTTCCGGTCGCTACATTAGAAATGGAGGAAATTTGAAAATGGGTAATAAATTAAAGCTCTAATAATTGATTTTATGGTGTTTATGTGATACTAAATACTAGATTTGGAATGTTTAAGTGTGGGTTAAGGATTTTGAGGTTTAATTTTGCCATTTTCACTCATTTTCTCATATTTTTATACAAAAATTGTTACAGCGGTGCTATTTTCGTAACTTTGTCCAGCAAGTGCTATTTTGTCAAACATTTGGAACCAGTTTTCATTACTTTGGCATTGGTGCTATTTTGTAAATTTTCTGCTCATTGGATTTTTAATTTCCAGATTTTCTATTTTGCCTTTGCTAAGTTAGGTCTAACAATATTCATTCTCTTCCTAGCTAATCAAGTCTTTTAGTTGGTTCCCTTCTCTCTCAATACTAGGAGTAAATTGAGAACTATATTTTACTAGTTTTTGAAGATAGGACAATGATATGTGATAAGTACATTTTGTGCACTTATTTGAGCTTTTAAACTAAGCTTTTATCTCGTCATTTTATTGAATTTTTACTTAATTTATTGTATTATTCTTCCAATTTCAGTTTTGGACCCGTTTATAAGCAATTGGAGAAGAATGGATGAAAAGAGCAATAATTTGGTGAAATCGACGAGTAAATGATATACCATTGGAAAGATAATCGAATTACAGAGTCCACCACTTTTTACGAATCTCAATTTGGAGCTTTCTACAAGAAGTTATGGCCGTTTGAAAAACAGCCACCCAGTGTTAATTTTGCTACGGGATTTTTATTTCCCTTTTTGAGTTCTAATCCGATTAGAAAACCTTTTGGCCCACGAATTTTATAATATTTTGAGATCTTTTGGGGCACAATTAGGTAACTATAAATAGGAGTTATTAACTCATAATTTGAGAGCCGTTTGGAGAGCCGAATTCAGAGCCGTTTTAAAAGCCGGATTAAAGCCGATTTGGGAGCCAATTTAGAGAAGCAAATGACGACAAATTTTGGGGAAGAAGATACAAACTAAGAATTGAAGATCAAGGCACGGGATTGAAGATTCTTGAGCCGGGATCACGGGTTTTATTTACTTTTTGTTTTTCTTTCTCCGGATGATGATGAATTCAATTATTGTAATAATTGACGAAATCATGTCCGGATAAATTTACTTTTTCTAGGATGAACGATGAAACCTCGCATTTTTAATTAATTAGAAGTTTTTCCTTTTTAGTAATTAATTGCTTTTGGGTTGATTATTCCTTATTCATTATTTCTATTATTTTAATGCTTGATCACCATTAGAATATATTGTGATCTGTATTGAAGTCAAGAGATTCAATATAGATTAAGCACGTGGTATTGAATAACATAGGGTCCAATAATAGATAGAGATTACTATTATGCTTTATGAAATTCATTTAGGTGTTCTTCAGATTTTAATGCATATGTTTATGTTCGAAGCTTAATTAAAGATGATTAGGTTCGCATATCGTATAGAATTGATTGACCATCGAGAGAGGCTTTTGATTATTTTAGAAACGCCGATTTTCAATCCAAAGTGATTAAGAGCTAAAAAAGCGATTAACGGATAATTGATTATAAAGCGTGTAGGCTTAAAGTTAGTGAGAATAATTAGAGGGGCAAAACGGTTATTTATGCTTATACCTAATTATCGGATCTCAGACAGAGATGAAATATATATACGGTAGGTCAGAGAAAAGTTTTACAGCTTCTGTAATTTTATATATTCCGAGAGTGCAGTCTCTTACCTTTAGTGGAAAAAGCAAAAGACTAATGATTAGATTGAGGGGTCTAGGGTCGACTAGACGGAATCTAATTATTGAAGCTTGGAAAATATAAGTAGCTCTATAAAGTTTTGGGCTTAATCAGAGTTACTATAAAAGTTTTGGACTTAATTGTAATTGTGATATAAGTTCAGGGATTACATATGTAATTAAATTAATCCTAAACTAATTGGACTTGGATGCAATCAGGACTCTTGTCGTTGTTTGTAATCAGATCACTTGCCATTATTTATATCACATTGCTTGTGATGTAAATTCATTCCAATTGATTCAATCAAGAAAAGAGAAGAAATTTAGTTTCTCAGTTTTCTAGATCTGAAGTCCAGAAATTAGTTTTTTGAATTAATTAAAAGGTGCCCACACACCCGTGTAATTAAGACTTGGAGAATACCATAGAAGGCTTGAACGTTGGGAGCACCAAGTTCGTGAATCAGAAACAGCAAGCTCGTGAATCAGATCCAGACTAATATCGTTTATCGATTGAGGTATAATACTAATCCATTAGTATTTTAATTATAATAAATACTTGAACACCTAGCAAAAATCCTGGTTTTATTGAATTAAAGAAAATTTTTGTTTTCTGGCTAATCCTCATGCCAGTTTCCAACAATACGTGCCACTGGTAAAACAAGAAGTCGGATCTTCTCGCGGTTGAATCCTTCGTGTTGCTGGTTTGACTACAATTACTTGAATAAACAACTTGCCAAACTTATTAACGAGAATGTGAGTCCAAGATTTTTTTTTTGGAGCACAATTAATGTAATGAGCAAATAAAAGTGCACATGCACATGCATTCATTCACTTGTTTCTAGATAGTCGGTTGTAGTAAAAGTATATGTTTGGAATGTAAGTAACACTGAAAGAAATAGCAGAGTAAATTTTGGGTATCTGCATTTATATGTTTCCTTTGCATACTGTGATTGATTGAGGTTGAATGTCTTTTCAAGATATATATCAAACTCATTTCTCGTGATATTATTTCTGGAGTGGTACTTTTCGTTCTCTTTTTGCCTTTCTCTGCATATTCAACTGGTGTTTATGTGGCCAAAATAGTGCGTGAAATGTTCTGACTTTTTCGTGACCATTCTAATGTCTATGAATTACCTATTGACATTAGAGAAACTGTTGTTTTTATATTTATTCATTCATTCAATTCTATTAGATCTTTAATGTTAATTATCAAAGAGTAGGGAAACGTATACTGTTGTAACCAAGGAGAAGGCTATCAACATCTTTTGAATAAAAACAACAGTTCCATTTTTCCGTTAGTCAATCACGCATGCCCTATAAACTGTGTCTAATTTGCCTTCCTTTTTGAGCAGTTCCCACAATATGGGTTGCTTCTTCCCTTTTACCGATTGCTGGTAGCACTACAAGAAATATCACATTCAACGAACATACAAATGGTCATAGAATATACATTTTTAGTTGTTGATTATATTCAACGACCAAAATCGGTTGGTCGTTCGTTGGTTGGCAAAGGGGTGTTGGTGAATGTATTCAACGACTACAAAATGTTTGGTCGTTAAATGTACCATTTCAGCAACTAAATAACTAGTCGCAAAAAGTTTGTATTGACAAGCGGTTCTTTTTATCCCAACCACTTATTTGGTTGTTTTATCAAATATTTGTGTCGTTAAAATATAATAAAAGCAACCAAATTTTAGTTGTCTTTCATTTCAACAACAAAATAAATGGTCATTAATATTTAATAGTGACAACCGATTTTTATTTCTCAACCACTTGTTTGGTTGTTGTATCAAATATTTTTGTCATTAAAGTACAATAAAAGCAACCAAATTTTAGTTGCCTTTAATTTCAACAACGAAATAAATGGTCGTTAATATTTAATATTGATATCCGATTCTCACTTCAACGACTGCTTAGTTTGTCGTTGTATTATTTATTTTGGTCGATGAAGAAACATTGAAGCAACGAGAATTTATTTGCCTTTCTTTTTAACAACAAAAGAAGTGTTATAATAAAATTTATATTAACAACCGAAATATTAAAATAACTAGAAATATGATTATCAAGAATAATATTCATAACTCCATATCTTTCGCGCATTCACATCATACCACAAGCATATCTTACCCACAACCATAAATAATTATAAGTGAAAAAAAGCAATTGTAAATAACATTAACAAGAACTAAAATTTTCCTGCACCTTCAATCAATTAAAATATCTCAGCATCAACTATAACTATATGTCAATATCAAATATCATGTCTTAAACAAAATATTACATCCAATTTAACCATTGGTGTTCTCAACATAAAAACAAACAGATGTAGACTTAGAGACTATTGCCTCGATTGAAGAAAAATATAATAATACTACCACCGTCACCAAAAATAAAGTCCAAAACACATTAATTATCACTATTTGAACCATTAGATGGAAACGCATTAGGTTGAATACGTTGCAGAATAAATTCTTGATGAATGTGACTTAAGAATGTTTGCACAGATTTCAACTGAGAATGAAGATCTTGAGCCTAATTCCATAAGCAGCATTTTCTACACAAGTACCACAATTTTCCAACCTTGTCTTCTTTGGATTTTCCTGTTGATAAACGTAGCAAAATCTCTTATCCAAAACTTGCTCACATATTTCAGATTCTTTCAAAATCATAAGTTGTTCATTCGGGTCTAGTTGAGAATTTTGTTCTTGTAAAGAGTCGAGTATTTGATTATGTGGATCCATGTAAATTACAAATATAATATTATAATTTTGAAATATATATTATACCATTGAACCAAATAAAACTACTTACATAATGGGGCTCTGTTCCTTTAGTTGTACAGTTCATGTGATAGAAAAATTTGATCTGACTCGATAGCTCTTTTGTAAGCGAATCCAAAAGTGAAGGAAAAGTATGTTCAGACGATCCAAAAGTAAAGTCTTAGAAGTATGTATCGCCAACCTCTTTCCATTTTTATAGCTAGAGGTGTCATAGAACGAACAATAAATCCAATTTCATTAGCCCAAGCACATGCATTCTCTCCAATAGCTTCTCCATTTTTGTTAAATTCTCCTTGCATTTTATGTCCAGTAGTAGCCACAGCATGCTCACTTCGTTTTCCCCATGTAGGACCTCGTCCTCATCATTTACAAGGATGCTCTACAATAAAAATAGTATCATATGTCACATAATATAATGCTTACCTAAGTATTAACACCAAAACATAACATTAAAAAAAGAAATCAAAATGCAGCCACTTGATGAATTATAATGCAAAATGATAGAAAATTCCACATAAGTACCTAAAACGGATTTTCGGACTGCATCATTAAACAACCCTCTTCATGATGGCTTATCCACTGAAATTGAAAGCAATAGCTTGAAACATGAAAATTGTGGTTTTGGATAAAAAGTAATTAGTTGAATATCTTAAAGCGTATCTATGAAAGTGTGGGAAAGTCCTTTCTTACATGTTGTGTCCAAACACTGTTTGTTGGACTTTGTGTCTGGAAATTAAATAAAACACATGTTCCAGTGAAGCAAAGTATTATTAGTGGGCAGCTGAAACCAGTTTGTGATTTACTTGTCCAATATTTCTACAAGGCAGTCTTCGATTTTGTTACACAATTCAGACTTTCTCGGTCAAAAGTAAAAACAAATAAATAAGGCAATTCAAATGTTCATTGCATCTGAACATAGACTACTCATTCACACTATTTACTTACAATCGCTTCTGCAACTTATTCGCTCACCAGCCACCATCACTGACCAATCTTAGAAGGCTAGAACACAGTTTTATCACTATCGAATGCTAGGTTGATTGTGACTCACAACTTCTTGACAGATAAACATTTAAAATACCGTATTTGGTAACCAAAATAAGTTCAACTCTCTTAGAAATTATTACTTGCAGAGGAGTTGGTCTATGCTTCAGATTGATGGAATAGGTGTGGTAAGATAAAAGCTAGTTCAAAGTCCATCAAACAGGATTAAATAACCATTTTTGAAACCAAACTAAGTGCGATGTAAGATAAAAGCTAGTTCAAAGTTCAAAGTTCAAAGCTGCGTCTCAATTCAAGTAGCTGATAAGATGATTATTTCCATATTATTGAGTTATTGATACAGTTATTATGCACTATTCACCCAAAAAGATAAAAATTCAAATGCACTTCATAAAGCAAAAATGTAAAACAAAATTTCAATTCACAATCCGTATTAAAATCCCAATAATCAATACAACAATCAAACCAATATAAATAAAACTATTAGTCTCAAAGAACACCAAAAGCCCATCTCCAATTCATACTAAAAATGTGAAACACCAACAATTAAGCAAACAATCGTCATCCACGTGATCCAAAAGGAAATTTCAAATACCATTAGCTCCCTCATAGTTTCAAAATTCAAGCTTTCATAGCATAACTATTCCTTTGGACAAACCTGCAAGAATGTAAGAAAGATTAGCTCGAATTTATCTTCAGTTGATGGTATATTCAAATACCATTAGTTCTCTTACAATTTCTTGATATTAGTGCTCTACCAATGTAATACTTTAACTAGTAAACTCAGATTCAAAAATCTAATGATTTCAATTGAACCCCTTTTGGAGAACTAAAGGAAATAGAACTGAAGAAGAGCTCAATTGAGAACCCATCAATGGACCCAAAAATCTATTAGAAATTTACATAACAATTTGAAAATTTTCAACTAGTACCCATGAACAAAATGCAGAAAATAATTGAACACATATCATATTAACAAAAAAAAAAAAAAACTCCAAAAATTGATAAAAGAAAATTGACAAATTAAAAGTGAGCAAGTAAATAGTTCACATCATTTATGCTCACATCAATGCTTTCTTTGTTTCACATGGTAAATAGCTCTTCAAGACTAACAATTCCGAACATAAATCATCTCCATTAATGTCCGAAAGTCCATTATGTTTCAAATACTGCTCAAGATTCTTACAAGACTTCAACAAACTGACACAAGATGCACGATATAACTTCTTCAAACTAAACAAAAACCCAAATGTCTCTTCAAGTTGTTTAAGTTGTTGAAATCGTGTCTGAAGTGAAGATCGAGCTTGGTCAACAATAAAAAGAAAGTAATCAACTCTAAAAATTCTTCTGCTCATTGATTTACCTCATCACTGCCACTTAACATTGTTCTTGTGATGAAACAAATGCATATATAAATTGCTAAAACAAATGCATATATAAAATGCAAATATTAGCTCTTAACATTGTTCTTGTGATGAATTTAGTTCGGGCTCGTTTCAAAAACCCAAATAATACAGTCTATACTCCTTACTGATACAATACAATTATATAACTTTCTATTCATATAGTGAAAATTAAACTGGTTTATAAGCATTTCAAGAAACATGTACACGTTATTCATGTATGCTTTCCCACTATGAATCTGGCTTTGCATTTCTTATACTCTTTCAATTAGGGTGCGTTTGATTGGAAACATTGAAAATGGGTGGAAAGAAAATATTTTCTAGTGAATTGAATTGCCAAGAAATTGTTTTCATGTCAATTTTACATATATTGCGTTTGATTGGATTAAATTTCAAGCTAGAAAATGTTGTAATTTTCTATGTTTTGGTGTTTGATTGGCAATATTTTCTATGGAAATTCTACTTTTTTCTAACTTTTGTTGTTTGATAGCAACTATTTTCTAGAACAATTATCACTTTTTCCATGACAAAAGTATGGGGAGAAACAATGGAAATTAACTATTCGTAATTTCATGAATTTATTAATAGTGTTTTTAACCAATTTTCAACAATACCTTTTTTTGAATCCACCACTTTTCTATATTTTGAAGAAATATATTGTACGGTGATATCCCGCAAGCGTACAGGTTCTTTGACAATTAATAGTAAAAGTGATTTAAAGAATATCGTTCTCACGCTTACTATGATTCGTAATTATGTAAATGAAATAAATTCTAACTTAATTTGAATAAACACAATATATTTTTTATTGTTGAGCTTTTCTTGTAAACCTACACTATCTTAGGTTAATAAATGAAAATTTCTTAATGATATGGAGTAAAAACACAAATACACCAAAATATTCTAGGAATCTGACTTTCACTCTTTATATTCATTATAATCTCTGAATTTAAAATGACCACTCCAAATGATTCTAAAATTGACAATCGACGATCGTAAGTTATTTAATATTCTATTTCAACTACAATTATACCTATTTTCATTCGAGACAAGGTACACGCTTCAGATAATGAAGACAACCTATAATAAAGTCCGAAAACATGTACGTTAAAGGCGAAAAGAGTAATGATAACAAAATGTCATAGCTATCCAGATATAATCTGTTTAGCTTTACCCGAATTGTTTTCACAAACACTATGCTTAACAACCCACATAGTAAAGAAGCGGTTATAATAAATGATACTACTACATAGACAAAAAAATAAATGTACAGAAGCGACAGGTTAAACGGCAAAACTCACCGTGAAACATCTAATGATGAGAATTTCGAAATATTGTACGAGTTGCCTTGTTCAAGCAATGCATCTTGATTTGCTGGCTCAAGATTTTCATATCCCAAGGACACTAGACAATGTCATTGCACATGATTACATAACGAAGTGCACTCATTGGGAAGGATCCGTCCCAACCAAAAAAGATATAAAGATACAAAATTGTTACTTAATATTTAACTTAACGTCCCACTCATTGGAGAGGCGTCGGTGGGTAGAGACTGAAATAGCCAAGTAGCTGCGTCAGCTGACCGGATATCGCCTCATGCTCCCGTCTGAGGGCTTCGACCTCTTGGACTTGGGCTTCTCGAATCTCCCAACTCTGTACTTTGAGATCGGCATGAGAGGCGTGCCATTCACGAAGCTCATGAGAAATGGAGGCCAATGAGGCAGTGGCTGTCTGAGGGAGGTCCTCGTCCATAGAATCGTTTTGAGCAGGCTCCGTCTCATCGATTAAAAACCCATACCACCCCTGGGACCCAGTGTGCTTTGCTCTAACCTACGATTCATGTGTACTACAGAACTACGTATCCCAATTCGGTTGATCTGCATTGTACGCTTCACTGTCGTCATCTCATGGGAGAGGTCAATGCCATGCATTTCACAAATACCTGTAATGAGCGATGGAAACGCCAAACATCTCCGGTTGTTTCGAATATGCCAGAAATTGTAGAAGATATAGTTACTGATATTGAGGGTCTTATCTTTGGAGCCAATGAAGTAGGCGTGCCCGCTCCATAGTTCAGAGAAGTATGTGTCGTTGGGAGAAGGTTGGCACTCACCATTTTGTCTAAGGTGCGACGTGAGGTAAAAGACTTTTATAGTCTAAAGTGCCGCTTCCATCAGGCCAATGATCAATTCTCTGACATATTGAGGTAACTACTTTGTGGGGATTTGTAGTGGCTACTTGAAAAAAGTCGGTATTCGTGTTGTCAAGTCCGTAGTAGCGGAGAATGACCAATGGAGAGAATGGAATATATTGCCCTCGCATGTAGATTTTCCGATACTTAGGATGCTCGGGGTTGTCGAGGTTGTCATGGATATTGGCATAGAATTCTTTGACGATTTCGACATATGCAACACGCGGAGTGGCTACAATTGTTTTCCATTGATTCCTCGCAATAACGTGGCCAAGCAATTCATTTTCAAAATCCAATGTTAACACCCTTCGCTCCGGTATAATATTCCGTATGCTTATGTCGTGCTTGTATACTAACCAAGCTTTCTCTGTCTCAAATTTTGTGTCGTCATAGGTGGCCGGTTGTTTGGAAGTCTTATTTGATGGAGGCTTTCTCTTTCCGAGCTCAATCCTACATCTTGGGTTGGTTTCTTTGCTCTCAGCATTATATCTAGCATGCAACAATTCAAAAAACTAATGTTACAAACAAGACGAATTCACAACGGAAAAGATGCGTGGAAATTGGTGTTTGCATGGTGGATCGGGGTGGATGCCGTGTTTGTGTAGAGTGTGATGGTATGTAAAGAGTGCCATTGGGGTGAAAAAGCATGGAGACCAGCCTAGGATATGAGCAAATGTGCTAAGGAAGCAAAAATGATGAAAATTTTCATTGAGTCATTTCTTCAAACACTTGGTGGGTGTATGGTAATAATAGTTAATGAATATAACATTGAAATGGCGATAAACCCAAAATTTTTCTCAATCAACACCCAAACCAACCACAACACATTAATCCAAAAGAAATTCTTCATTGCCCAACCTCCAAATCGTATAGAACAAACTAAATACAATTGATATCAATATTTATAACTTCAAATCAAAGTTAGCCATGGTACCTTGAGTGATTGTAGGTAGGAGAAATGTGGTCTATATGATGAGATGGGAACAATACTAAACCCTTCACTTAATTTTGTATGGACCAAGTTGCAGTGTAGTGGTGATTTCAAGAAGAGGAATAACCCGATGTTTTCCCAAAATTTGTATGAAATGAATTTACCCGTGAGGTTTTAGACCCCACGGGTTAAGTCCGCTTTAGCGGACAGACTTAGCCCATTTGGGCTGTTGGCTGTCTGCTCGAGCGGACAGCATGCCCATTTGGGCTGTTGGCTATCCACTCGAGTAGACAGCAAGCCCATTTTGGGAATATCTTGTCGCTCAAGTGGATGACCTATCCACCCCAGGCTTTTCTTTGTCCGCTCGGCGGGACAAGCAACCCCACCCACAGGCTATATTGTGTCGCTCAAGCGGACAACATTCTTCTTTTTGGGATTGTACTGTCCGCTCAAGCGGACATCAACCTTAACTTATGTCCATTTTCAGAATTTATTCGTTGTGGTTTATTTTTATGGTTCAATATAAATGATGATATCTATATTATACTGAATACATGAATCATAAATTCTACTATGGCTGCTAATATCGCAATATAAAATTGCTCAAACTAATAAAAAGTGAATCACTTGTACATTAATATTCATAATATAAGTTACAATCTTGCATTATAAAATGTCACATATTCATAAACGAAATTGTTCTAGTTCACTTGATTAACATGGTAGCATTACATAGTAATGATTAAAATTTACAATGGCGGTGACCTCCACGTTTGTAACTTGGGCAGGATCTCACCATCCCAGATTGTTGTGGACAAATTTTGGTAGACTTATATCACAAAAATAGTAGACATACTTGTTACAAAACCAATCCGGATCTAACTTGGACGGACCAATGTATTCCACAAGCCTATATTACAAAAGACAAGTATGCTATAAGTTATATATTTCCCCCATACATAAGAGTGCATACTAAGGCAATGGAGGCGGATCACGACCAAGCTACTCAAACACCAAAGCACGCATGATTGTTGTATTGGTCAAGCTCATAAATATCTTTGCCAAATCACCGTCAGATCGAAATGCTTTCATGACTTTGAGGATGTCAACCAAGTCTAGGTCCATGGCCTCTAGCTTTTCAGTAATCAATTGCCAGTTGACGTGATTTAGGGTATCTAGAGCTGCATGCATTTGCATAGCTTGAGCAATTTTTTTGGATGACTCAGCTATTATCGATAATGATCCATGACTTTCATCAAAACGGTGTGTGCGTTTACGTCGATTTTTGCTCGTACCTTCTTTGGCATTTCTCTTACGCGAGGTATTTGGGCTTGGACCAGTTTCCTCATTTGGCGTGTCAACCTCGTTCAGAATTTCATCAACTGTAATAGCAAAAATACAAAATAACTGTCTACAAGTATAATGCAATACGAATACCATAAATCCTTTATTGTTTTATTTTGAAGTACCTTGTATCGGCGAGAAATTATCAAAACCCGATACAGCCCGATCTCCAGTAGCTGTATCATTTCCAAATATAGCCTCCATGTCATCGTAACGACGACAAAGTTTGGTCCTCCATTTTCCTAACTCAGGTTTTCCCTACCAAAATATAGCAAATGCTCATAATTATTTACAATAAAGTGTACGAATATAATGGAAGGACTAGCTAACAAATTATGGAGGACAAATTATACCTTCGCAAGATCATCCCAAGCAAATGAATCGGCAATGATTCGTCCAGTTTCAGATTCCCACCCAAAGCCGCTAATACTCAATAGCTGGTTGACTTCTGCATATTCCTTTTTTAGAGTCTTCAATCGTGCCCTTACATTCTTGTCGGACACGACCACCCCGCACCCCTTCGTGACGCTCTATTGCTTTTGATACTTGAAATGATGTGAAGCCATTGTCACTTCTTTTGTGACCGGAAAACACTTGATTCACTAGGGCGATAATCATAAATCCATCCATTTCGTCATTCCAACGAACCTGCCGAATCTTTGTATTAGGATCAACCTGGCTATTGTTTGTATCTATGTACTCCGTGTTTGAAGTGATTGTGGGTCTTGGAGCTCGGAGTGGGGCTGCTGCGCTTTGTTGCTGATGTGCCATCTTATCTGTCTACTCTCAACAAAATACCTGCAATGAATATAAAACCTGCAAGCCAAGCTTATGTAATGATTGACAAACTGAAAATGCAGCAATGTGCAAATATATAAAAGGCTACATAGTGAAACGTTTCACATACAAATTATTAGCTGTAATGATGTTGGCTCGGTTACAAACATGCAATGTCTTGAGAAATAAAATACAAGGCACAATGTTCAACCATTACATACATTGAGGTCCAAATAAGTGAAAACAAAGGTTTAATCGAAAACAATTTCAGAATCGGCATTATGATTATAATTAGCCCACATTGATTCAGCAAGTTCATCTCTATTAGTTGACCACGCTGCTTCCGCAATAAAGGATATATGCGCATTCGAAGGCTCTTCTTCAAGAACATCAACATGAATAGGGTTAACCTCATCATCGCTGCTATCCAAGTCCTACTCACAGAAATCCTCGGCATCATAAATCTTTAGAAAGTTGTGAATAGCACAACAAGCGAGGACTATCTTCGATTGTGTGCTAATGTCGTGAAAGGGTTGATGCCTCAAATAAGCAAATCGTTTCTTAAGTAGACCTATGGTCCTCTCGACCACATTGCGTAGAGAAGAATGCCAAAAATTGAACAGCTCCTTCCTATTTTCAGGGCGCTGACCCTCGATATCTCTTCGATGATAACGAGTTCGACGGTAAGGTGAAAGAAAACCCGGAACCAATAGGAATCCAGCATCCGCAAGGTAGTATTTACCTATGACATAATTATTTGTAGCATTTGTGAATACAATTGAAATCCATCATCAAAATGCCATGATACTAATGACAAAACTAACCTAAAGGAATTGTTAGCTTATGTCCTTGGCGTAGAATTGCGTTTCTTAACAACCGACTATTGTGTGCCGAGCCCTTCCAACCGGCGAGCACATATGTAAATTTCATATCAAATGTGCAAGCCACTAAGACATTTTGAGAAATTACTTGCTTCCTATTGCGGTATCTAGCTTGATCCTCTACAGGGACATTTGCAGCAATATGTGTACAATCTATCGTCCTGACAGCATCCTAAGAAAAATAGAAAGTGTGTAAAAATTTTATCATCTAAAGTATATAATGAAGTAGCTATGAACACCTAACCTTGAAATAAGAGTACCACGGCTTCAAATTGTCCTTCTTGTAGGGTGAGTTATGGATAGTGGCATTGGTCACAACTTCTCTATAAAGTCCTAGACAAGCATGCAATACCCTTTGGAAGTCATAACTCACTGTTTGTCCAGATCTGAAGAAAGTAAAACTTCCAGAACAATTACGTTGGTCGTGCCCGACAGTGTTGAGAAAAATGGCCACTTGTTCTTCAACTCGGACTGATTTACTATCAACCAATCCGAAGTTTTTTAGTTGAGCACATAATCTTTCGAACGGACCTATTTTCATCCTAAGAAGGTCACGACATATTCTGTCACTCGTACCAAACATTCGTGTAAGTGTCATATCTCTCTCCATATCCCAATTTCTATGAGGAGCCATAGAAAGATGTCGGACACGACGTCTAATACCATCATATATCACAATTTCTTGGATGACCATGGTCCAAAACAAGCCCATGCATTGTATTTCGCGCCGACGTTGCCTCCTTTGTGTATCCATGGCACGCACTACCACGTATTATGACATACATAAAGAAAACATAGACAAATTAGCATATACAGTTATTATAATTTATAAAGTGAATGCCAAACCCAATATCACTTTGTGTTGAAGGTCGTCAGCTCGAGTAGTGTTCTAGTGTGACTTGCCTAAACAAATTGTTCATAGGCTAGAGTGTGTCAAGTTTATCAAACTCTACCCTAAGGATCGGGTTGTTAGGGCGCTTCAAAGGTAGATGAATACATAGTTATAGCTTAGCCCCAATTTAAATAAGTTGTAGTTGCATTTTCAAAACAAAATCGATCCATTTTAATTATATCACCGGATTAGTTTTCTAAGACATTTCCATATGTTCGAAATGTACACCTACTTTCATCTCTCTTGTTGTACTATCCATTTCAATTAACACAAAAAAAGCTTTATCCATATCAATTTCTTCAGGCACTGAATGTATGAATATTCAGTTTTATAGACCTACTACTAGTACAAATGATTCCAATGAAGAATTGAGCATCAAAGCCAAATATAAATGCACAAACCTTGGAGACACGACTTCAAGTTGCTCTATTACATGCAATTTTGTAGTCCAAGTTGAAGTAATGGAGACCCTCACCAACGTTTATTATATTGCCATTTGTCCACCAAAGTAAATATGGTCATGTTTGGTAAATGTAGAACTCTCAGTTTAGCACATGAAATGTAGAATAGCTTATTTAAGCTTCTAACTCTAAACCCAGAAAAATTCATCACTATTTCCCACATTATAACCTACCAAAAACACACAAGATGGTTGAGATATCAAGAACTCACCAATTGCTATAAAACCGAGACAAATACTTCCACGGGGATTAGAATTTTTTTTACCTTGTCTGTGAAACCGATTTAAAGAAGCCTTGTCTTTTTCGATTTGGACTCTCCAATAAATGACTGTACTGCAATTTTGGTTCTCTTCTTCCGTGGATGCCGTGCAATCAGTGTGGAAATTGGCAGCCAAAGCAGGATGGGTATGGATGGAATATGGTGTGTCTGAGAGAGAGAGAAATTTCAATCTTTATCAATTGTGTGGGGAGCAAAATTTGAATCCAAAAATTTTCAAAATTTTGCCAAGAAAATTAAACCTCCTACCCCCTAAAGAAAAGGTTTTCATGGATTGGGAGGAAAATATGATCACGTGACAAAAAGTGAGAAAAAATTTTACCTGGAAAAAAAATGCAATCAAACAGGCTTTAGTTGGAAAATAAAGTGGAAAACAGTCTTTTTCCAGGGAAAAATTAAACAATCAAACGCACCCTTACAGTCAATTGAAAAGACTGGAAAACTATACATATTTTTATTAGTAATTAGAAGCTCAGCCAGAGACATGCCTATAATGTAGTTTCACATGGATATGGTCAATTATATAATTTTCCATTCATATAGTGAATTAAGCTGGTTTATAAGCATTTCAAGAAACATGATTATATATGATACATTGGTCAAACTCAATAATTATAATTGCTCTCCAGAAGATAATTGAAAAATAAATACAGAAGATGTAACAAAAAAGATGAGAATATATGCAAGTATAATGCATAAATTAAAAAAAAAAAATCATATTTATCAGACAACCAAAAATGTAGAAATTAAGAGAAAAAAAATACCATAAACTATTTATTTTCTTTATCTTTCTGCTAATTTCTTAGTTTTTACATATATTACTCATTATTTAATACCCATTAACAAAGATTAAGAAAAACTAAAAAAAAAAGGAAGTACCTCTGACTGAACCGAAAACGAGAAGAGACAGAGGAGGAAGATAATAATTCTTCTTGGACAAATTAGTGAAAATTTCGGACAATGGAATTATGGAGGTTGGAGGAGAAGGAATCAAGGTCCAAGGATGAATGAATCGCAATCGCCCACTCCAAATGCTGCGTGCTATATGACTAAATCTGAATTCTGAAATAGGAATAGAATATGGCTTCTCTTCTTGGGCTTGGTTGGGCTTGGTTTGTGGACATATAATAGATTTGGTTTTTATTGTTTGAAACTTATTTGGTTTTTAATTTTGGGCTTTGGCCATTGGGCCAAAATTGCTATGTTAAATTTTTTTTTTTTTTTAATAAATGGGCCCCCTTTGGTTTTGGGCCTGATGCGGTTGCCTCACTCACCTCGGCCCAAAACCGGGCATGTGCATTCGCTGGCAATAACTCTTTCTACTGCCTCTTCTCTTTGAAGTGTGGATGGAGCCATGCATTTTAAATTGAGGGGTCCCAAATTAACATGCAAAAAATTTGAAACAACATAATAGTTATATAATTTTTTTTTACAAACGTTCCTTACGAGTTCTCATACTTTATTTTATTTATACATTATACTATATACAAACATATAAACAAACTCACTTGCACCATTATTTGACTTGATTTCGTATCAATATGTTGGTTTTTCTTCTAAACATATAACTTATGTGCAATGTCTAAAATAAGACCACAAAAGAAACAAATATCAAATTCTTCTTGTTCATGTTGTATTCTACAAAATTATCTTCCAAAATAGGAAGATCCGGTACACAAATGAAATTAAATATCACTCAAGCTCAAAAGAAAAAAGAAAAAAAATCAATTGAACATGATATGCATTCACAAGCAAAATGTCTTTATTAATTATTATTTATCAAATAAACAATTTATTTTTAGTATTATTTTTACCTTAAATAATTTACCAATAGAGTGACGAATATGAAATTTGTCCATGCTTCAATGTCTTGTACGTCTTCTTGATTTTTCTGGTAGTTTAGCAATTGAAGATTTTATGGTAAATTTTAAGTATTGGATTTAAAATTTTAGGAAAAATTAATATATGGTTATTGTTGAGTGATTTGGGAGAAATTTGTAGGTATTGGAACGTCGTAATCTAATTTCTGCTTTACTCAATCTAGAAAACGGGGTGGAGAAATGTGAGATTCAGATATGAGATAGGTGAACGTGTACTGAAATTGAAGAATGGGCCAATCATTTGTAATTTTGTATTATTAATTTTATTAGGCCAATTGGTCCAATTGCTTTATATTAAATTGATATTAGATCAAAGTTAAATTGCATATTAAAAAATTTTAAAAAAATATATCTCAAAAAGTTGGAGGGTTCAGGTCTCCCCAAGGACCCTCCCTACTCCGCAAGTAAGTGTGGTAATAGATGTTCATTAGAAATTTTCATATAGACATTTTTCCTTTTTTTTTTGCTTTTCGTGTGTGTATTTTTGAAGGGCTGGTTTTTGGAGTTCAATGGCCTCAAATTTGACCAATCAATCTTGGAATGTCCTTAACAAAAAGTTCATAGTCAAGAAAGAGTTTCACTCTCAATTTTGTATCATTCTTAATACAAAACAATGCAGTGCTACTCATTTTTTAATCCCCTTTAATCAATTTTGTGATTTTTTGTGGAAAATCATAAATTGTCTTGTTGTGACACATATGTTTCCAAATTACGCATTAGTTTGAATTGCTTTATTGGAATACGTATATGATCTGTTTGATTTTCATGCAGGAATCTTTGGAAAACATTACTCTCTTCTCCATAATTACAATTATGTCATTTATCTTGCTGATTCTTGCAGCTATATTCATGGAAGGAATTAAGCTTACCCTTGATTTCATTGAAACGGCTGTAAGTAAATCTCAAGAGTGGAAATATTTATAATTAATTTGAGCTATATATAAAGAGCATATTTCATATGTTTTAGTGATGAATTATTTGATGAGAAAAAGGTAGAAATTGATTATCGATATTGTTTTCTTGCTGGGGATTGAATGTCAAGCAGATTTACACTAGATCCTCATTGCTGCTCTTTGCTTCTATGCATATCAACAAGTAAGTAGTTCAGATATTTAAGATCCTTCATTGATGTGTTTCTCTTTATATCTATTTAAGATATCTACTTGTATTTAAAACAGGTCGAAGTAGAGAAGTCAAATACAACAATATTTTTGAAGGCTTACGAGTTAGTTAGTTAATTCTCTATAATCTTATAATGGAAACAATATTACTTGATTCTCTCTAATTTAGAACAATGAAGTTATGGAATAAATGTTTGCAATTTCATATTTGTTTGTAAGTAATTTAAATACTACTTTTTAAATACTTTTAATACACAATAAAAATATATTGATATAATCATTAGTTGCATTTTTTTAAATGTAATTCAACTCAATGACGGATTTATTTTCGTGGGAAATTTGCGTAGTAATTTAGCTACGAAAATATAAATAGTACATTTGTAGCAATATAACAACAAATAGGTCGTTAGTAATTTCAGTTGCTAGAATTACCTACGGATTAGTAGCAACCCATGTCGTTTTGATTAGCTACGGAATATTCCATAGGTAAATTAGCAACGAGGGTTTCATAAACGTATTAACCGATGGAGGATTTCCTTCTGTAAAGGCTGTTACCAACGAAAATCAAGACAACAGAGATGAAACGTCTCTGTTGTTTCTTGTAGTTCAACTAGCACTTGAATAATCTTGTCGTCATGCTCGAGCGGATAGAGACATACATATTTTTTAGTTAAGGCCCGCTCAAGCGAGCCTTCGGTCTACTTGAGCGGTCAAAGAGCTCCTCTCTCGATGACTGATAATTAAATGGCCATAACTTCTCTTAAGAAATTTCAAATTGCGATTCATAAAATAACGTTGAACTTGTACTTCATTATTTTTCCAATTATAGAGTATTTGCCTTGTGGATATTTTTGTATAGAACTTTGTGCTCTAATCTAACATGCACCGAGGTTTCTCAATTTGCTTCTCCGGCTTTTGGGTGTTTATTCCTTCACTTTAAATTTTCATTATCACTCCAACACACTTTAAACTTTTTGATTTTATCTTCTTTCTTATCCTTCAATTTTCGATTCTTGATCTTCACTTCAAAATATCAAATTTTTCTCATTTTCTTGTCCATTTCAGTAATGTAACTTAAGTTGGGAGATTTCATTATACAATCATAAAAATTGACTAAAATTCAATGGATAAGGACTCTAAAACACTTGAAACTATACAGAAACTCTTCGTTAATTAATCGAAATAAGTGTATAAATTACACTTATCAATTACATAATCATTCTTTCTAGAGACATTTGCATTTAGTGTAAACTAAGCTGTTATGCGTTCTTTGACATTCATGCATGAAAATTTTGATATGAACTCTATCTTACTTTAAGTATTGCATGGAACTAATTTTCAGGATGTAATATTGTGTTTCCACCTTCATCTTGCTTGTTTATCATTGTAGAGTTTTTTTTCCCTTTCATCATCTTCAATGTTGCAGCAAAAGCATGTGCTGCTTATGTGCTAGCTTTTCCTGCCTAAGCTTCATTTGCTGTCTTTTTCAGCTTTTGCCACTAAAGCTTGAGCTTTAGCAAATTGCTTGGGCTGTAGCTATAGTAGCTTTTTCTAAAATTTGATCGAGACTTATTTCTTCATCATCTTTAGAGTTGTCGTTATATTCCATTGATTGAAAAGTCTCTAGGCATTTTCCTTACCGTAAAAGCTTCCCAATCTGCTTATATTCTTAAAAAGATGACCGACATAACATTTTTAAATACATACATATATATACAATATTTAAACTAGATCTATACATTACATTAATATTATATATATATATATATATATATATATATATATATATATATGTGGTTTATGTGTACTTGTGTGCACAATCCCTATGTCTGCCCCTCCCACCCCACATACACATATGCTCTTTTCGAATTTCTAAAAGACTTTTTAATATATTCTTTCATTTCACTATCTTTCATAATTTTTTACCTTGGGAGTTTTTAGCTAAGTTTCATGCATGTTGAAACTTTTTATGCAACACTTGAATTGTTACGAGCATTCAATTTAAGCTTTTCACAAGTACATGTTTTCAATATAAGATTTATTTCTCGTAAACAAGTGGAACCTACAACTTACTAAACATTTAAGTTAGTTAAACATAATTTTTATCCACACATTTCGTAAGACCCACAACTTACTTCTCATTTATTATCCACATATTTTATAAAACCCACAACTTATAAGCTCTTAAAAATAATTTCAGCACCACCAAACGTGCGCTGAAATTAGTTTTTCACTTTTATTCTAAAGAATAACAACTCATTTTTTTCGAGAGTTTTGAAATAATATGAGTTGCATATTATATAACCATTCTTTTCAAAGACATTTGCATTTAGTGTAAACTAAGTTATTTATGTGCTATTTGGCATTGATGCATGAAAATTCTTATATAAATTCTATCCTACTTTAAGTAATGCAAGGAACTCATTCACAACATGTAATCATTTGTTTCCACCTTATTCTTGCTTGTTTATCATTGGAGAGTTTTTTTTTCTCTTTCATCATCATCATTACTACTGTGCAAAACCCTATGCTTCTTTGTGCATCAGCTTTTGCTGCCTAAACTTCAATTGCTGCTTTTTCACCATCAGCAATTGTTCGGTTGCAACTACAATAGGTTTCATTTTATCTAAAATTTTACCACGAGCATAAATATGTACTTGAGTGTGTATGCAATACACATGCACATGTACACACACACATCCCCCTTTGTCTCTCTCTCCCACACAAATTCTTTTAACTAATTTCTAAAAGATTCTTTAATTGATTATTTTATTTCAAAATCTTTCATATATTTTTTTTTACATTGGGAGTTTTAGCTAAGCTTCATGCATGTGGAAAGATTTCATGTAAGAAAGTTTTCACTTAAATTTTTACAACGGTGTATTCAATTTAAGTTATTTAGAAGTACATACTTTCTATATAAGATTTATTTCTCGTAGCCAAATGGGTTTCAAATCACGAAATATAAAAAGAAAGCATATAAAAGCATACTTTAGAATCAAAGCAGATGCACAAGTCTTGTGTTCTTGTACATAACAATAAAATTCGTCTTTTACTTTTATTGTGAAAATAACAACTCAATGTTTATGAGAGTATTGTTCTAATAATAATGTCATACATGGTATATTCAAGTTGTATATTATATAACCATTATTTCTAGAGACATTTGTATTTAGTGAAAACTAAGGTGTTATGTGTTGTTTAACATTCATGCATGATATAAACTCTATTCTATTCTAAGTAACGCAAGGAACTCAATGACAACAATTAATTAATTGTTTCCACCACCTTCATTTTTGTCTATCATTGGAGAGTTTTTTTCCCTTTCATCATCTTCAATGATGCTTCCACAAAAAGCCTTCAATGACACTTCTACAAAAAGCTATGCTGCTTTTGTACCAACTTCAGTCATTGTAGCTTGAGCTTCAGCAATTGCTTAGGTTGCAAAATAGTAGCTTCTTCTAAAATTTTACCAAGACTTCTTTATTCATCATCTTTAGATTTGTTGTTACATTCCAATAATTGAAAATCGTCTAAGCATTTTCCTCACATTGAAAGCTTTCGATCTTGCTTATTCTTAAAAAGATGATATGCTTAATATTTTAAAAAACCTAAGTATTTTTATGAGATTTCTAAACTAGACTTATATATTATTTTTACTTGAGCTTATATATGTGTATGTGGTTTATGCATACTCTTTTGTACACGTAACATGCGCGAACATGCACAAATATATATATATGCAAACTTACTATTCTAAAAAAATCGCTTGTTGTTCAGGGCGTGAGGCGCGCGGCCTCCACGCATAGCCATGTCACATGCCTCGCCCTCATTTCGCTATCGGCCTAGGCCCAACATATACATATTCACTTCGAATATATATATATATATATATATGCTTGCGTTTGGTAGGGATTAAAACCCATTTTGGTTTTTTTTCGGTAGTAATTTTGACTTTTCAACTCATTTTAACATGAAAAGTCAACAATTTCAACTCAAATAAACCAATTTTGGTTTATAAAGCATTTATAATCTCTATCAAACGCTCTGTGTGTGTGTGTGTGTGTGTGTGTGTGTGTGTGTGTGTGTGTGTGTGTGTGTAACTTTAGAATCTTTGTAGATGTACCAATATTATGTTGTTGCAAGTACATAAACAAACCTAATTTTAGAATCTAAGTAAATGTACAAGTATTATGTTCTTGTACATAATTATATTTTTCATCTTTTACTTCTATCCTAAAAACTAACTTAATTTTTTTCAAGAGTTTTGTTCTAATATCATACATGGTATATTTGAGTTGTAAATTTACATTATCGTTATTTCTAAAGACATTTTGTGAGCGTTTAGTGTAAATTAAGTTGTTATACACTCTTTGACATTCGTGTATGAAAATTTTGATATGAACTCTATCATCCTTTAGGTAGTGCATGGAACTCGTTTACAATATGTATTCTTGTGTTTCAACCTCCTTGTTGCTTGTCTATCATTGGAGAGTTTTTTTCCCTTTCATACTGTTATGAAAGTTGTATTACTTGGTGAGAATGGTTGAGGATTCGTTCTCTTTCCCAGTGGGGAGTACTGGTACTTCAATGTTGCTTTTGCAAAAGCATGTGCTCCTTTTGCATCAACTTTTGCTGCCTAAAATTCCTTCGCTGCCTTTTCTGATTCTATCACTAATTTTTTTGCAATTGCTTAGGCTACAACCGCGGTAGCCTTTTTCTTTATAAAATTTTATTGAGATTTTTCTCTTCTTAATCTTTAGAGTTGTTATATTTCATTGATTGAAAAGCCTCTATGAACTTTTCTCACCTCGAAAAGCTTCCAATCTACATATATTCTTAAAATGATGATAGACTTAATATTTCTAGATAAACTATTTATATTTATCTTAAAACTCCTAAATCACAACGAGATCTATATAATATTGTTATGTAAGCTTCTATATATGTGTAGTTTATATGTACTTGTGTGTGCATGCAATCCACACGCACAGACACACATGCACATCTCCCTTTTGTCTCCTCGTCTCGTCCGACACACACTTATTCTTTTTGAATTTCTAATTGAATTTTAATAGGTCCTTTTGTTTCATAATTGTTTACCTCGGTAGATTTTATAAAGCTTCATGCATGTGGAAAAATTTCATATAACAAAGTTGTTCAATAATAGGCCCGGTACAACTAGCCACCGGGCAAATCGGATTGAAGTCGGCGGTTCAATTATTTTGGGCTGACCCGGTAAAATCATCTCCTCCAAATTTTACTAACCGCTTCAATCCATCTTCCTGATTCGATCATCTCCTTCAACCAATCATCTTAAAAATCTATTAACCTCCTCAATCGATCATCAATCTTCACCTCTCAATCGATCATCAATCTTCACCGATTATCTCTAAAATCTGTTCACTACCTCAATCCATTATCATAATAGAGTATACGGTCGGATCCCACCGCAACGAAGCGATTTACTAGTTTATTTATAAAAATTTAGGGTTAATTACACTAATCGTCCCCATTTTTTCGAGTTTGTATCAATATCATCCACATTCAAATTTTTTAGCAGATATCATCTAAATCCTTCCTTTTATTCGTACAGATGGTCCCCAAATGACATTTTTTTTTGACAATTTTGTCCATGTCTTAAAAAAATTAAAGTGAAAAAAAAAACAATGAAAAAATTGCAATTGAGACCATAACCTTTTCAAAAGTACAAATAAATCCTAAACATTTTTATTTCTTACAATTTTTCTCTTAAAATAATAAAAAATGTGTCACTAAGTTTCAAAACTTCTAATTACAAACCTGAAAGAATAGAGACGATTAGTCACCAACCGTAAATGAGGTTTTCACTTCTACTTACACAAATAAATCATATACGTCTGTATTCCCAAAAAATTCCTCTCTTGTCAAATCTCTCATTCTAATTTTTCTTCACCCTTATTCAAATTTCTCCTCTCAACATTGTTTCTCCTCATTTTCTTCAACATGAGCAAGTTTCTTTGGTTGGATTCAACCGATAAGCGGTATACTAATCACGACTGTAGAAGTTTTATCTCTACTGACCTAAAAATCCATTATACGTTTATCTTTACATTCTCCAATTTTTTTTTTCAATTTTTTTTCAATTATCTTTCTTTTCACCATTCTTCTCTATATCTTTTATTTTTAACATTTTTTCCTCTTATCGATCTCTATTTGTTATTTTACAGTCGAATTTCCCCGATAAGCTACAGTAGCTTAATCAACCCAAAAATTTAAGGTCTTTTACTACACTGACATGCCTATATAAGCACCGCCATTACCCCAAATTTCCTCCTCCAATTTTACGCAGCGAAAAACCTCAAACCCTAGCCCTTCAAAAGCTCAAGATCTGCACTAATACGAGTCTATAAACTACTAATGGGTTCTAAGAGGTCCGATTTCGGCGATGGCGCTAGCCCCGGGTCCGTCCCTCTCTCTCTCTCTCTATTTATATATATGTATGATTCGATACTGTACGTATTGTATGCATCTATGGGTGTGTAGTTGACGATTAAATTGATGGGATGTAATTTTTTGTTTTGAACAGGAAAATTTTCATCGGGGGTCTTGCGAAAGACACTACCTTAGGTTCGATTTTCTTTTCTAGGGTTTCGTATAATTTTTGAAGTGTGTCGTATTTTAGCTTTTTTTTTAAAAATAAAATTTGGAATTTTGCAGATACGTTTGTGAAGTACTTTGGAAAGTATGGAGCTATTACGGACTCTGTTATCATGAAAGATCGGCAAACGGGTCGGCCAAGGGGTTTTGGTTTCATCACCTATGCCGATCCCTCTGTTGTTGACGCTGTTATTGCTGAAACCCATGTCATTAATGGCAAACAAGTGAGATTTTATTTTTATGGATCTCCATTTACTTTGTTGCATTATTTGAACTTGAACTTTGTTTTAAATGTGTGTGCCTAAAAAAATTAATTTATTTTCATGACTTTGTTTTATTACATAAATTTGAACTTCATTTTAAATAATCATTGTGCCCAGAGTAATTTTATAGCTCAGCAACAGTTTGTCAATAAATTAATTGGTTATTTTGGAAATTTGGAAGCGATGTTTGTCCATTATTTTGGTGTTTTATGTGAATAGAATAAGATGTACTTTAATTAAGCAGTTAATGGAAAATGAAGCATCATGGCTATGTTTTTACACACTTATTTGTATGTGGCCACGCAAATGTTTAGTGCTATGCGACCAAGTGAGGAATTAGAAGCTTTGCAAAGTTTTATTGTGGTCCACAGTTTTAGTTTCAATGATGTTGGAGGAGGGAGACCGTTAATTTTGTTTTTTGTGGCCAGGTTGAAATCAAAAGAACTATTCCAAAAGGAGCTGCTGAATCCAAGGATTTCAAAACAAAGAAAATTTTTGTTGGCGGGGTTCCTACTTCTGTAACAGAAGGTGCACGTAGCATAATTTAGACGCTGATTTTTTACTACACAGACTTATTTCATACAATGTTTTTTGGGTTACTTATTTCGTTGAGTCTTTGAAATTTACTCCTGCTTAGATGAATTCAAGAATTTCTTCTCCAAACATGGGAAAGTAGTCGAGCATGAGATTATTCGGGATCACGTGACCCAGAGGTCTCGAGGCTTTGGATTCATTGTGTTCGACAATGAGCAAGTGGTAGACAATCTGCTATCTGATGGAAATATGATTGATATGGATGGAACCCAGGTGAGAGTCTTCCAGTGGTTTCTCATAGTATTGGAAGTGATTGGACACAACTGTATTTATAGAACAGATATTCAGTATCACACTTTAAAGTGCTTTGATGCTGGACTTCCAAATCTTAAATCTATTTTACTTGGTAGACATCTTCCTTTTCACCTACTTACGGGTAAATTATGGGGTAAGATAAGGTTATTATGGGTCCTCTA
Organism: Forsythia suspensa; assembly: GCA_023638005.1. NCBI lineage: Eukaryota > Viridiplantae > Streptophyta > Magnoliopsida > Lamiales > Oleaceae > Forsythia > Forsythia suspensa. The sequence continues at coordinate 15,931,750 of CM042669.1, forward strand.
CTATAGCTTGTGATTTTTAGTGCTAAGCTGTCACAAACTAATTTGCAGGTGGAAGTTCTAGGTTAACTTTCTTCTTTGTTGTAGGTTGAGATCAAGAAGGCTGAACCAAAGAAACCTTCAAACCCAACACTTGCTCCTGCACGTGGTAGTGATTCTAGGGGGCGTTCATTTGGTGATAGGTTTGGTGGATTTGGCAGTTCCTATAGCAATTTTGGCAGCGGTAGCGATGGCCCTGCTTCTTATAGGTCACTGGGATCAGGTATTGGTGGTAGGTTTGGCGACTATAGTGGATATGGTGGCGGAGGTGAATTTGGTGGTCGCTATGGGGATTTTACCCGTAGTGATTTTGGTTATCGAGGAGATGGCCCACTTGGCTATTCTAGTCGGTTTGGTTCTTATGGTGGAGGCTTTGGTGGGGGATATGGAAGTGGATTAGGTGCCTATGGCCGTGGTGGTGGTGGTGGTGGTTATGGGAGCTACGGGGCTGGTTCGGGTGCCGCATATGATGCTGGCCCTGGTGCTGGTTATGATGCTGGCCCTGGTGCTGGTTATGATGCTGGCCCTGGAGCTGGGTATGATGCTGGCCCTGGAGCTGGGTATAGTGGAGCAGGAGGGTTATATGGAAGTAGGACAGGCTATAGTGGCAGTAGTCGTTACCATCCCTATGCCAGGTAGATGTTTGCTTAAGCTCTTCCCTGTAGGAGTACTCTCTTGTCTCTTGGTTTTTGCATCTCATGGATCAGAGTCGACTAGATGTTCAGAGTGATATCGAGAAGACTCCCTAGAAGATCAGAAGAACCTTAGTTTGTTTCTCCTTATTCTGTGCCTAGTTTGTTTCTGTTTCTATGGATTAGAGAACCTTGTTGAGATGATTCTGTTTAGATACTTGTGCTGTTTCTCAAGTTAAGACATCTTATACTGTAAGATTGTGTTTTAGTTTAGAATGGCTTTTTGCACTTCATGAAGGTTTTACCATAGATTATCGTTGTAGAGGCTCTTGTTGCTTATTTAGAAATTTAAGTATGCATGCTAAAGCAGTCTTTCAGGCCAAGTGTTACTGTACAAATTTTCTCCCAACCAGTTAGGATTTTTAGTTCTCTCCATTAAGATAGATCTTAGTTCTTTCTTTGGAACATAGATCTAATCAATCAATGGTAAATCTTGTTCTCGCCCCGTGTGGATGCACGCACACTTGGAACTTTAAGAAATGTCTCATGGATTTTATTTTACTGGGGAGTCAGAAAATCCTATGAGTAGTGTATTATATGATGTTCAGATAGAAGTTCGTGGTAGTAACTTAACAAGCTGTATTAGTTTCTCCAGACTTTTGCCTAACCTTAGAAAAGCTCCTTTTCTTGTGGGTGGTGGAATTATGGAAAGGTATAATTTTGGGAGGGATTTAGATTTACATATTATAATGAGCACAGAGCATTTTGCAATTGTTGTTGACCTGTGCAGTGGCAGGTTCAACATTCTAATACTTTAGTGAGTTGATCGTGTTACTTTATGCCATTGATAATAAGTGATTCAGAATTCTCTTGTATTGGGATTGCACGTGTTCTTCGGGGTGACTGCTTATTTTTTAATTCAATCAATGTATTTTCATCTAATGCTTTTTAAGTTCTCTCCTGCTGTTGTAATTTTATACAGAAAGGAATATATCTAAATGAGTTTTAGTCAAAATTTCTGGATCATATTTAATAAATGCGGTTTTGTAACTCTCATGCCTTTTATTGTTTGACTCGAGTGCAAATGGTCTGATTACTGGCTGTAGACAAAGATTCTAAACCTTCATGACTCAATGGATAAAACTACCTCGACTTCTTGAGCATAATCTCATATTTACATTTTTATTTAACTCAGGAAACACAAGTATCAACAATGCAACAATTTATTGGTAAACTTGCTTTGCGTACTGTAGTGTTGAATATTTATGGGCTATGTTGGCCAGTTGAGTAGCAAATTGCTAGTTATATCATATCCATGTTTGATAAGGTTGGCGAATAAATATATTAACAGAGGGGGTATGAGACTTTAACTTGTTTTTTATACTACCTAGTACTATGCCTTTCTTTTGTTGTAAAGCTTGGTTTTCTATGAGCTTTTTCTGTCGATAATACTTTTGGTTAGTATCTAATATCTGTACTGTTTTAACATCATTTTGTTATAATCGTTATTTTTTTGTCGGAGGTTATTAACTTTGATAGGGGCTTTTCCTAATCTTTCATACCATTGAAAAATGGCTTTTGCTAGTCATATATTTTTAATATTTTTAACAGATTTTTTGATATAAATACAAGGTTTTTCATTAATTACAGATTTTTTGATATAAATACAAGGCTTTTCATTAATTACAGATTTTTTGATATAAATACAAGGTTTTTCATTAATGGGTTAGATTGCAAAATTCAAGCCCCTCTGAGGGGCCATAGCTGTCGTTTATTAAAACACATGACATGTTTGGTAAAGATGATTGGATAAGTATTGGACAAATGAAAAAAATATAACTTTTTTATTATGCTGTCCTATTATTGTATGCCATACATGCACAGAATGTTTGGTAGGTTCAAAGCAAAGTTTTGAAATACATATGGTTCAGAAGGAAAATACGATCTCAATATAAGCATTTTGCCGACGATTGAAAGCTTACACATTGAAGCAACTATTATAATATCCAAAGTGTATCATACAATGTCGTGCTATGTGTAGTCCCAAGCCCCAACTTCTTGATATTGGTGAGGGTTGTCTTCTCCTACCCCATGATACTTCGAAGAAGTAGGTTGGCTAAATTCCGAGCTATGCATGCCTTGACTAGTTGTAAAATCTCATAATTTGAGACACATTCATCAGCATGTCAACCTGCTCGTATTATTATTAACTTCCAGGCATCATGAAATTTGGATCTAATGTGTTTTGACTTCAGTATTTTATAAATATGAGACATGGAAATAATCTCAGATGGATATACTTGATGTGCTTAATCTTAATTTATTTTTACGCTCCATTTATTCTTTATAGACATGGATAAGTGAGACGGAAGACAAAATTCTGAACTAGCATAATATCTTGCCTTACGCTAGAAACTTAAAAATTGGAGCGTTTGCTTTGAATTTTTTTAAAGGTCAATAATCGCTCTCCAATCCCCTACGAACTTGAAGAAAAGTTTTAGGAACTAGCTGAGCGGTCAAAATTACAAGAAATTGCAGCCAAATATCTTTAAAAATGATGTTATTTATCATTAGTTGTCACCTGTTTAAGTGGATTCTTTGATTCATTGTTCATTAGAGTTTTTAATATTTTAATGCATTAAACATCGAATCAAGGAGCTCATTGTCCATCGCCATCTAGATTGGTAATAATTACTACCACTGAAGAATGATTACCCTTATAGTTGTACTAGTTAGAGCAATGATAATGTGAAACAAAAAATCAAAAGCATCTAACGAACACGCGATTTAGCTTTCCATGAAAGAGTTAGGTTATTATAACGAATAAGAGGTAGTTTTGAATTTACGTCTACTTTTCTTTTTTTTTTTTTTTTTTATATATTTTTATTGATATTGAGAAAATGGCACAAAACGTACCTAACGCATAATGCATGGATATACTACGTAAATTATTCATGCTTTTCAAATTTTGGCAGTTACACCCTTCGTCTATCAATTTAATGCACAAATAATCATTTTTAATAGAATCCGTCCACTATTGTTGTTAAAAAGTCATGTGAAATTAAACAAAATAAAATTTGAGGGCAAAATGGTTTATCCAATGTCGTCAACTATGTGTGGAGTCTATTTTTGTCAAAATTCATTAGGTAATAAGTGATTGCTGCCGATAATAATATAAGCGCAAGGATTAATTTGAGTATTTAAACTTAGGTAATTTTTCCTTATATAATATCTTTTATATTTACCATTTTCTTCAACTTTTACATTTATTAGGTGTGTGTGTTGTTTATATGCTTTGACCCACCTATGTGCTATGTGTCTGTTGAGATTAGGGTGGGTATTTTAACTGGAACTGAATCTTCCAAATCAAATCAGAACTGAAGGTTCTGGTTTGATTCCAAAGAAGAAAAATTAGGAATTGGAACTTTGGGTACTCGATTCTAGAATTGAATGTCTTTTTTATAAGTGTATTTTTATTTTTTTACAATTTATTCACTCTGACCTAATGATTCGACTCAACACCACGACATCAAAGACAATAGTCTAACTGGTCAAGACCCAAATCAAAAGTTCAAAATCGACCATCCCTAAATCTAAACTCATTTGATCCAATTTCAAATATTCAAATTTCAAATTTTCAATCGATATTCACTTAGATACACAAATACAAATACTCTTATCTTTCTAGCACTCTCGCTCAACATACAATGTGATGGTGAAGGTGAAGAGCAGCCTTGAATTTCTACCATGCAAATGCTTGCTTGATAACCCAACCGCGAGTTTCGGATTTGAGTTCTCCATCATAATGCAATGACCATTTTTGTCGATAGTTGTGGGAATATCGAACTTTCGTAGAGGAGAAAGTAAAGGAGGACGTCTAGTGGCAGGGTGTCTCGATCTTCTCCTTGCCATAGTGGCATCAACTGCTATGACCACGTTTGGAGAGATCTTGAGTCTTAGACATGGAACCTCTTTGAAAGAGACTCCTGATATTAAATGTGGGATCACTTTCTCGACGTTGCTCACTAAGGATGTAGCGATACGTCTTCTTCATGGTTGGCCTGCGACCTGCTTTTTCTTCAATATTCTTATTTTATTTTTTCAAGAAAGCTATTTGATTTGGAGGTGTAAGAGTTGGCTTTCGCAACTTTTTAGTTGGTTTCAAATAGAATTTAGAATCTACATAGAATGCTTCTGTCGTTATGAAAGGCTTGGTATTTGCAAAAATCCTCTTGGTTTCTCATTCGTGAGTCTTGTGCTTAAAACATTGATGCCATATAGAGGGCACTACTTTGTGTTGTCGCACTCTCGCTCAACACACAATGAGACAGTGAAGGAAAAACTCTTCTGTAATCGTGACGAGTCCTCAATTTTGAGAGATGATTTTCTTTTTCCTAACCCTAATTTATGGGTTTGTAATATTTTATTTTATTCCAAAACATGTTATCTCACAAAATTATCAAAAAAATGTTATGAGTCGAACCGAAATCGATGATTCGGGTTTGAGTTCGGTTCCAGCAGTTACGTAAACCCGAATAGTTTCATTTATGAAATGAGTAATTATATTTTCAATACAATTTTATTATCTACACAATATTTTAATTACAATGAAGGTTCCATAACCTTTGACATTTTGACACTTATGTCCCCAATTTTTTTTTTTGTCGTATTTTTATCATTAATTTTCACAATTGTCTCTGATGATGATTTTTGTCCACACATTCTGCTAATGTGCATTGAAATGAGGAGTAAATATTTTTTTAAACTTTTGTATTTGTTATTTATTTAAAAATATTATAGGTAATTTTTTAACGGCTTTCTAATTAATTTTTTGGACAGAATTATCATCAAAGAAAAAGATAAGATGTGCAAATTAATATGTTGATGATAAGAATGTGATAAAAAAATATTTGAAGACATAAATGTAAAAATGAACAATAGTTGGGGACCTTTATTGAAATTAAAAAGTAATGTGGTTAACAAAAATGTGGTGTGAATATAATTACTCTTATGAAATACCTTAATGTAATATATTTTTGACACAGTTGGTTCTTATATTTATATTATTCTTGGCAACAATCATCCTACACCTATTGAATTTCGATGGGAATAGTTTAAGTACTTAGTTGAAGACATTGGATGGACCATTTTTTCTTCGAATTTTATTTTGTTTAATTTCACGTAACTTTTAACGGCAATAGTGGACGAATTTTGTTAAAAAGGATGATTTATGCACTAGATGATAGGTGAAGTGTGTAACTGCAAAAAATTGAAAAATAAGGAGGATTTGCACTGCGAATCCATACGTTAAAGGACGTTTTGTGTCATTTTTCCCTTAATATTTAATATATGTTGAAACATTAGGTAGCCCTAATACGTGTACGAACTGTTGAGTATATTCTTATAATTAGGCTCTATACATGTAACATAATTACTTCTAGTTCTAGAATTGTATGGCTGAAGAATTCAATAATTATTCCTAGAATTGTATGTCTCAAGAAGTCAAAAATGCGGTCAATTTGTTGAGCGTAAAGAGCTTTTTAGAGTTGAGCTAAATAGGCACGAACATTTTCTTGCTCTTTGGGGTTCATAATTGTCTACGGGGTGGATATGGAATTTTTTTTTAAGCTGACGTATGTCCTTTAATTCAAGAAAGTAGACACAACATTGCTCCAGATGAAGATAGATGCGTATGGTATATGAATCGAAAGACAATATAAAAATCTTCAACTCCAGTTTTTAGGACCACAAATGGTATGCCCCAATTTCGTTTAGGACATAACAGTTGAATCGAGGGTTTAACATACTTGTAGGCAACAGTGCTAATACGTAATCTCCCATCACCATACCACTGAATAGCTGGCAAATGAAACTCGATATAGCTAGGTACACGAGTGGCCTCAAACTTTAAAAGGAAGGAAGAGGAAGAGCTTCGTACGAGCAAGCTGAACCTTTTTGTCTTGCTTTTTTTTTTTTACTTCTTTTTTCAATATTTCTTTGTTTATCTGGCTTCTTTACTCAGTCATGCATTAGCTTCCAAAAATTATCCCTTTATTGGAAAGACCTCACTAATCCATCGTTTAGTGAACTAAACTGAATAACTTTCCAGCTTAACATTTAACTCAGCAAAAGCAAAATATTTGAGAGTGACCTCTCTCTTGGACTAAGACCCCAGTTGTGCTTTTGGTTTCCATTCCCATCATCATATTGATGATAAATCTTGTCATGCTTTGTCATAAGAACTTGGAGTCCGTATCATGGTGAACCGCCAAAAAGAGGAAGGGTGGGCAATAGACCATCCAAACGGCCGTGCTGAATCCCAGTTGTTCTATTTTTATATACAGTTCCTTATTTTTTTGTTCTTTCGGGACTTTTGTTTGAGCCTGAGTCTGATGTTCTGCATTTCCACAAGACCTCAGTTTAGAGGTTCCACATCCAAGACATGTCTGATCATCCAAACCCAAGTGAGCAGTCGGGGAGACTTGACATAATTGCTAAATGGAACTACATTGCAACAAATCTTCTCTTTCTGTAGTGTTGCTTCTATGATCTTAGGAGCATTGGCCGCCATGACCCAAAAGAAAGTCAAAAGACTTTCTAGACAATACATTTTTCTTTTAGAGCTGATTTTGGAGGAGCGTACTAAACCCACTATGTACCACAACCATGTAGTACATGTGGGGATGGAGGAGCGGTAGTGGTGGTGATGGTGGAGTAGTGTTGGTGGTGAGGAAAAATGGTGGTGGTGGTAACACATGTGTTACTTTAGTTGTCGTAGAGGTGATTATGGTTGTGGATGATGATAGCATATTTGAATTCGGTTGTGGTTGTGGTGATGGTGATGGTGATGGTGATGGTGATGAGATAAGACGAGTGGTAGTGATGAAAATGGTGGAAGGCGATTGATAATGATAACACATATGTTATCCTTGTAAATATATTGTTTTCAAACGAAAATTTGAAATATTGATTTTAAATTAATATTTTGTATTTTTTAAGAATTTATAAAATAGATAAATTATAAAATTTTAATGAAAATGAAAATGAGAAGTAATATTGGGTAACACGTGTTACCATTGTAAAAACTATAGTTTTCAAATGAAAAATAGAAATATTAATTTTAAATGAAAATAATGTAATTTTTATGAAATATTAATTCTAATGAAAAAAAGGGAGTAACATATGGTACACATGGGAGTAAAAATATTGTTTTCAATGAAATATTGAAATATTGATTTTAAATTAAAATGATGTACTTTAAAAAAATTTATAAAATGAGATAAATTATAAAATATTGATTTTAATGAAAGTGAAGAAGTAAGTTACTCATGCAAAAATATAGTTTTTAAATGAAAAATAGAAATATTGATTTCAAATAAAAATAATGTATCTTTTAAGAAATCGTAAAATGAGATAAATTATAAAATATTGATTTTAATGAAAATTAGGAAGTAACATTAGGTGGCACGTATAGGAATACACATGTAACTTATTTAAAAATATTGTTTTAAAAAAAATAGAAATATTGATTTTAAATTAAAAATATAAAATTTTAAAAAAATTATAAAATATTAATTTTAATGAAAATGAAAATGACTAAGTAACAAATAGGGTTACATATATGTTACCTATGTAAAAATGTTGTTTATAAATGAAAAATTAAATTAATATATTTTTTAAAAAATTTATAAAGGAAGATAAATTATTAAAAATAATTTTATTGAAAATGAGAAACTAACATGAGGGAATACATAAAGGTGGCAAATGAGCCAAATAAGCTGGCCTAGTCTGAAATTTGACAGGTTAAACAAAAAATTGGATTGGACTAGCCCTAGTCCAATTTTGCACATGCTCATATTTGTTGGGCTAATCTAGCCCGATTTTGTGTCAAGGGCTACTATTGGACTAGCCCAACAAGAATTTTTCAATTTATTTAAAAAAAGAAAAAACTTCAGAATCTTCTCCACTCCCAGCCCCAAAAGTCACCCCACCCCATCCCCCACCAAATTCGGGGGAAAAGGAGGTTTCTTCCCACTTTGTCGCCAGGAAATCCCGGCTACAAAGGAGTTGGGTTGGGTTGGGTTGGGTTGGGTTGGAGAGGGGATGGGGGAATCTCCCCCCCCTCGCACCCTGGTTTCGCAATCGCGAAACTAGGAGAAGAGGGGGGGAATTTTTCCCCCCGTCGGTGCTGGAAACAAGGGGAAAAATTTTCTCGGGAAGGTTTCTTCCCACTTTGTCTCCAGGAAATCTCGGCTACAAAGGGGGAGGAGAAATCTTCCTCTCCCTCGCGCCCTGGTTTCGGTCGCGAAACCAGGGTTTGAGAAAAAACCAGGGAGCTCTCTGATTTTTCGCAAAACTATGGGAGAGGGAGAATTTTCCCCTTGTTGTCGCTGAGAGAGAATGGGGTGGGGGTGGGGGTGGGGTGGGGTGGGGTGGGGTTAGGGTTGGTTGGGGTGGGGTTGGGGTTGGGGTGGGGTTGGGGTGGGTGATTTGTGACAAAACCAAACTTGAATGAAAATGAAGGCAAACAAGGCTAAATTGCAAGAAATTTCATGTAGATGAATGTGTGGGATTGATCAAGCATCAAAGAATCCCTCATGAACAAAGTCAAGAAGAAGACGAAGAAAATTGAAAAAACCGCAGGACTTTCCAGCGGCCTTGTGTTCCAAAGAGGAGGTGTTCTAGCCACTCGAATGAAACAAAACCTTCAGAAAATGTGTCTCAGTCTACTCGAGTGGACTTGGCACCCACTCGAGTGGACGTCCACTGAGCAATGTTTGGCAGACTTTAAGGTATCTTTAGGATACGATTTTGGGCCCCAAATGAATAGCTATAAAACAGGTGAATAAAAGAAAAAATTAGGGTTCGTAAATTTGAAAGGGAAAAGAGCAAAGACACATGTTTTACACAAGAATTCTTCATCCGGCTAAGCTTTTGGAAATTTAAAGCAAGGAAAAGGTAGAAGATTCGTGGGCACTCCTTTGAAGAAATTCGAATGGGACAAAAGATACCTTCACGCTTCTTCTTGTAATTAAAATACGGTGATGAATTCTCAATTACTTTCTTATTTATGTAACTCAAACATGGTATGCTAAATTTCTTATGCTAAGGATGATTATATAAACCATTTGTTGAAGTTTTAATCAAGATTTCTCGTTTCTAGTATTAGTTTATGCTTGATTGATTGGTGTCAATACTTAATTTTCGTTTAGTTGAATGATCGACTTAACGTGTTTGTGACTTATTTTACTTCTAGGAGGTTCAAGGTATGTTTAGTTCATTGTTGGCAACAAATACAAAGTCAAATAGAAATTAGGAATAATCTTCTATGCTTTATGCAGTCAAACTAGATAATATTATTTTTAAATGTATTTTTATGTATTCGAATTCGAAATAGAAATATTTTAGGCCGTATATAAAAATATGTTTAATTATATTAAAGAGAAATTTTTAGACAACTTAAGATTATCGGTTATCAATTTAAGTGTAAATTGGATTAGAAGTGGGATTTTGAGAATTAAAATGGATACTTACGGTGTAGTCGGATTCCTAGCATAATTCGTTTATTTAACTTTTCTCCAAAAAAACATAATTGTACTTAGTTTAATTGTTTTACCATATGTACAATCATTGTCACTTGAATAATTATTTTATGGCGTGTATTCGATTGAAGTTTGAATTTAAACTAAATTCTAAATCCTTATGGAATGATTTTTTTTTTTTACTCATTTTTACTATTAATTGTCAACAAATTCGTACGCTTGCAGGATTTCACTAAACAATCTCCTACTTTTTTAACATATATGTAAGACATAGAAGCTAATTAGGTTTTCGTTTTTTAAATTCAAATCATCACATATAATATTTGTTAAATAATGCAAAAAATAAAATAAAAATACAAACTTAAAAAGGAAGCACATCTAACCAATGAGCTAAACAAAGATAATTTATCTGAACCAAATGTCCAGAAGCTAAGTAACTCTTTATGCTCCTTGTCATATTCTCGCGTTGATTATTTTCTTAGTTTATAGTAACCAACATCTAACTCTGGATGCCTTGTCCTCGAGTAGTCTGTGTAGCATTTGAGACTTAATTTGAAATTATGTTTATTGTGCCTTTTGAAATTTTTATTTTGTTTTTTAGTTATTTTTTTCTTTATCTTTTTGTCATTTATTTTTCGTTTCCGTTTCTTTCTTCTTCTTTTTTCCCCTTCTTTTAATTTAAAATTAAGTGTGTAAAAGTCTTTTTAATGCACAAAATACTTTGTAATGGTTAAAATGACATTTTCCATTAAGGGAGGTCACGATGTTACAATTTTAAAGGTCGTGGGTTGGCCACTCCAACTAAAACTTTCCAACTTATTTTAACATTAATTATTCTTAGAAAATTTGTCGGAGAGGTCCTCAACCTTTAGGTTGGGCAAAAGAATTTGAACCACTAAACCAAACATGTCCAATTCAGTTTGGTTCGATTCGATTCTACGTAAGTGTCCAATGGTTCTGGTTCTAGTTCTGGTTCTATGCCTAGAGCCTAGTATTAGAACCAGTTACAATTTGTTAATTATTTTTTTTTTAAAATTTTAGTGTTGATAATGCATGTTGTTGACTATCTAACCCAATCAAATAATTTATTAATTTTCTTAATTTTTTTACACAAAAATCAATTATTTCCTCAAACCTCTATTTTCTCTTCCAAATCAAAATTAATTAATTTTTAGCAATAGAAATTTGTATTGTAATTTGTATAATTATTTTAAAATTTTGAAACCGAACCAAATCAAAGGAAAGCCATTTAATTCGGTTCTGGTTTGGTTCTATAATTTTTGATACTACCAATGATTCCATTAGAAAATAATTATTGGTTCTTAGTTCCAGTTCAATTCTCTTCATAATTGAACTTAATATAGCCACGTCCACCCCTACCAACCTGTGTGGTAACATTGATCCTCAACATTAATTTTATTATTTGACCTTTCAAATATGTAATAATTTGATCTCCGACGTGTTTTCATCCATTGAACTATTAAAAAGTCTATTTTTTGTTGAAAAATATTTGTACTCTTATTATTAATTAAAATTGAAAAGAGAGAGAGAAAAAAAAGGAAGAAAAAAAGTAAAATCCCCTTAAAGGGGTGGCCAAACAGGGCGGGCGAAGATCAAACTTGCTCTCCTATCTTCTTTTCAATTTTATATTTTTTCCTTTTTTCTTTCAATTTCTTTCTTATTTACTTTTTATTTAAAATTATTTATATAACCAGTTTTACCCCTAGTAAAAAATGTTCCACGTGTCTTGCACGGGGGCATTTTGAAAGTAATGGTGAAGTGGACATTTTTAGGTTCCTTGGAACAAGGTGCTACAAAAGTAAATGGTAAAAAAAAACATTGTCGGTAACACAACTATATAAGTAAAGTTCCATTTTAATGGAAAAAAAAACATATAAATCAATTGTAACATAGTAGTTTAACTGAAATGAAAAGAGAACTTCGAAGACCAAATTGGAGTAAAATTAATAAGTTTGAGTGACTAAAATGAAATTCCGCTCATATTTAGGTATTCCAATGGTATATATTTTACCAAAAGCGAACATTCGAGGATTTAAATGCCTAAAATCAAAAGTTGAAGACTTGTTTGCAAAAATTTAATAATCCCACATAGAGGAGGAAAGGAACAGCAAATTAAAATCCTTGACCGAGATCAAGTAGGCATCAACTTTCTTCTCCTTTTCCCTTTGAAAATGGGACAACAATTGTATATTATAACCAGTATTCTAACTTTATATATAATTACAAAACCATTGCGGATCACAATTTATAGCATTCCCTAATGAATCTCTCTCTAAACATGTTCGATAAGTTGTTTTATCTTCTCGTAGTTTTATTTATTTTTCTTGTATTTTTGGTACGTCATATAATATCCCATCCCCATGACAATGCATCACTACCACCAACACCAACATTACCGCAACACGTCGTAAACCTTCCACCATCAGTAGCACACCAAGTCCTAAACCATCCATGGCCAACTGCACAAATTTCAATTCAATCTCAGACGAAGCCTACAGGGGAAAAGGAAGTAGTCATCAATGTGTATAACGAACAAGTAGGTGGGGAACGTGAATGCTCAATTTGTCTATCGGAATTCGAAGAATGTGAACTGATTCGCAGTCTTCTAGCGTGCAACCATAGATTTCATGTTGATTGTATCAAAATATGGTTAAAAATCAATCAAACTTGTCCATTGTGTCGCCAGAGTAATCTTGGTGAACCTTAATTATAATGGTTCTAAGATACGAAATTCTTTATTGTGTATGTTTTGACCTGCACAATCGGTCAAGATGAGGACTAAATGTATTCTTTTATATAATCTTGAACTTTTTTTTCTTGGATCTTGATCTTGTAAAGGCATCTTCTACAGAAATACATTGTGCATAATTGGACGATTGTACGTAATTCTTAAAGAAAACAATTTTTTTTTTCTGGGATGCAATTTGTTTGATACTATAATGTTTTTTTTTTCTTTCGTAATGAATTAACTGACATTAAGAATAATTATGAGAATAATTTTCTCAAAAAAAGATTAATTTCAGAGAATTTTGATGATGAATTTTAAGCATCAAAGGCGAATCAGACTGAATCTTTGTTTCTTTCATTAACGTGTAAATTTCCTCATTAAAACACTTTATGTATTGTCGTTTTCTTGGTTGTATTTTTATTTTTCGAATATTAATAAATAACCAGCCAATATAATGGCTTGTTTAATGAAAAAGGCTTACACATAATAGAAAGAGAGGAGAATGGAGAATTAGTTCCAATAATATTGCATGGTTAAAGACTGACCTTACATGATCGTTTTCAGTACGTAAATCTTTTAGTTTAATCCAATTAAGATTCAAATTCTCATCACATAGAGATTTATAAACTAAAAAGGTTACAAGAATTTGAACGAGGTCAATTACAAGAATAAACAATATTAAAAAAAATTTAAATTCTTGTTTATTGTATTTTAATTTTATGGTATTTTAATTTTGACATGCTTGCTAAGTGTTTAGATTTGCTGTCTCGGCTTGGCCGTTTCACCAATAAAATTTTAACACCTGACTACAATTTTGAGGTATCAAAATATTAATGAACATGGTTTATCATATAAAAAAAAAAAAGTTCTTTGTATATTATATTTAACTAAAGTTTTAAAACTTCAACACTTGTGGTGGAGTGTCAAATTTTTAGTCGTGGGCAGAGGCGGATCCATCACATGGTGAGACCCCACGTCTGTCCGTGCTTAAAATTTGCGAAAAAATGGTGAAGAAGGCTAGCTGGAAAGCCGATAAATGAAGCCGGAGAAGAAGAATGGCACTGTGTGTGTGCATTCTGTGTGTATGTATTATGTATATGTATATATAAAAGGTTGAAACGTGTGTGTGTGTGTGTGTGTGTGTGTGTGTGTGTGTGTGAGTGTGAGAGAGGGGTGTATGTATATGTATATGTGTGTGTGTCAGTTCAGAGAGAGAGAGAGAGAGAGAGAGAGATGTATGTATATATATATATATGTGTATGTGTGTGTGTGTGTGTCAGTGTGTGAGAGAGAGAGAGAGAGTGTATGTATATATATTATATATTTAAAACTTATTGGTTGAAAAAATGAGAGAAAGAGAGGGAGAGAGTGTTTATTTTTAATTCAAAATCTCATTTGTGGTACTCAATTTGATAAATTAAAAAATAAAGTAATTGCATGAATAAATGTTTAAGTAAGGTTTTATTATTATTTTTTTAATATAATAATTGCATAATTTAGGAAAGGAAGGTTCATAATTTAAGAATATAGAAAGTATTTATTAGAGCTTTTGCTCTTTTGTTTTTTTATTTGTCATATATTTGACTTTATTTTAAGTTTTTTCTTACGTAGTATTGGAGGCGAAATCATAGTAGCATGCCACGTTAGTGCATAACATGTCAATTTCTAAGCGTCGTCCGTAGCATAGGCGGTGCAAATCTTAAACACGCTCTAAGCCACTAAACTTCAATTTAAATTTCAACTCTCGTCGAGACGATCTCGAAAACATATTATAATAGAAATTTTGAGTCTGTATGTGAAATCTATGCCCGTTTCTTTAAAGAATCACGATTACGATCCATCGCGTCCAGATAAGCCAAAGCTAGATCTTCTACGCAATCAGTTTGTTAGCCTGCAATTCTTTTTTTATTGAATTTGTTAGTCTGCAATTCAAATTGGGGGATATTCAAAGAAATAGAGAATGAGGCGATCTTGAAATGGTTTCAGACTATGCGACTTCAGAGAATGCAGTTATCTAGTCTCACAAATTGAAATTGGAGTTGTACTAAACAATTTTTAGCATTATTACGGCTTGTATCGAATTATATTTTACTATAATATGATTTTCTTGTTGTTTGATAAGTTACGTATTTATTAAAAATATTTTTACATTATTTTTTTACAAGCATCGGCCAACGTCCGCCCTAGTTGAACTTCAACCCTGGATCCGTTCACGGTCGTGGGACATCAAAAATAAATAAATAAATAAAATTGAAGGGACGGTTAAGTCGGAAAAGTAGATCTTAACTTATTCAGTATATGTAAACTAAAATGATGTACACAATTAAGGACTAAATACATCTGAAATGATTGTTCATTTTCTTATATTCAATTATGTCAAATATAATGTACCAAAGCATATCGTTGAAATTTTTCTCGTAAGTTTTGGCCTAATTGACAAAAAAATTTTATTAGTTGGAATGCTATATAAAATGCCCATGATTAAGCTTAGAAAAAGCAAGATTACGTTTTGAAAAATAAGTACACACTTATTTTTATCGTTTCAATGTTCGGTTTTGAGTTTTGAATTAATTTTTAATTTTCTGTTTTGAAAATCTATTTTAAGATTGTTGAAAACACGTTTGAAATTTGTCATTCTGAAAAACTATTTCTGAAACTAGAAAATAAGAAAGCACGTTCTATTTAGAATTTTGAGAATTTTTTTATATCACTATTCAATGAATTTGATTATTCAGTAAAATATAACAAATTTATGCTAATATATGATAAAATAATATATACATTTTAAAGTCAGTGGATCTTAAAATATTTTTTTTTACAAAAATAAAATACAAACAAATAATAAATTAACAAAATAGGAAATAAAAAAAATAAAAATTAATGATGTGGACAGAGAATTTTAATCTATTTTCATTTAAATTAATTTTTAATTTTTAATTTAAATAACCAATAAGGGCTTGAATTTTTTTTTTAGTATTTAGAATTTTTTTCATTTTTAAAGAATTTTTTCATTTTTTTAGAATTTTTAATTTTTTTTAGAATTTTAGAATTATTTTTTTAAAAATTTTTGTTTATATAAATTTTTATTTAAATAAATTTTGTTTTCCTTATTTTGAGTGCTTTCATGTTTTCACTGAAAACACTCAAAATGTTAAAAATGTGTTTGAACTTTGTGTTATAAATTTAATTTTGTTTTTGAAAATGAATTTTCAAAAATAACATAATAAACAAGTTTTGGGTGTTTCACAAAATTGAATATAGTAAAGATAATAGATCCTGAGCCTTTTCGAACTAAAAATCTCATAAAAAAAAAAAAAAGTTTAGAAAAAAGTTTATGTTTGGCGAAGCTCAAAAAGTTTACTTGTAAATAAATTTATTGACAAATAAAAGAGTCAATTCTAAAATAAATAATTTTTTATTCATGAATATTAAAAATAAGTAACTTATTTTGCAAGTCAAAAGTTACATTCAATAAATATACTTTTTCTAAAATATACTTTTTCTAAATTTAAAAGTGTAAAAAGTAAATTATTTGAACATATTCAAAAATAAGATGTTACGTATAAGTTTGTTTGTTTGTTTGTTTGTTTTTTTTTTTTTTTTTATTTATTTAGGCTTAACAAAATATGCTTATTCTTTGTTCATAACAACTAAATTGTGGTCTAATATGATACCAAAACACATGGATGTCTTAAGCTCAAATATTACCACCATATTATGAAAAACTTTAAGATTATGTTTAGTGCACTATATTAGACTGTATAAAAAAAAATTAATATAAAATTAGAATGGATAATAACAAGTAGATTAAAATGGATAATATTCTTTGATATTTTAGTCAAAAATGTTATTTATATTAGTTATCTTACCCGATCCAAAACCATCTACATCATCTGCATTATGTTACAGAGTTGATAGTGTATTTGACATTTTTTTTGCTAAAAGATCAAAGAATATTATTCATCTTAATTTACGATAATACCATTCACCTACTACCCTCTATTCTAATTTTATACTAATATGGTGCACCAAATACAATGTAAATGTTCTTACAAATATGATCTACACGTGAAATAGCAGGCTCAAGTTTTTTTTACCGTGAAATCTGTATTATCCACGTTTCAACAAATCTCGAATCAATCTTTTGTCAGACTGTATGATATCTGTATACTTGAACAATCGTTAAGCACCAAGATTATCGAAAAAAATGACTAGCGACTGTTGGTAGTTCGATGATCAAGTCAACTGCCACTATCAAAGTGTATGGGAGAATATGGGTGTAGGAGAGACACATGTCCGAAATTTGACCATAGTTTATAGTTGATAATAATTCGTACATTAGAATGAATGAAGATGTCATATTTATGATGAGAGAGTTATAATTGACTTAAGGAAGCAATCAATTAGTTATCAGGAGCATTTGACATTGAAATGACAAAAAATTAAGGCCAACAATGATGGCACTGCCTTTTCTAATGACGGGCTGTGTGTTTCGTAATTCTAAAAGACAGGGTCATCATTATTTTGGCTGTCTTGCACACAAGTTTGGGAGGCGCACGAAGCGCGTCAATCCCCTTTAATAAATTTCCTTGCATTGAGCCTCCAGTCCAATCGCCTATGTCTATCAAGTGTCCCTTGGATTAATAGTCCTGATCCTCCAAGTTGAGATCAACGGTGGTGAGGCCAGGAGCTTCACCTATATAAACCTTAGATTCTCTTCATTTTCCCTTTACTTTGGCAAAAATAATCTTCAACACACTCAGAGATTTTCGGTAACCTTCAGTTACTTGTGTTTACTTCCAGC
Source organism: Forsythia suspensa (assembly GCA_023638005.1). NCBI lineage: Eukaryota > Viridiplantae > Streptophyta > Magnoliopsida > Lamiales > Oleaceae > Forsythia > Forsythia suspensa. The sequence goes on from CM042669.1 coordinate 15,949,513, forward strand.
CAGAGTTCAGACTATCAAGTTAGGAATTTTCCGGCTAGGTAAAGAAAATAAATGTTGTTTCTCCATACTTTTTTTTATTTCTTCCTATTTACTACCTTAATTTCGGTCGGCCCAATACTTCTCCATCTGACAACGTTCCAATCAAAGTATTCCAGTAAATTTCCCCTCTCACATGTGACCCCAAGGCAACCTAAAGAATGTCTTCTGAAAATGATGAGTCCCAGAATCTGATGGAGGACCACGCACTGATTTCGAGATTATGGGCGAAATCCCTTCCTCGCCAGAGAATGATGAGGAGTTAGAGCAGAGGCCAACCATCACCTTCTTCACTGCAACTTCTACAAGCAAGGCTCAGGGCCATGGGAGGACGAATGAGAGGGGTTCACCTAACGCGAAGGTGAAGGCGAAAAAGAAATGGAGATTCACTGAGATGAGGTCGTCTTTGGGACAAATGGATGTTCCTTCAGCTCACTAGTTGGATGAGGAGTTAACGAGCTCGAAGAGCGCGGCATCCTTGATCTATAATAAGTTTAAAGAGGTGGACTTGGAGATGTTGAGGCTTGGTTATGATATCTAGGGCTCTGTCCAACTCCGTGCTCCTCGTTTGGACGAACGAGCTGACGATCCATCCGATGGGTACATCGCATTCTATGAGCCAGCGATGCATCAATGGCTCTGATGCAAACCACGGATCGGCTAACAATGACTCGTTACATATTCTAGTGAGGTCAATAACGAGATCAAGAGCCAAGAAGGACGCCATACAAAATCTTGTCCAAGGTGGGCCAAAATCGACACCCAAAGTGCAACAAGTAAGACACCATCATTCAAAATGAGTATGACAAACGAAGAGCCAACTTTAGTACATTTGATTCGAACTAAAGACCATATTAAAGGCATATTGGAGGCTAGTGGAAGATTGGAGGACCAAAATGAGCATAATTCAAAGTTTGGATCTTTGGTCTTTTTCCTTACTTCATTATTTCCTTCTTAATTCTCTTGCACATGAAATAAAAATTTTCACTTATAGATTTAGCAAGCAAGCTAATAAATATTGGTAAAATGAATACACTTAGTGCCTATTGAAAGACTATTTTGGACTAAATTAAGTTCAATTTATGAACTTCATTGTGGATTCTTAACAAATGTAGTGATGTATCATGATTCTTGACTTTTTCTTTTCTTTTCTAAATGGTTTGGATGAAAACCCACTATTTTCGTGAAGATTTATTTTTGACCTTAAAATTAATTTTCTTTATGTTATTTTCATAACTCTTAGTTTTATGGTACTATTTTGAGATACTACATTTCTAGACAACAAAGCTTTCCTACTAATGTCGATTAATGCATTGGATATCGCTATGGTTGGGATTGCTAATCATACTATGAACTATTTATAAACAATTGATGGCTTTTCTCCCATTTTTGTCGATCGAATTTTAATATTTGGAACTTTTTACGATTCACACATTATACACAATAAAAAAAATAAAAAATAAATACATATTGAAAAAAATACAACCTCACTCCAGTCACCAGTTCTTGGCATTTCGCCAAATGGGGGATCGACTTTATAGGTCTCCTCCCAACCGGAAGGGGTGGGGTCAAATTTGCGGTTGTAGCGGTGGATTATTTTACCAAGTGGTGCGAAGCTGAACCTTTGGCCAAGATCACAGAGGAAAACACATGGAAGTTCATGTGGAAGAACATTATCTGTCGCTTCGGGAACTCCCACTCCCTTGTTTCTGACAATGGTACATAGTTCACTGGAAAGAAGTTCAACTCAAATTGCGAAGATCTAGGCATTCAGAAGGATTTCTCCACCTCCTACTATCCCCAATCTAATGGCCAGGTGGAGGTCGTCAACAAGATCATCAAGCACACCCTAAAAAGAAAATTAGAATCCGTCGAAGGATGATGGACTGAAGAATTACCCGAGACTCTGTGGTCATATTGGACCACTTCTTGGATGACGACTGGCGAAACTCCTTTTCCATGGCTTATGAGGCGGAAGCAATGATTCCCGTCGAAGTAGGGATACCCTCTCTTAGGCACTTACACTTTGATGAGGTAACCAATGAAGATTTACGCAGGGCGAACCTGGACTTGTAGGATGAAAGACATGCAGACTCGCAACTTCGCCTTGCGGTCTATCAAATAAAATTGGCCAGATACTACAACTCCAAGGTTAAGGGTAGGAATTTTTACATCAATGACTTCGTCTTGAAAAAAGTGTTCCAGGCTAATAGAGAGGTGGGAGCCGGAACCCTTGGGCCCATCTGGGAAGGACCTTACAAGATCATCGAGGAAATCCGGCTTAGAACTTACAGATTGGAAGATTCGGAAGGAAGAGAGACGAGGCATCCCTAGAACATCACTCATCTGCGACTGTATTACCAGTAGTTTTCATTTTCCATTTCTCAGTTTTCCAACATTGTTTCCAGCATCACTAGACGCCACGCTCTTTTAATAAAGTTCATTATTTTTTGAACCAAAGTATTCTCTACCCTACTGTAGCAATAAAAGGCAAATTGACAGCGAGAGAGTGTGGTTCACAGCCAACTCTGTCAACTCGCTGGATAAATATTCAACGCGCATTCAATTAGTATAGGCAAATGGGCAGCGATGGAGTGTGGTTCGCAGCCAACTTTGTCAACTCGCTGGGTAAACATTCAATGCGCATTCAATTAGTAAAGGCAAATCGGCAGCGAGAGAGTGTGGTTCGCGGCCAACTCTGTCAACTCGCTGGATAAACATTGAACACGTATTCAAATAAGTAAAGAGAATTTGACAGCGAATGAGTGTAGTTCGCGACCAACTCTGTCAACTCGCTGGATAAACATTCAATGCGTATTCAAATAAGTAAAGAGAACTTGGTAGTAAGGGAGTGTGGTTTACGGCCAACTCTGTCAACTTGCTGGATAAACATTCAACGTGTATTCATATTAGAGAATTCGACAGCGAATGAGTGTAGGTCGCGGCCAACTCTGTGAACTCGCTGGATAAACATTCAACATGCATTCAAATAAGTAAAGATAAATTTACAGCGATGGAGTATGGTTCGTGGATAGCCCCTTTTGACTCGTTGGATAGTCAGCTAATGCATTTTCATTAGCCCATGCCACAGAATAAGACGATCTTAATAAAAATATATCTCGCAAAAAGTTTCACATGTACGAATCAAGAAAACAACGCTGATAATAACAAACATGACCCTTAAGTCCAGGTCGAACCCTTGGATCAGCATAACCAAGGACCCCGAGGTTAGTCGGCAGATCTTTGGCCCTCGACAACTCTGTTAAAGCCTCAGTCAATTCTTTATCTTTGGCGTGGATCATGTTTTGATAAGCCCTCAGCTGCGATTCAGCCATCCTCTGAGCCTGTACACAGGCCCTTTGGATCCTTCCACCTTTGGTGATGTTGTATATGTCGCATGCCCTCGCATTTTCGGAAAAGGCGAGTTGTTTTCGAAGGTCTTTGTTCTCTAAACGTAGTGCGTCGATATCCTCTCCTCTCCCGACTGTTGAACGCAGTTCGTCAACCTTCATCACCAACACCTTGTACAACTCACAGTTAAACATGTGACTTCGAGAGGTATACATTTCTGCCAATTTTAACAATTCCATCAATTCTGCATTATCTGCGGCCTTTGCAAAAGTAGAAGTCGAATACTTATGAACTAAAGCCATTGCTATGGCGGCCAGAGCCGGTAATTTTCCCAAAATGGTTTGCTCCAATTCGTCCTGATGAGACTCAATGTTAATATATTCTGACTTACCATGAGGAGGAGGAATAGAGGTTCTGGACGCTCCTCGATCATGGAAAATGAGGTCCTCAACCCTCGAAGAAGGATCCTCCCGACCTCGCCTAGCCCTTCGAGAATTCTATGTATCCTCCATGCCCCTCTCTAGCATGACCGTCTCACCCTTGCTATCAACAACTGCCTTCCTCTTGCCTGATCATCTGAAATTTTCCAATGAAGATACAGGTCCCGTAAGGAACGGAATAGAAGGGGAGATGCTCACCATTGCCCGGGTGCCTACGGGATGGCAATTTCCAGAACAGACGCCGTACATGATACCAGAGGTGGAGGGGGAATATCATCCACAACCCCACTACGCCTTATCTTAAGCTTTGGCACGCTGAAAAAATAAAAGTCTGTCATGACGAACAATGGCTGAAGTCCAAATATCGCGATAAAGAAGTAAAGGTGAGAAAAATATGAGGAAGGTCTGCAAGCATATATATAAGCACAGGAGAATACGGACGGTCAGATGAACGTACACGTGTGTGGTAAGGGGGGATGCACCTCAATAAAACCTAGGAAGATATACAGGCTCCGTGTATTAAATGTGCCTCGTAAGTTGTACCATCATTGCAACATGATGGCGCCACCAATGCATATCCCACATGGAAACGTTAAGCAAAGTACGACAGCCCCGCTCGAGTCACGAGGGCATGTTAACCCGAGAGCCTCGCAATTGCATGAAGACGAGGATGGATGTGAACGCCTTGACTACAGAAACTCGCGTATGTAGCGGATGCTCCTCAATCGCTGGCAAAGGCTATCTGGCCATGAAATTACGTGCCATCCATTTAGACATCTCTTCACCGAATAACTTATCTCAACTTCAATTGTGCAACAAACATGGATAATCTAGTACGTTCTTATTTTATTCATCACAATATGAAGTACAAGGCAAAAACGATCGAGCATGGTTATTATTCTACTACCTCGCCGCCTCTTCGGGTCGACACATATCGAGATCTATGACCTACTAAATCAATATTGGTCTTTGTCATCCTGAGTTTCGTCATTGGCGGAAATCTAATTTCACCATGATAGGGAGTCTTCCAAAGTCAATACGAGTTGATTTGGTGACTAATTAGGCCATACTACTAAAAAAGCCGTTGACACCTTTGGCAGATGGCTTCTAACCCCGTCATCTGAATCAGGATCACCGATGGGTTGGTCATCGATGTCCATTGGAGAAGCACCGTTCGGGACCTTCTGGCTAAGGTTACTAGGCCCAACCCTCTCGCACGTTTGGTCCTTTGAACGTTGATTCGCTGGACATTTGATCATCTGAATGTTGATTCTCCAATTGTTAGGTCATCTAGACGCTGGATCTTTATTCGCGCTTTCGTAGCACATTTGATACGAACGTTGGAGTCACACAGACAGGCACTAATAGAGGTGCCTGCGCTTATTCTACCAGGATAAGTTACAGTCATGGAGATTAACTCACAAGATTTGCCAGAGTTATGCACGCGTGAGGAACGCAATCAAGGACCCTTTATTTTTTATAGGAACTGCATGGGGAACTTAACACAGGGCAATAAATGAGGCAATGAATGTACATCCATCAAATAGGTATTTGGAACGCCACACGCATGTGGTGCCTTCGCATTTATTGGGACATTAACGACGCTAACTCTTTAAATTTAACAAAGAAGTCTGCGCCATTAATGTCCAAGAGAATGATTCATCAATTTTAGGAGCAACTTCTCATGCCCAGTAGACATAATCGTTCATGAAGTTACCACCCTTGAGGCATGCAATGAGTTTTCATACGAAGATGTTATGGTAGAAAATAAATTCTATTGATGATGTTGGAACATATACAAAAAAGGGAGGAACAAAATTTAAAGTCTAGATGCCCCGCCGCCTCTCTAAGGGTCAGCACAATGCGGGCCTTCTCCCATAACATGAGGGGTAATTTGAACCTCGACTACATCGCGTTCTTCGTTTGGAATAGCCTCGGGCATGGAGACCTCAGTAGAAGCATGCCGGAGAAATGAGATATCCCACTTCGGATGAGTTTCTGCGATCCGCTCCACCAACTGCTCTCCACCAATGGTCATCAAACGGTGGGAAAGGTCCTGGTTCTCGGGCGTATCCACAAATGCGTTTTGATATGCCTCCACCGTCCTGGCTTCGGCATCCGCACGCTCAGCCTTGACCCTCTCTACCTCATTCCTAGCCGCGGCCAGCAGCCTATCCTTTTCTACTGTGACGACCTCTAGATTGCTGTTCGCGGTGGCTACATCGGTCTCAGCTGCGAGGGTCTGATCCTTGGCCAACTTCTGAGCCTCCTCGGCACATTTCTAAGAGGCCTCGACAACCCTCTTCTGATCTTGAGTTTGTTTCAAACTCTCTTTTACGGCCTTCAGCTCGATTTCATACTTGCCCTTCATGTCAGCCCCCTTTGTCACAACCCAATCCATCTTGAACTGGAGAGCCCTATTGTTCGACTCCAGCTGCGCCTTCTAGATACTCATGGCCTTCAGGTCCTCGAATTTAGCCTCTTCTTCGCTGTATTGACCATCAAAACTCTCAAGGGTGCCGAATAATTCTTTGGTCATGACCAACCCTCGTATCAAGTTCATCTCAGCCAATTGCAGCCGTTCGTGCATTGTGGCTTCCTCGGCTGCTTTTTCCCATTTTTGGGTCCACTATTTATGGACGCTCACCGCTATTATCGCAGGATGGATGGGAAGCAATTCCATCACAGAGGTCGCCAATTTTCCATGGCGCTGAGAAATACAGATACGACTTCTTTGATCGGCCAAAGATGTAGAATTTCTAGTATCCTCAGCCCCTCCATCAAAGTACGGTGAGGATTGGTGATTCTCCTCAGTCCGCCTCGTCTTACGGACATCTCTCATAAATGCCATCCATAGCAATGAGAGCCTTTCTCTTTCGTACGTCCGACTCACCTGCGTCCTCGGTGATTCCTTTCCCTTGTCCTTTAGAGGAGCAGAGTCAAGAAGAAGATGGGAGGACGAAGGCGGGAGTGGAGGAGGAGGAGTAGCCTGGCCTGGAACCTGGACATCGGAGGCCGGAGGATAGAATGTCCTTAATGGCGTGGCCTCCTGGACCTCTTACGAGGGACATGACGTCTCGCGCGGGAGAGCCTGGGCAGAGGAGCCCTTCCTACTGGCGGGAAGAGCGAGACGGAGTGAATGAATACTCTTAAACCTGAAAGTTGCTAACACAAACACCAAGATACAAGTCATTAAGGCATCTTTTCATAGCAAAGCCAATACATTGCAACTTACGAGACTCACCCATCAGTCCGTAGCAAATTCATAAGTTGTCGTCTTTCAACAAATTGCTGAGACTCTTAAAGTCACTATCAAGCACTCGTACCCTATTCCACTTCGACCTCAACTCTCCTTGATCCCTCTTTGGAATGAGTGGCTTATCGCATTCTACTAAAGTAAGTGAAACATTAATTCAGGAACTATGATAAAAAATCCGCATAAAGACAGCAATATGTACCAATTTTCCCAAATTGATGGAGAATAGACACGTGGGGAAGAGGATCCTCCGGCATAAACTCCCAGTCCCCTCCTACGAAGATGAACTTCTCCTTTCAGTTATACACTTTGTTGGGAATGTCGGTGCCCGTTCTCTATTTCGGCTCAATTTGGAAAGAGATACTCCTTGGGGTTAAAACCGGTAATACTCCACAATAGGAAGGAGGCCAGATCGACCATTCGGTGTTATAGATAGATTCCAATCTCTCAGAACCTCGAGAAAGAAATGATGCATGGGCAGGAGAAGACCTTACTGCATCGTGGGTTCGTAAATTGCGATGAATCCCTCAGGTGGATTGTCGGCGTGCTCCTCAGGACCAGGAGCCCTGAGTGTTACAGACGCGAGAAATTTGTAGGATAACCATATATCTTCTAACTCTGCTTCAGTGATCCTCGGGCGAGCGATGGATGCTTCAGTGGCCGAACGCTTGAGCTCCTCGTCGAGTGCCCGGGCCACCGGGGCATCCCTTTTATCAAGCGATACTATCATCTCGGGTACATCGGCATCACGCCGCCCTTTCCTGATCGCTTTCGACGATTCGGTTGGACGTGTCCTTCTCTCGCTTGTGGACGCGGTGGACAAGCGTGCGACTGTAGGTGCTTGGTTTACTTTTTCCACACCCTCGATCGATGGAGAAGATGAAGGAGAGGATAACGACTCACCTCGGATACTAGGGTTTGTCTGAGCATCCGACTGGTTCTGCGAATCATCATGTCCAGACGACATTGCTACCCCTCTCAATTCTAGAAAAAGATACCCCTACTATCGCCGAAAGGTGTGGCAGAGAATGGCATCCAAACTAAGAAATAAAGAAATAAAAACGAAGGCAAACTACGAAACAAATCACAGCAACTCTCGTAGTGCTTACCTCGGAATTGCAGTCAAAATAATGCACACGCCTTGAATTTTCTTGATTATCGACAGAGTATTCCACAAAACTTACAAAATGCGAGAAGCAAGAAGAAATCAAATATGAAGGGGGCACCGAGTTATATAGATTGAGGCACCACAATCCCCACCGTCTAAACTCGAAACGTGACATCTAGACCGTCTCTTAGAGGACGCGTGTTCAAAGTAGGGAAACAAGCGAGAAATAGAACCCTAAGCGTTTATTGAAACACAGAGACGTGCCTCACGCACGCCTCCATTAGCCCGTCACATGCCATTAGCATTAAATGCACACACCCTCTCACTCATGATTGCCTGACCAACGGATTGACAACTTTGATTGACAGCTTAGACAAAATCACACCAACCATGGTCACGTCACCAAGGGTCTAACCAATTGAAGCCCTCACCCATCATAAATGTTCGGTTTCGGAGTTGGGGGACTATACTGAGTAAGTAATTCAACAGTACATCTACAAAGACCACACTCGTGGGATTCGCTTTCGACAAACTTTCTTTTCTTTTCTTACTTCAAAAGTCCCACCCTACTATAAATAATAAACTTGGACTTGGGAGACTATTGTTACCACCAGATTTTGATAAGGCTTCCACATCAGTGAAAACCCAAGTCGGCCATCGTTAAGGTTTTATAGGCCCAGCAAAGGCCCTCCAGACTCATAAAGATCCCATACACCCGGCGAAGGCCTCGGGGGCCCATCGAGCATCTTAGCATCCCTGAATTAGAGTATTGGGAAGCCCATGAGAAGCTTCGACACTCAGGAGCAACCCAGAGAGCCCTCGCGGGCTTCGTATTTGTTATAACTAGCAGGAATCACGATATTTTGGGATAACCAGAGAAGTGATTAAAAAATAGATTGTGTTTGATTGGCACATGGATCCTCACTAGGAAACCAAACCCCAATCTTCTAAAGATTAGGCAACGTGATGAATCCAAATAAAGACGATAATCTAGGAGATTATCTTGATAGCCGATCATCCCTATGCCATAAGGAATGAAGATCTGATAAGATATCTAATTGATTGTTTCCTAAATCAATTAGAACTCTTGTGATATAAATACAACGTCTTCGGTTATTCTAAGGTACGCTCTTTTTATGCAATAATTTCACCACTAAAATATGTTCAAATCTCTGCCTGCTTGTCTCTCCCACACTCAATTGCTTTCATCCCCATATATTACTCTATATACCAGCAGTTGACTTGATCGTCGGAGTACTAACGATCGTCAGACCCTTTTTTCCCAGAGATCTTGGTGCCTAATGATTGTTCGAGTGTGCATGTAACATACAGGTTAGTAGAAGAGTGACTAGAGATCTGTTGACACGTAGACAATGCATGTTCCGATGTCAACAGTTATAAACCTGAAAGAATAGAGACCATTAGTGTAATTAACCCTATAAAATATGGCTGTTGAAGAAGGGATCGAATAATATAGCCGTTGAAGAAGGGAATAAATAATATATCCGTTGTAGAAGCTCTCTCGACTCAAATCGAAATCAAATTAATTTTATGATTTTTTTTTAATATATTTTTCTAATTTTGGTCTTTATCCTATTTTATTTCAATTGTAAAAAGGATTAGTATAGAATGTTGGGTCCGGTGTAATTTCTGGTGGGATAAGTGATAAATGGCCCCAACCAATTTTTTAAATAGCGTTAGACCTATTTTTCAAGTAAATTTTCAAATATAATCCTTGCCCTCTCTTCTCCACTTATAACTATTTCAAATGATTTCAAATTTATCTGTCTGTGAAAAAAGTGATGATTTCTAAGTTAGAATCTAATACATTTCATCTATGTAAGAAATCATGGTAGAAATTCATCATCTCTATCTTTTCTTTTAATTCACAGTTGAAATTGTAGATTTTATAGTATAAATCATTATATATATATATATATATATATATATATATATATATATATATATATATATATATATATATATATAAAATTGTGATTTTTAGTTTAAATTTCTATAAATCTGACCAGTTATCTAAAAAAAAGTGGAATAAGACTGAGTTCCTTTGAATTGTGTTAATTGAAAAATCAATTAAAAATATTTAAATTTGCGAAAAAAGACTCATGGTTTGTTAATAAACCTGTTAACAAACTTTTGGCCTGTTAACAGACCACATGCATGTTACAGGCTTGAGGTCTATTAATTTTGGCCTTAACAGACTACTGGCCTATTAACATATGATTTTTTAACAGTACTTATTAAATGAGTGTATTTAAGTCTTTTTTTTTTATAAAAAAAGGGGTCTTTTCAACTTAAATAATATAAGTTAGGCGCTTTTGCCATTTGACACGACCATTTAGCCAAAGTGGCTGTAATTTCTACTTTGCTCTTTAGGAAATTTTTAGTTAGCTGCCAACCTTTAGGACTTCTAGCAAATTAGTCCCTAATATTTAGCACCTCTAGCAATTTTTTCCCCAAACTTTAAAATTAAACTTTTTAGTATTCAACATTTAGTTCTATTTGCATATTTCATCCTCCATACATAATTTCGTCTACATTAATAGCATTATCATTAATACCAACAAGCAAACGTTAGCTAAGTGATCGTACCATCCCCATCGCAACAACGTCTAAGAACAACTGACCATATTTTTCATTGCAACAGGGAATATGGCACTAACACCAAGCCAACATTCTCATGTTAGTATTGTTTCTATTCGTCCACACTACTGGTGTTTAGAATATATCAATCGTGATGGGACTTTCTCAAAAAAATGGTCTTCAAAGCGGTGTATTGTATAATCCATATCGCTAAGGTGATTACATTTTTGGATACTTAATTTATGTGTCGTTGGTGAATGTGATGCTGAATTTATAGGAATAGAGATTTCTTATGTGGAAAAGAGTTTTCCACTTTAGTAGAATAGTTGCGGGACATGACAATCACTAGTTCTATAGTTTACTGGATATTTACGAAGATTAAGTTGGTTCAACGCTATTACATAACCTTATTTAGAGTTGTTCACTCGTGCATGAGGTTGATCACAACAAGTTGTAGAATCTCAATGATGAGGATCTTCTAATAAAATAGTAAATGTAGATTATAAGCTTTTTCTTATTGTGAATGTAAAAAGGGATAAAAGTTTACTTCACATAGACAACCCATAATTGTAGGTGTCAAATCTACTATTACTAGATGCTTCAAATTCTTTCATGCTGAAATAGCTTGACAAATGTTTGATACCTAACCTAAATACTTTGACATTCGAGTTAGTGTTGAAGTCTAGTGATTTACTGTGCTTAGATGCGTAATTTCAAGTGTGAAGTTGACATCGATATAAAGTGTTTTAATGAGAACCGTTATGCATGCTAGAAGATTTGGTTGGATAGATGCTTATGCATAACACATCATTATATGATCATATTTAATTTGATCTTTGTTAGCTAGAATCAACACGAGTTCGATCACCTAAATTAATTTCAACTAGAATTAAATATTTCGCATACAACTATAAGTAATCTTTAAGTACATGTCTATGTGCATCCACGATCCTTATATATTACAATATATAGAAGGATTGTTTTCAACGTGGGATCTAAAAACATCTCTAGTTGGAACTATTACTAAAGTACACTATGGTTCAAGGCATGAGCAGGACTACTGTAAAATGTTAATCGTTATTTCATATGCATTGATATTCCCATTGAGTTGCTTTCTATTAAGGGTGTATGACCACCGAACTTGATAGACAATGACTAAGTAGATGTTCGCCAACATTGATCAATCAAACTGACTCACATGGACATGACTAACTAGGTAGTTGATGATTCATGTATTCGTCCACAAGGTAGTTGATAATTAATGTACTTGGCCAAATTGAGTAATGCTATTACTACTAGTGATGATCATCATGTTATGTAGCATTAATGATATAGATAATAAATTGGGTCTCATATCTCTAAATTTCAAAGTCGTTATTATTTAATGTCACATAACATGCTACCTAGACTAGTGATCACCAATAGTGATAAATAACATTATACGTCCAAATTAGTAGTTGAAGTAATGTGTTCGATACATGTGACCAAACGTGTACACAATTCATTGCCATGACTTTTATATTTTCTTCAGCTCTTTGTCTTCAAGCCATATGGTTTTTATGTCGTGTCTAATAATACTCGACGTGTAGGGGATTGAACTAGGTCGATCAGTGGGATATGGTAGGACGTTGTAATTTTTAGTGTAGAAGGTCATTATTGCTTGAATAATATTCTCTCCGTCCCATAAAGATATTATCTCCGTCCCATAAAAATATGCGTGAATAATATAGTTAATTTCTTAGTTTTCTAATATACCTCCAATATTAGTGTTTTGTTATCAACAAATAAGGACTACCACTATTTTAATGTAATAGTATATTAGAAAAAATATAAATAAAATTTATTGTTCCAACTATAATAATAAAATTTCTTAATCTATGTAAAAAAAAAGAAGTAAGCATATATTTATGGGATGGAGGGAGTATATATAAATTTTAAAATAACTAAGTTATTGAATATTAAACCTAAACCACTACAAAAAAAAATACTCATTTTGCGACAAAAAAATATTGTCGCTTAAATAGAGATTTTGTTGCAAAATTAATTTAGCGACAACAAGCTGTTTGTTGCGGGCATTGTCGAGCTATAAGCGCCATATAATGTATTTTGCGACAACTATTAGTCACTCGTCGCATAAGCAAACTTGCAATATTTTTTGTTTGCCGCAAAAAGTATGAAATAGTAACAACATATTTGTCGCCATAATGTCGTTGCAATACATAGATGTCGCAAAAAATTAAAAGGGCAACACACCAATTTGTTGCAACGTTTATTCAAAAAAAAAAAAATTGCAAGGAGAAATGTTTATTGCGAAAACTATTTTAAAAATATAACGTTTGTTACCTATTCTATTTTGCAACAAAACATGCTTGTAGTAATATACATTTTATAATAGGTCATGTTTGTCGCGTAATTTAATTTACAATGATATTGCTTCGTTGTATAATATATTATAAGATATTCAATGTCTGTAATACAAGTTATTATATATTAAGTTTTGTGTGTAGTTAAATTCATTCAACAACATAGAGAGTTTGTCGCATCATCATTTGTGCAACGATGTATAGTTGTTGCCTAATTTATTTTGTGACTACATATATATATATATATATATATATATATATATATATATATATATATATATATATATATATATATATATATATATATATATATATATATATATATGTCGTATTATATTTTACAATATATAAAATTGTTACAAATATTATTTGGTGCCAATGAATATTCGTTTATATAACATGTCGTATTTGAAGTTGAATATATTCTACAACATAGAAAGTTTGTCGCGTATCGATGTATAGTTTTTGTGCAATTTATTTTATCTTTACTTATATATGTTGTGTATTCTGTTTTACAACAAATAAATTTGGATGCGACAAATGATAATCATTATCATTTACAACAGTAATTTAAAGCTGTTGTAACAAATAATCATTATTATTTTACAACATATATTATTTAAATATTTTCTCTAACAAATGGTTCGATAAACTTCTAACAGAATGCATCATAATGAAGGGTAAATTAATAAAATTGCATCTTGATGTGTTATAGCCGTGATAATGCTTCTGCCACAAATGTAGATGATGTTTTACAAGTACCTTGAGCACATAGGTGCATGTGAGGAAGGAAAATAGATAACTTTAGGACTTTTAGTTAGTGACTACTAAACACACAGAGAAACAACACACGAGCAGTGACAACACCACAAATTACACTGAGCCCCTTGGGCTATGCTGTTCCTTTTCGAAATTTGCTCATCTTGACATAACACTGTCGTTTGTACTTCATTTCCACCAAAAAGAGTATACATAAGCAATGAAAACTTGTTTTGCTCAGTGAACATACTATACATCCCAACTTTCCAGTTAACTCGAACGACCATTATACATGCTTACATATTTTGGAGGCGTCATAAACCAGACTAGGGCAAAATACCTTATCATAATAGGTAGAGCCTTTTGTTTGCTGGATATCCATTAACAACACTACCATCAAAATATGATGTAGCAATAATCACGTCTCAGCAGGATGTGGAAAACTCATACTAGCTTGTCTCTAAAAATGCTCTATAATCAACCGGTAGATCAAGTCGAGTGATGCTCTAGCTAACTGCAATAAGGAGAATTTTATGTTAAATAATCAATAAATGCATGCTATACTCGTGCACAAGTTGTAATTTTAATCTTCATTTAGTTTTCCAGTAGCTATCCTAATAGGCCAATGAACTATTTTCTTACCAATCCTAAGTCCGTTCACTACTAATATGCAGAAACCCAAGATGGCCTTTGTCAATGTAAATGTCAACAAACAAATGCAACCGAAGCTCCACAGATGACAAAACAGTGCAATTTGTAAGAATTTTAGCTCAATTTGTCCTTATACATGTGCTTTGAACTCAGAATCACAAAATATTGTATAGTTAAAATTGCTTTCAAGATAAGAATAGAAGCAAATGTATAACCAAGTAACGGCTCAGTCATAAATCAAAATCTAAAATTTTCAGGCTCCGAACAAAGTAGTTTTTAGTTGTTCTTTAGAGAAGATTTTTGTAAATGAAAATCACGCAAACTATGGTTCTTTAAGGAAATGCAGTATTAAATTTTAGCTTGCTTGTCTTTATTCAAGTTCTTCCATTTTAGTAACACAGAAATTGGTGTAGCTGAAGTTTCTATCAAGATAAGAATGGCAGGAGAAGAGTTAAAAAGATAACATCTCAATCACAAATGAAAAATTAAAATTTTCAGGCTCTAAAAGAATAGTTTAAGTTATTATTTTGAGATAAGATTTTTATGATTGGACATTATACATACTCTGATGCTTAAACAAAGTGCAACATCAAACTTAGTGACAACCGATATATTCAATCAATAAGCACTAAGAAACTATAAGAAATGTCACTTTTGTAGGCTTTCAACACAGTCCAGAGGAAGGTGCAAGGGGGTTTGAAGGCTGGAGTTAGCTACTGACCCAGTGCAAGGCCCGAGCCTAGATCCATAATTTATACATAATTTTTTTTTTGAATTAGCCCATGTCAAAAAATAAATTAGCCCAAGTCCAAGTTTAATTTTCAGCCCAACTGCCAAGTGATTAATTTCACCTTTAGCCCAAGTCCCAACTAAACAAAAAAAAAAAAAAAAATCAGCCCGACTAACTAATACCCAATTTAGCCGCAGTCCCAAGTCATGTCCCAAATTCATTTTTCATCCTTCCATTTCAACGAAAGTACGAAACCCTTATGTAGTTAGGCACAATACTGAAGCAGTGAAGCTCTTTTTCTTCAAATTTTTTTCATTTTTGTCAAATTGAAACTTCAATCACCGAAAATAAGCTGCAAATCCGTTAACCTAACTTAGTAGATAGCTTTCAACACCTAAAATCATTCGGAAATCTATTTTTCCACCAAATTTGTTCTCAAGAATAGGTATTTTCATTTTTTTTTTTTAACATTTGTGTAAAGTTTATATTATTTTGCATATTTAAACTTTGATTTTATACCAGATTATGAAATGAGTGAAATGACTGAGTTTGAATCTGTACATTACAATTTTTTCAATTTTCTTTTCCAACATAATTCTTACTGGTTGCATGTCATTTTTCTTACGGTTCTAATTTATTATTTTATAACTAATATCGATTTCCAACATCCATGTAGTAGGTGTCATTGCCGACCACTAAGAAAATTTTTAAACAACCTATTTTTAATTTTTTTTCTTTTAAAAGAGACTTTTTTCCCATTTAGTTATCGTTCATGTTTAAAGATAGAACACGTATAGTTTATAGAGTAAATTTCATTATTATGAGCTAAATGTGAAAATGTTGTATTATATTATAAACAAAAAATGAGAAGATTAAATAAGAATGGTGTCCAGTCCATAAATGTTAGGGGTTTGCTTGGTTTCATTGTGGATTGTGGTAAAGCAGCCAAAAGTGTGTGATTGTATATTTGTAGATTATTTTGTATATTTTCAACTATTGAAAAAAAAATGTTAGACGTGAGGAAAAGTAATAAATCAGCAGATTATGTTTACTGATTATTTTTATTTTTAGGAAAACTGTAAGATTATGAATTCACTTATTTTTATTTTTATTTATAGGAACAAATCAGTGGGCAGTGGACGTGAGGAAAAAAGTAAAGAAAAATACACTGAGCCTTACATGTATTTTGCTAATTCACTTGCAATTGTGTCATTATTTTTTTTGTTGCCTTGCCGACTTATGTTTAATGCTTAGTCTTTTTATTATTGAATTGTTCTGCCTTGCTGGCCTATTTTGTTGCCTTGTAGGCATATTTTTGAATTATTGTGTTGTGCCTTGTTGGATTACAGTGAAATTATTGTGCCTTGCCGGCCTATTTTGTTGTGCTGTAGGCACATTATTGAATTATTGTGCATTGTTGGATTATGATGAAATTGTTGTGCCTTGCAGGCCTATTTGCGGAATGTTGAGTTGCAAACTACTCAAACAATAGAAATTGAGAGTATGTTGGCTATTGGAGAGCGTAAGTCTGGAAGTAGGATTAATCAAATGGGTAATTTGCAACGATTGGGAGCTATTCGTTGGAGTTCAAGGGCCACTACCTATATAAAGGCAAGGTGAATACCATTTAATCTCTTTACGTTGTCTTATTTCACTTTCAAGCACCAAGTAAGACAATTTGCAGCGATTAATCTTCCGACGAGAGATAGAGCTTCATTGAATTTGGCCACTTTTTCCGACAAGCTTATTGTTTTAGGTATTTACTAAAACTTCTTTTGTTATTTTTCTCCTTTTAGTTTCTTTTCCTTTTGATAAACCAAGAATGTCACCTAGGAGGAGTTGTCTATAATCCATGCATTCGGGGCTGTTGAGGTAGTTGGGAGAGGCCACAACTTTGCTGGTGCCTCAAGTAAGGAAGATGAGAAGTGATGGAAGTCCTGTCAACTGTAGTAGAGGTAGACCTGAAAGTGAGTAAGAAGGGATAACGAGTCCCTAAGAGTATTAAGTTCATCGTTCCTGGGCTACATAAGCGAGCATGTTTTTCGAGGAGGTGATGCATGATGATGCACTTTTATTCATTTGCTACGGAGATGAAGTATTGAAGCTTCCCATCTATCCCATTCTTTAGGAGGATTTTTCGGGCTTATGGACTGGCCCTTACACAAGTGGCTTCCAATAGATGAAGCCAGATGGCGGGGAGCCTCCTCATTTGGTCCATTTTCGGCTTTAAGATGCCACTGCATTTTTCAGACAGTCTACTTGCTAAAGAAACTTCCAAAGAAGGAGGACAAGGAGGAGGATGCTGGTTGGTACTACTTCGGCCCGTGAGGGTGGCACTGGCCCTTAGTGTTGGACTACCCCTCTTCTATCAAGTAATGGAAATAGAGTTGGTTCTGGGTCTCTAGAGACTGGCAAAGGATTGTCGACGACCTGGAGCCAGATTTGGATGTGCCCAGCGTGTATGGCATTGCGAGTGAGTGGTGGAGTTGAAGACGTGACTTTTAATACTTTATACATTGATTTCAATTGCCTTGATTTTTTTTCCTTTTTTTGTAGACGCCCTTCTCCAGTGCGAGTTGTCCGAGGAGGAGGTTGACATGCTCCGTGTCATTTACGGACACACTACTCGGATGAGAGGATGTACGATATGCTTCTGAATAAGTAGCCAATTGGTAAAAGAGTTTCATCCTAGGTAAATGCGGAAATGCCATGCAGATGAAGGTCATTGAGGAGGTTAGCCACCGGGCTATAAGTAAGGAGGTGAAGCACCATGTATCTGAGCGAGTGGAAGATACTGTACCAAACGAGGGACACCTCTGGTAAAGAAACCAAAGATTGGGGCTCGGGGACCTCAGAAGTAGAAGGTGCCAGCCCATGATCATCCCAGGCCTACGCTAAAAAGGCTTGTGAGGGGAGGGGGACAAGGCCAACAAGGATGTGGATGCCTCTGCGAGAAAGAAGGCCCCTAGGAGAGCAATGGAAAGTCTGTTGAGGTTTTGGAGAATACCACAACCTATCCTCTAGAGCTGAAGTACAAAAAACTGTCTGTCACCGCCACCAGGCCAGTGGTACTGGATGAAACTCCTATTGGAAGGATGGGCAAGGGTGAGGTGATATTGGTGGATGATGCTCTAAGGAAGGATGCTCAAATAGACCCCCAGAAGAGGCATTATAGGAAAATTTTTGCCAACTTGATCGGAGAGCATGGGGAAGAGCCTTTTTTTTTTGCGTCTACCTAAGATTTGGAGCTATATCCTACACTAGGAGCTAAATCCTTCCAGAAGTACCTCTCTTGAGCTGGGGGCCTTTTTCAATGAGTGAGATATGGAGGATTTCTAGAGGCCAGCTTAGCCTACTCCATCAGGTTTGCCTCTGTCCAACTGAGGTCCATCATTACCTACAAGGAGCTGAGGAAGAAAATGGCTAAAGCAAAGGAGGCTGCTTCCTATTGGTCTTATGGTTTCTGTTTTGTTTCACAAAATTCGCAGTATGTAAAATCTGAAATGAATAATTTTAGCAGAAACATATGATGCAGGTGAATGGTTTTCGTTTGCAAACGAGCAGAAACTATAACATGGCAAGAATCTAAAATAATAATGATTGAGGTGACAACTGGGCTCTTTGTCCTTAAGACATTTTTACCCCGCACTCGGTGCTAATGGAATTTGGTAAATCGCCTCCCAAGATACAACAATTAGCACCTTGAAGTAACAGCACTATCACCGCAAGAACGACGAACAAAAAAATATGGAAGAACTCTCTGGAAACAGAAACTGTATGTTGCTGCTGTATTGTTTTTTCTCTCGTTGAATGAAAGCCCGAGGAACCTATTAATGGATGAGGGAAGAGCGGTTGATCAATTTCCAAGCACACCACTTATCCACGGCCTCTCCATGTATGGACGAACGGTTTGTACTTACACATGGACGCACGGTTTTGAAATCGTTTCTTTGGAGGAAAATTATTAGACAAAATTGAATAAGTTTTATCCAAAAAATTAATATTTGACAAGGCCCAACCCGACCCGACCCGACCCAAGCCCAGGACCACGACCGAACCCGAGAAAGTGCATCGTGCGTCGAGCCGAGCACGCGGTCGGTCGGTCGGTCGGTCGATCGGACGAGACAGACGAGACGGAGGAGGACGGACGAGCAGGCGGGACGCATGGCGCGACAGCGTGGTGAGGTGTGTGGGCTTTGCTCGATTTCCTTAGGGCCCAAATCCATTTCCAAAATTGGAGTTTATTAAGTGGTTCAAGTTTGAGTTTGCAACCAATCTGGGACAACAACTTTCCAATTATCTCCCATTTTACTCTTCATTTATTGTCCAAGTTTCAACCATAATTTTTCATTCATAATGGAATGGTTTTGCACAATTAAATATACTACGTTCATCTACTCGAAACGTAGAATTTAATCGACTATTTACTTTGACCAATCGAAGCTCGGGTCCCACCCAATTATTATGCCAAAGTGGTCCATTTTCAACAATCTCCCACATGAATAGAAATTATCACGAATATGCTAAATGCAATGCAGACTGGATTCAGAGAGTATGAGCGAAAGGCTTATTGCATCAGGAAAGGTAGCTTTTGGCTTTAAACCTACCTTAGTGGAATATTATCGAGTTTACTTAGCTATTCAGTGAACTTGATGTCTTGAACTGCCCAGCTGTTAATGTAAACCAAGACAACAATATCCACACAATAACCTTTCTATCAATTATTTGGTTCTCATAGTTATGTTCATTTTGGCCCTGAACAGTTCTTGGTATTCATAAGTGCTCTAGAGAATTTAAGCCTCAAATTCTCATGGAAGCGGCCCCACTTCACACTTAGATAGGTGATCTCCTATGAAGAGTATTCTGCTATACTCCACTTGGTTTATCCAAGTTATAGGAATCATTAAAAGTTATAACTTAACCTTTTACATTCTGCAGACAGCACTTTTATAAAAGAATGGATAATTGCTTAACCAAGTCTTAATAACTTAGTTGTCCCATTGAACTAAGATCTTGGGATCTCCAGTCAACAAGGTTGGGTTACCATTATTAAGATTCATGTATATTAGGCTTTAATCTCATTCCTTTGATAGATAATATACTTGATCTCTTGGTAGGCCTTTTGTAAGCGGATCCGCGACATTCTCCTTTGATTTCACATAATCAATGGAGATAATACCATTTGAGATCAACTGCTTAATGGTATTGTGTCTACGATGGATATGTCTAGATTTAACATTATACGTGCAATTTTGTGCCCTTGCAATAGTCGACTGATTGTCACAGTGAATGCTAATTGCAGGTCCCGGCTTAGTCCAACACAGAATATCCTCTAAGAAGTTACGAAGTCATTCTGCCTCCTCTCTAGCTCTATCTAATGCTATAAACTCCTATTCCATTGTTGATCGAGCTATGCAAGTTTGCTTTGAGGATTTCCAAGACACGGCTACACCACCAAGTGTAAAAACGTAACCACTTGTGGATTTAGAATCTTTCATATCAGATATCCAATTTGTATCACAATATCCTTCTAACACTACTGGATATCTCATATAATGTAATCCAAATTTTAAGGTATGCTTCAAATATCGAAGTACCCTATTCAATGCCTTCCGTGATCATTGTTTGGATTACATGTGAACCTACTCAATTTATTAACAGCGAACGCAATGTCTAGACGTGTGCAGTTCATTAGGTACATCAGGCTTCCAATAACCTGAGAATATCTTAATTGATGTATAGGTTCACCTCTATTTTTGGCTAAGTGTAGAGTTGTGTCTACAGGAGTTTTGACTGGACTTTCATCAAAGACTCCAAATCTCTTTAGTACAGACTCAACATAATGAGATTGTGAGAGAACAAGGTCATCTGGTGTTTTAGAAATTTTAATTCCAAGGATTGCATCTGCTATACCCATGTCTTCCATGTCAAAATGTTTTGTTAACATTTCTTAGTAGACATGATAATGTCATGATTGCTACCTAGAATTAGCATATCATCCACATATAGACATACTAAGACATATGTTGTGGGTGTAGTTTTTGTTGTACACACATTTGTCACACTCGTTAATTTTAAATCCATTTGACAACATCGTTTTGTCAAACTTTTGGTGCCACTGCTTTGATGCCTATTTTAATCCATATAAGGACTTAATGAGTCTGCAAACCTTTTTCTCTTGTCCATGAGCAACAAATCCTTCAGGTTGCTCCATGTATATTTCTTCTTCTAACTCACCGTTTAGAAATGCTGTTTTAACATCCATTTTATGAATTTCAAGATCGTGTATCGCAACAATTACAATGAGGATTCTTATCGAAGTAATCCTCGTTACTGGTGAGTAAGTATCAAAGAAATCAAGACCTTCCTTTTGTCTATATCATTTTGCTACCAACCAGTCTTGTATTTATCAATAGATCCATCTAATTTTAACTTTTTCTTGAAAATCTACTTGCAACCTAGATGTTTATTTCCAGGTGGGAGATCAACCAATTCCCAAGTGTGATTTTGCATTATTGATTCAATTTCACATTGATAGCTTCTTTCCAAAAAGGAGCCTTTGGTGTTGACATTGCTTCACTGAATGTCTTAGATTCATTTTCGATCATATACGTTAGAAATTCTGAACCAAAGGACGTAGACTTTCTAACCCTTTTTCTCAAGGTCTCGGGTTCTTCTTCATTTTTACTATCATTTGCATTATCGTAAGTTCGTTTTGTTGAACTTACATCAATTTTGTCTTTACAAGGAAAGACACCTTCAAAGAAACTATCATTCCTTGATTCAATGATCGTATCTTCATGTAGATCAATAATCTCAGACTTATGAACAAGGAAGCGATATGCACTACTGTTATGAGCATATCCAATAAATATGCAATCTACAGTTTTCGGTTCTAATTTTTACTTGTTTAGGTTTTGGCACTTTTACCTTTGCCAAACACCCCCACACTTTCAAGTATTTATATGAAGGTTTGTGACCTTTCCATAACTCGTAAGGTGTTTCATCCTTTACTTTGTGTGGTATTTTATTAAGAATGTGATTTGCAGATAGGATAGCTTCTCCCCACAAATTCTGGGGTAGACCAAAACTAATCAACATAGCATTCATCATTTCTTTAAGTGTGCGGTTCTTTCGTTCTGCAATACCATTAGATTGAGGTGAGTAAGGAGCCGTTGTTTGATGAATAATGCCATGTTCAAAACAAAATTCTTCAAACGGCGATCCATATTCTCCACCTCTATCACTTCGAACAATTTTTATTGTTTTACTAAGTTGATTTTCAACTTCATTCTTATAATGTTTAAACATTTCCAAAGCCTCATGTTTGCTTCTTAATAAATAAACATAGCAGTACCGAGTGCAATCGTCAATGAAGGTAATGAAATACTTTTTTCCACCTTTAGTTTGTACAAATTTCAAGTCACATATATCGCTGTGAATTAATTCCAAAGGTGAAGTATTTCTTTCAACAGAAGAAAACGGTCTTTTGGCCAACTTAGCCTCAACACAAGTTTCACATTTTTGATTAGGATTGAAACTTAAAGAAGGTAGCAAATTTAAGTTCATTAATTTGCACACAGATTTAAAGTTTGCATGTCCTAATCTGTTATGCCATAAACAAGAAGATTCAACGATATACGCAAAAGTAGAAGCTTCATTAATCTTGTTCAATTTGGGTACAATAGTAAGGACGTTCATCTTGAACATCCCATTAGTCATATATCCCTTTCCCACATACATTCTATTTTTAGTTAGTACAAATTTGTCAGATACAAATACTAACTTAAACCCATTCTTGCTAAGAAGAGAACCAGAAACAAGATTTTTTCGAATATCTGGTACATGCAGCACATTGTTGAGGACGAGTTCCTTGCCAGAAGTCATCTTCAAGATCACCTTTCCTTGTCCTTCAACCTTTGAGCTTGAGAAATTTCCTATGAAGAGTTGTTCTCGTTGATAGTTTTATAATCAGAAAACATGTTTTTTTCAGCACATATGTGGCAAGTAGCACTAGTGTCCACCCACCATTCCCTGGGATTTCCAACAGAATTACATTCAGATATTACAACAGATAGGTGCATTTCTTGAACACCTTCGATCAGATTATCAATTTCAACTACATGTGCATGATCATGTTGCTTTTTAGGTTTGTGACAGTCAATTGAGCGATGTCCAGGTTTGCCACAATTGTAGCAATCTCCTTTGAACTTCTTGTTCTTCTGGTTGTTCTCATTTTTCTTAGGAGCATAACTTGAGTGCTTTCTTTTCATGTTCTTCTTTGAACTTGATTTAGCTATGTTTGCCTTAGCTTCCATGCTTGGTCCCCCATTCCTCCTTTTAGACTTTTTAGTGTCTTTTTCGATCCTCAAGCGCACAATCAACTCCTCTAAGTTCATTTCTTTATGCTTGTGTTTGAGGTAATTTTTGAAATCTCTCCATGAAGGTGGGAGTTTCTCAATTACAGCTGCTACTTGGAATGACTCACTTACAGTCAATTTTTCAGCATGTAAATCATGGAGGAGTACTTGCAAATCTTGAACTTGGGAAATAACAGATTTAGAGTCGATCATTTTATAGTCCAGAATTTTACCGACAAAAACTTTTTAGTTCCAAAGCATCTTCTCTTTTTATATTTTTCTCTAAAGATTCCCATAATTCTTTTGCAGATTTCATTATGCTACATACACCATATAGTGAATCATTCAGTCCATTCATTACATAGTTTTTGCATAGAAAATCAGAATGTTTCCATGCATCCAAGGCAATAACCGAAGCTTGATTATTTTCTCCTTGTTGAACAGAAAGAGGATCCTCCATGAGAAACCTTGCCAAGTTCAGCGTGGTTAGGTAAAACAGCATCTTCTATTGCCACCTCTTAAAATCGACTCCATTAAATTTTTCAAGTTTCTCCCTGTGAGGAATATGAGTCGATGCAGATGGACCAACCAGCCATAGTAGGCGTCACAGTAGTTGCCACAATAGGCGTCATAGTAGGTGCCTCATTAGGCGTTACAGTAGGTGCCACATTAGGGTGTATTGCATTAGTCCCAATATTAGCCATTTTTGTTTTCAAAAACAGAAGATCAATAAATCAGAATTAAATGTTATATATATTTCAGTTTCGAAAACTGAACCAAAATCTACATTAATAAGAAAAAGACAATTTCGACAGTTGAACAAACATGCACATTAGTAATTTCAAAATTTTATAGTAAGCATGCAAAACTTTGCAATTTTAGAAATTTGCAGAATTGTGTACAACAGTACACTTTTGAAACTTGCCATGTATATAAAACAGAATTAAAAAAAAAATTGTCTTAAGATTGTTGTTTCTGTTTTTGAAAAACAATTGTTGTTTCTATTTCCAAATTGACGAGAATCGGACGGTAATAAAGCTGACTGGAATCTAACAGTAAGCATGTACAGGCGCAGCAAGTTCAAGATTTAACAGTATGCATGTACATTTTCGGAATTCACAAGGACATCATTAGAACTTCGGAAATTTGAATGAAACATGAAATGTATATACAACTGTAAAAAAAACCCAACACAAATATGCACGGTATTACAGTTTCAGAATTTCACAGTAATAGCAGCATTATTATTTCAGAAATGTACAGAGAACGTGCAAAGCATCATACTTTCAGAAACAAGAAATGTATATAAAACAAAATTTAAAACCATAAAAGTATTAAAAAAACGTCTTAAGTTTTTGGTCTTATGGTTTTTGTTTTGTTTCACAAAATTCGCATTATGTAAAATCTGAAATGAATAATTTTAGCAGAAACATATGATGCAGGTGAATGGGTTTCATTTGCAAACGAGCAGAGACTATAACATGGCAAGAATTTGAAATAATAACGATCGATGCGAGAACTAGGCTATCTGTCCTTAAGATGTTTTTACCCCGTACTTGGTGCTAATGAAATGTGGTAAATCGCCTCCCAAGATACAATGATCGGCACCTTGTAGTAGCAGCACTATCACCGCAAGAACGATGAACAAAAAAATATGGAAGAACTCTCTGGAAACAGAAACTATAAGTTGCTGATGTATTGTTTTTTCTCGTTGAATGAAAGCTCGAGGAACCTATTTATGGATGAGGGAAGAGCGGTTGATCAGTTTCCAAGCACACCACTTACCTACGGCCTCTCCATGTATGGACGCACCACTTACCTACGGCTCTCCATGTATGGACGCACGGTTTGCACTTACACATGGACGCACGATTTTGAAACCGTTTCTTTGGAGGGAAATTATCAGACAAAATTGAATAAGTTTTATTCAAAAAATTAATATTTGACAAGGCCTGACCCGACCCAAGCCCAGGCCCATGACCCGAACCCGAGCAGGTGCACGTGCACGTACCGAACCGAGCCGGCCGATCGGACGGACGGACGGACGGCGACGGCGGCGAGCGCACGCGTGTGGGCTTTGCTCGATTATGAGCATGCCTATGTCCTTTCCCCTCTAAAGACTTACGGTGCCCCTTGGAGCTCAAACCCATTTCCAAAATTGGAGTTTATTAAGTGGTTCAAGTTTGAGTTTACAACCAATGTGGGACAACCACTTTTCAATTATCTCCCATTTTATTCCTCATTTATTGTCCAACTTTCAACCATAATTTCTCATTCATAATGGAATGGTTTTGCACAATTAAATATACTACGTTCATCTACTCGAAACGTAGAATTTAATCGACTATTTACTTTGACCAATCGAAGCTCGGGTCCCACCCAATTATTGTGCCAAAGTGGTCCATTTCCAACACTTCCAAGATGGATAAGATCTATGAAGCCCTTCTGAGTACCATTGCCTTGGCTAAGAGCACCAAAATTACATATCAGAAGCTAGAGAAAGATCTGGCAGAGGCAAATGATAATATTGCAATGTTGACCAAGAAGGTGGATGACGTTCTGAATGTCGAGCAGGTCGCTTCTTCTGCTTTGGAGGAGGCTAATGATGAGATCAAGATGAATGAGGCCATGTCCCACTGGTCTAAGGTAGCTAGACTTGAAGAAGAGGCGACAACCAACAAGATAGAGATAGCCATGTTAAAATCTGACTTGGAGATTTCTAAAAAGGGAAAAATGAATGCGGAGGAGGCGAGCTCCAAACTCCTGGCAGAGAAGGAAAGTATAGAAGAGAAGTTGGAGAACACCGATGTAGAGTTTACTACTAACTTTCATATAACTGGGGCGTATTCCAACTTTTCTAATTACTTTCCTAGTATTGGCTAGCAGGATGTACTCAACGCCCTCCGTTCAGAGCACCCAGATCTGGACATCTCTTCTCTGGAAGCCAGGTTTCTTCTTAGCCTTCAAGTTTTTACTTTTCATTTTCAATTCCAGTATATTTTTTTCTAATGGTGTTTGATTGGAGGAAGGTAGAAAATAAAATAATTTCCATGTAAGTTAGAAAATAAAACCTCCTCCCCCCTAAGAAAATATTTTCCATGGAATTGGCAAAAAACAAGCTTAAATTGGTTGTACCCTAGAATTTATTTTTCTTTTCCACCTTGTATCAAACAGCCAAAGTAGAAAAATATTTTTCTCGGATGTGGACATAATTTTCCTCGAATGTGACATTTTCCATGGAAAATAGTGCAATCAAACGGACCCTAAAGGTGTGTTTGATTGAAAATGGTGGAAAAGAAAAGAATTTCCATGTAAAAAGAAAAATAAAAACCACTAAAATGGTGAGAAAATATTTTCCACCAAAATGGCCAAATTCATGCTTCAAGTGATTGTACCCTAGAAAACATTTTCCTTTTCTACCTTGTATCAAACAGCCAAAGTAGGAAAATATTTTCCTCTGATGTGACATTATTTTCCTCGAATCTAACATTTTCCATGAAAAATGGTGCAATCAAACAGACCCTAAGTATTTAATGAAAATTTTCCTTTCTATCAGTGCCTCTTCTATTTCGTTATGTTTCAAATACTTGTGCTTTTGTTTTCATTTTGCAATACTAGTGCCTCTTCTTAGAGGTTTCCACACAAACGTACCTTTTCAAAACTACTAATAAAATGTCGGTTCCCCTTTAAATAACACTCAAATGAACTTGTCTTAATGTCATTACCTTTCGTGAGAAGCGCATCTTCTCAAAGGCCTCAAACAAAAACAAACGTCTAAAGACAATAATAAAATGCATGTGCCTCTTTTCAGAGATGTATGAGGATAATCAAATTTTTTGACTAATAGGCATAGAACTCATATAAATACTTTCAATGCCAATCCCTATCCTTAGAGGCCTCAAAACAAAGAACGGCCTCAAACAAAAACAAACATCTAAAGACAATAATAAAATGCATGTGCCTCTTTTCAGAGGTGTATGAGGATAATCAAAATTTTGACTAATAGGCATAGAACTCATATAAATACTTTCAACGCCAATCCCTATCCTTAGAGGCCTAAAAAAAAGAACGGTCTTTAAACTAAAAGTTGATTTATAATAAAATATAATGCCTCTTCCCAGGGCATACTAGAAATACTTAAATACTTAAGTAAACCAAACCTTTTAATGCCAGTGCATCTTCTTCAAAGGGCTATGCTGACTTCAACTGAAAGTGTTTTGAATTTAAACAACATAGACAAGGCTTTATAGCCTCGGTGACGAAGTAAAATAAGTTTACTGGTAATACTGGTGTAGGTGCTCTGCATTCCACGGGTGTGGTTGATGTTTACCAGCCATGTCCTCAATCTGATACATTCTGAGGCGTACTTCCTTTACGACGCAATAGGGCCCCTCCTAATTGGGGCCCAACATCTCGACCCCAATCTATTTGGAGGACAAGAACACCCTCCTCGGAGATCACATCGTCAATGCGAAACGCCTTCTTCTTCACCCTTTTGTTGAAGTACTGGGTCATTTTTCTTTGGTATGTAGTTAGCTTCACTTGAAAGTTATCTATTCGTTCATTTAGGAGATCCAACTCTGCCCACAGCAAATCATCATTGGTAATTTCATTGAAGAACAAGCGACGAGGCGATGAGAGACCAACTTCTAGTGGACTCGTGACCTCGGATCCATATGCAATGGAAAATGGGAGTACTTGTTGTGGTTATGATAGCCTAAAAGACATAGGGCAGCTTATCAACCCAATCTCTCTTGGATCCCTCAAGCTTTTTCTTGAGGGTGTATTTGATGGTCTTATTAACAGCCTCTACCTAATCGTTTGCTTGTGGATGATGCGATGAGAGAAGTGCTTTGTAATCCCAAGCTCCTCGCATGGGCTCCTAATCTTTTTGTTGTCACCAGGGTGTGGGAAATCCCAAACATGCAGATGATATTTTTCCACATAATTTTTGGAGGTGTTAGCCTTAGTAATCTTCATCACATGTTTAGCCTTGATCCACTTGGTGAAGTAGTCAATGACGATGATGGCGTGGCATGCATTGCCTCTTCCTCTAGGTAGGGAGCCTATGAAATCAATCCCCTATTTTGTGAAGGGCCAAGAGATGGTCATGGTGATTAGCTTTTGATGAGGTTGATGAGAAATTATAGAAAAGCGCTGACACTTATCACTTTTCCATATATGGAGCGATGCGTCATTTTTCAATGAAGGCAAAAAATATCATTATTTCAGGACTTTTTAGGCCAGAGCTAAACCTCCAATGTAGTTACCACATATCTTTTCATGAATTTTCTTGAGTATAAAACCAGCATCTTCGCTACTTACGCACCTGATGGGGAACATGGAGAATCTTCTTTTGTAGAGGACATCATTATGCAGTACGAAGTGCGTGGCCTTTTTTCTCAGATTCTGAGCCTCTTCCTTATCATTGGACAGGGCCTTATCCTTTATAAATGAAATGATAGACTCACTGCCTCCTACCTACGTTACCTCGGAGATAGCCTTGATTGAAGGTTTTGGCTAGGTGCTCGACTGGGACTACCTTGTTGAGGAGTTTCGAATCCTTGCTATTTGCCAGCTTAGATAGGGCATCAACATTGGTATTGTTCGCTCTTGGAATTTGGATAAGTTAAAATTTCTCAAAACTTGGAACATGCTCCTTTACCATCTTAAGGTAGGATGTCATCCATTTTTCTTTTACGGTGAAGCTCTAGTTGACTTGGTTTACTATTAATTGGGAATCACTTCCAACTGGCAGCCTCTTCACTTGCATTTCCTTGGTGAGAAGGAGTCCATCCAGTAAGACCTCATACTATGTGACATCGTTCGAGGCTTTGAAGTCAAACATGGTCATGCAATTTAACTTGTGGCCTTCAAGGCTGGCAAGGACGCCCCCCACTCTCGATCCCATCTCTCCAGATGACCCATCGACAAAGAGGTACCATGTTGGTGGCTCAAGAGGGACTATGGTGGCCTCCACTTCTGGAGTATTGGTGAATTCTGCCACAAAATTTGCAAGGGCTTGCCTTTTGATGGATGTTCTTGATTTAAAAGCAATGCAAAACTGACTAAGTTCGACAGCCTATTTCAATAGTCTCTTGGAAGCTTCTGGGTTTTGCATTACTTTCTTTAGTGGAAAGTTAGTAAGTACATATATCTTTGTGGGATTTGGAAGTAGGGCTTCAACTTCCTAGATGCAATGATGTGAGACAAGGCCAACTTCTCCATGTCTGGATAGTGTGTCGCTGCCCTTAGGAGGGCCTTGCTCACGTAGTATACATATAGTTGTTGATAGTCATCTTCTCAGATTAGGACCAATTTTACAGACTTAGATTTTCCAAGTAGAGGAGCAGGACTTCTCCTATTTTGGGCTTCGATAGGAGTGGTACCTGCTCAAGATGATCCTTCAAGGCTTGGAATGCAACTTCGCACTCTTTTGTCCACTCAAACTTATTTTCTACCTTGAGGATCTTGAAGAAAGGGAGGCATTTGTCTGTTTCTTTTGAAACAAATCTACTGTAACGCCCCAAAAATTTAGAAATTTTTATTTCAGGCTAAGTAAAATTCTTAGCAAATAGTTATGGCCACATGTCCGTCCAAGTCCAAACGGGGTCCAATAATAAGAAACGACCCGAGTCCACTAAAGAAAATATCTAACGATTTTTGAGATTTATTTATTTAGTTAATTAAATTAATTAATTATAATTATTTTTATATAAAAGGCAAGATTTGTAAGATATTTTAAAATTATAGTATTTTTACCATATCAAAAAATTACCATTTTCCAATTAGGTAAGTGCTTGCAAGAGGATGGAATAAACCCCAAATTTCCAAAATTATTTTCCTCTTCAAATTTGACCCCCCTCCCTATTTTCTCTTTCACTTACACACTTAAGCCATTTTTACAAAGAAAAAAAAGAGAAGAAAAGAGAAGAAGAAGGAAGAAAAGAAGAAATATTTTTCAAAGGTATTTTATTCTTTTTCAAGAAGCAAGGTAGGAATATTTTATGCAAGTTGATTTAAATCCCTTTATGTATTGTAATCATGTGTATGATATGCTATATTATTTAATATTTATGGCCATCCAGATATGAATGTAGTTTGTTCCTTTGGAATGAACAAGAATTGATGTTTATCCTACTTTGGATGAAATTGAAGAATGTTTATGGTTTTAAATCCTTTGGGATTAAACCTAAGAAAGAATGTTATTAGTTTTAAATCCTTCGGGATTAAACATATGAATGAATTTAGGGTTTCGACCCTTTGACCTCACCGGAATATGAATGTTAGCATGGTTTACTTACATTTCATTGCGATACATATATTGGGATTTGCATATTTTTATAAATGATGATATTCCTATTGAGTTTTTCTCAAACTCACCCTTCTCTCATTCTTAGATTTATTGTAGGATTGGATGAAGGCTTGAGGATGAGGAGATTGAGCCATGAGAAAAGATATTTCGGGCAAGAAGACGAATCAATGTCAATTTCTTTATGGTGTTATGATTTCTAAATTTTACATGTTATATGATGTTTTTGAGAAGATTGTTAATTTATGATGTGGCATGAACTTGTTGGAAACCCTATGAAATGATATTTTAAACTTGCTGAATGTTAGAGAATGTTTAAAGGGTATAATGTTAACCGAGATGTAACTATCCAGAATTTCCAACTTGCAAGTCCAGTTTCAAATAGACGTCCTGAATGCTAGACTTCAGGTTTTGGGACAAAATTTGGTAAGATTGATGACCTATCAATTTCAGTCCTTAGAAACTTGGAATCACCTCGTTCGGATGTCTGTAGAGTAAGATATGCAAGTTTTGGTGACAATGGACAGTTCTACTTGGGAATCTGCCTTCCATGTTTTAGAAGTTGATTTGGAGACCTTAAATATTTTATTAAATTCTGAATTTTGGATATGAGTTTAAATGTTATGTTATGTTTTGGCCCTAAAAATATTAGAATTTTTCAAGGCCTTTTGATAGGGAAAATTTGGGATTTAAAATGAGTCTGAAAGCTGTCTAGCTTATGTTTCTTGTATACTTTGATTCCCTTTTGATAACCTTAACGATTTCTTAAAATTGTGAAATTTTAGTGTGTGTTTAATGGATGAGTTATGATTATTTGGTTAAAACTTCATAAGCTTTTATGACCTTTGGGTTGCTCATTTGAGTGTATAAGAAATAAAGGGCATTAACCTTATGTTACAATTAGGTACACAAGAGGTTTAGACTTTCAATGAAATCTTCTAAGGATTGATAACCTCCATTTTAGAGTCCATGTAGTTGATAAGTTCACATTTGTAAACTATTTGAATAATATCTAGATTTCAGCAAAATTTTAGTTTACCTTTGGGCTCTAAATTGGTAAAATGATGAGAGATTAACCGAGGCCTCGTAGAGGAGGTTTTGGGACGTCACAGCTGCTAAGCGCGACCATTCTTTCTGTGAGACAGTGAATCTCATTCGACTTTCATGGAGACCTCATCTCAATCGAGGCCTTGATCTTTTATGATTGGCCTCTATACCTCTTTGGTTGACCATGTACCCTAGAAAATTCCCAGAGACAACCCTGAAAACACACTTCAAGGGTTGAACTTCATTTGGTATGCCTTGGGTATCTGGAAAGTCTCTCCCAGGTTAGAGGATGGGATTCATTCACTTGCATCCTTGCTAGTACTAAAAAAAGCTCTGGTCTTAACGTCTGTGCTACACATGATCCCTGGCTTTTAAGCTCTTCACCAGCATGTCCTCTACATAAACCTCCATGGTACAGCCAAGCTGGTTGGCAAACATTTTGTTTCCAAACTGTTGATAAGTTGTCTCGATGATTTTTAAGCCAAAAGGGCATAACTATAATCCCTTATTAGTGACAAATAATGTATGTAAAAGTCTAGAGGGTACATTGAGATTTGGTTTTAGCAGGAATAGGCATCCATGAAGCCCAGAAGCTCATGGCCAGTAGTGGTATCCACCAATTAATCAATTCGAGAGAGTGAAAAGCTGTCATTTGGACATGCTGGTTGATAATGGAGAAGTCGAAACAGATTCTTAGTTTTCCATTGGCCTTTCTGACCAAGGTAGGGTTGGAAACCTACTTTAGGTTGTAGGCCTTTCTTATAAAATCGTTTTGCAACAGTTTTTTGACCTCTTATTCCAAGGCATCATCTTTTTCTAGGTTGATGGGTCTCCTCTTCTGTCGATGCACTGGAAACTTAGGATCAACATTGAGCCTATGGTAGCTCACCTCCGGGTCAATTCCCACCATATCCTCATGTTTCCATGCGAAGTCATCAAAGTTACGACGTAGAAATTTCTTCAAAGCCTCTTTTGGTCTGTTTGGGATATCTTTTCCCACTTGGAGCAGTTTGGTGGGCTTGGATAGGTCTACGAAGAAGATTTCCAACTCCTCAATCAAGAAGGTCTATGAGTCAGCATCTGTGATGCGGAGGTTGATATCTTCATGCACAATAGCCTCCATCATCATAACATCCTCCGATGCATGCTGTGATGGGACCAACCTCCTGTTGTGAAGCAATCTCTAAAATCTCTTCCGAGGTGTATTTAATCTCAACATCCCATAAGGTCATGTTGACCTCCATCTTCTCTACTTTTCACAGAGCATTCCTATAACACTTTTGTACCTCTGGTTGGTTCCCTTTGATAGTGGCAATCCCTCTTTTTGTAAAGAACTTCAAGCATAGGTTTTGGATGGACGTCATTGCCCAAAGCTCCTTTAGAGTGGACCGGCCAAAGACCCCATGGTAGGCTGACCTTTTTTCAACCACTAAGATTTCCATGAAGGTGTGGACGGCTAGGGGCTCTTCTTCCATTGTAATTGCCAGGCGCAATATCCATTTTGGGATTATGTAGTCACCGTGAAGCCGTAAAAAGGCTCATGTGAGGGGTCCAATAGATTTTCAATGTTCATCTACTCATAGGTGCTCTATAAGATGACATTGACAGAGCTCCCGTTGTCGACCAGCATCCTTCCTAGTCCATTGTGGGTTACCACTGCTCTTACCACTAGTACATCACTAAGGAAATAGTGGACGTCTTTTATGTCCTCCTCTGTGAAGGTGATAACGTCAACCTTCCTTGACCTAGAAGGTCGATTGTTGATGATCCAATTGGTCATCAACTTCTCCTCGACCTTTTTGGCATAACTCCTTTCAGCATTCTGGGTCCAGCCTCCTAAGTAGGGTCTCCCAAATATATTGCCATTTTCTTTGATAAGGGCATGATCTGGCCCTTTGAGAAGATACTGCTCTCCATTTCTTTCTTTTTGAGATAGTCGTCATGGGCTCCTGGAGTCACAACGCCTTTGTCGTTCGTGGCCATGGGGCCTCTCATCCCCACCTTTTTGGAGAGGGTATTGGTGCTTGAATAAGGTTTGGTGGCCCCTCGTAGAGGATTGTTTCACTCACCTCAAGCTCCTCTGCTGAAATCCTTTTTATTTTTAAGGTTTTCTACCTCTCTACAATCCTTCGTGTTGTGGCTATAACTACGGTGGACTCAATATAAAGTGATGGAGGCTCCTTGATTTGGAGGAGATATCAGAGGTGTCCTAGTCACAGCCTTATTGTAGGTTAGATGGGCAGTTCTATAATTGTAATATCCTTGATTGGGAGTGTGGTGCCTTGCATCAGAGAGAGAGAGAGACATTAGGTTCTCTTATACTAAAGCCAGGTAACCCACCAATGATATAAGTTCTGCTGGGTACTCCATCTGACGTAGTTGATGGTGGTGGAGGCACTTCTTGGGTGTTAGGGTCCGTAGCTATACTTAGCCCTCTGACACCACTTGTATCTGCAGTTGCCCAACTTAGATCGCACTTTGTAAATATTACTTTCAGTTTTTATTTCTTTTTGTTTGTAATAGTTTATTTCCGTTATGACTTCTTAGGTTTTAAATGTCTACTCATATAATTTAAGTTTTTCTTACTTAAGCTATTATAGGGGGTAGTTGGTATACTATTGGCTACAAATGATGGATGACATTGCGACTTATGTGAAAAATTGTTTGATTTGTCAACAGAATAAGCCAGATCATTAGAAAATGCGGGCTTTTGAGTTTTTTGCAAGATAGTTGGGAGATGTTTGTTGTGACTGTTAGTAACTTTGCTCATGATGATGCTTTGAATTTGGACTCTATAAAAGACAAAATGCAGAGTGAAGAAACAAGAAGAAATCTACAGGTGTATGCAAAGGTTCAGATTATGCATAAACTCTTGTTATAGATGATAGAAAAAGAAAAAAGAATAGAGGACAAAGATGTTACATATCAAAATCAAAAGATAAAAATGTTATTTGTTACCGTTGTGGAAATGAGAGTCGTATTAAAAGAAATTGTCGGGGTTGGTTGATAGAGCAAAATGAAGCTAGCAATCAGAAGAAAGATGACGACAAAAATACTACAACTGTTGTATGTAATGGTGACAATATATTCTCTTGTGGAGAGCCTGAGTGCCTACACATAGGTGGTCCTAGTAATGAATGAATTTTTGATAGCTGTGCTTCTTACCATATTTTTTCAAACGTTTATTTGTTTGCTAGTTATAGAGCAGGTGATTTTGGTATCATGAAGATAGGAAATACCAGTCAATCTAAGATTGTAGGGATTGACGACATTTACTTGTAAACACATGTTGGTTGTACCTTAATGTTGAAAGACGTGAGGAATATTTCTAATATGCATCTTAATCTAATTCTAATTAATTTTTTTGACTGCTAATGTTATTACAACAGCTTCGGTGATTTGAAATAGAAATTTCCAAAAGGCTCTTTGGTTGTTGTCAGAGGGAAGCATGTTCATACTTTACAAAACATATTGAAAAGCTTGTAAAAATAGGTTGAACGTAGTTGAAATTCTTTTCTCGAGTTCTGGCATAAGAGGTTAGGTCACATGATTAAAAATGGGTTGCAAGTTCTGATGTGTGCTTTCATAGTGAGGTGGCTTATTTAGGTGGAAACAAATTTTGTTACCTTTGTGGACAATGCTTCTAAGAACCAAGTATTTCAGTATTTTTAGTAGTTTTATACCGTAGTAGAATAGTAGAACAAGAAACAGAGAAGTCTTTGAAAGGCCTTAGAACTGATAATGGTGGAAAATACACTTCAAGCTAGTTCAGGAAGTATTGCTCGAAATTTGGGATTCGACATGAGTTCATAGCATCTAGTACTCCTCAACATAATGATATGGCAGAAAGAATTAATTATACCATTCTTGATGAGAAACGAGCTACATGTACCATGATTGTACCAATATATGTTGATGACATTGTGATTACATGTGATGATCCTGTTGAGTCTCAAAACTCAAATCACTATAAATAAACTCTTTGCTATTAAATATTTGAATATTTTCAAATATTTTCTAAGGATAGAAGTTGTATACTCTAAGAAGGGCACGTTTCTTAATCATCCAATATACGTGTTGGATATTCTTTAAGCAACTAGAAAGTTGGGTACGAAACCTATAGTTACACCTATTGAGAGTAATTGAAAACTTGATGAGAATGGTTGCTTACTGATACACGATTAGTTGGTGAACTTATATACCTTACTATACTTGATCAGACATTACTTGTGTAGTTAGCTTAGTAAGTCGTGTCATGCATGCACCTACAGACAAACATATGAATAATGTTAACAGAGTTTTACAATATCTTAAAGAGTCAGTTAGAAGAGGTATATAGATGTGTCCAAATATAACTCCAATAAAGCATTTATCAAAATACATTAAGAAAAGAGATGGTTACTTGATAACTCCTAGCTTGACGACATGTTTAGAGCTGCTGTCATTGGCAATAGCACCTAAAAAACCAGATGATTCTGATTATGGTGTCATTAAAACATTATCAAGCATGCATCTTTGCCATTAAAATTCAAACCTCATGTTTATCTACATGTTTTGTTTTGAGGAACATATAATTCATATCTTTCTTGTTAATATGCTGGTGCACATTTGAAAAAGTTCTTCTATTGGTCGGCAAAAATGGTGAACAAAAATGGACCATGAGTTGCAGTTTACTTAAAAATGTGCATGCCATCACGGCCATGAGGAAAATGAATAAATGCATGAACAATGTCTTTAAAAGTTGGAGCACTTACCTGTAATCAAGAACATAAATTTCTCAACAAACCCTTTAATCAAACCCAAAAGAAGAAAAAAGAAAATAAAAATTAGGTCATAATTTTCATCTTTTCTAGAAATTTGTACCTTCATTTGAGTTCTTCTATTTTGAAACCAAAACTTGCTAAGCTCCAATCTTTGTTTCTCATTAGAAAAAGACTCCTTCAAAACGACTAAACCTATAAAAAAAAGAAACACGAAAACAGCGCAAAATAAATAATGTATTTAGAGTAAGTACTTATTAAACTTTTTAACTTATTTGTCTATTATAGTTATGTGTTATAATATTTTTCTACATGTTTTTTTTGTAGTGAACACATGTAGCTGTTGCAACGACAAAATCACAATGATTTAGAACGAAAATAAGAAGAATTGTTTCCTCAATGGTTTGCTTCACATATAAGTTATAATGCATGTCTGATTCATTTATTATTTAAACATAACATTAATACCAAAAGTTATATTAATTCGATTTTTATTTGTAGAAATAACGAAATTATATAATAAAAAAAATTTAGATATGAGCAAAGAATTGCATGCATTAGCATGTAAACCAGAATTTAGAGTATTTTTCTTTTCGGGTTGTATAGTTAATGGGTACGATTTCTTGTTATAGAACAAGATAATTGTCGTACAACCCAAAATAGTGGAGTGATGGTGCCAGGAGATGAAACACTAACTTTTATGGTGTGTTGTGTGATATTGTTGAGTTGATATATATTTTTTACTACCGCTTCACTTTGTTCCAATGTAATTGGTACGATAATAATCCAAATCAAAAAAGAACTGTGGAAGATTACCATCTTACTTCTATCAATGTAAATCATAAATGGTATGTTGATGATTCATACCATCTTACTTCTATCAATGTAAATCATAAATGGTATGTTGATGATTTATATATACTTGCCATCCAAGCACAACAAGTATTTTATATGGATGATCTAATGGAAAGTTGTGCAAAAGGTGCAACATAGAGGCATATGGGACATTCCACAAAAAGATGATAATGGTGATATAGAGCAAGAAGTATTCCAGAAAATTAAATCATCAGATATATTGTGTGGACAATACAACAGGAAGATCTTGATATTCATGTATACCATAGAGGAGATGTTGCTCCAGATATTATAAAAAATACAACTCTACAAATTGACGTGGAATCAATATATAAAAATACGAATGAAGTTATCTATCATCCTTCAGAAGATGAAGATGATGCATGGAATCAATATTGCAGTGAAGATGAGAAATCTCTAAATAGTCAAGATGATAGTAATGATAGTGACATTGGTAAGTAAATTATGTTTGTGTATATATTATGTATGTTTATATAATGTATTTCTAATCTATTATTTAATGACTATTTATATTTTTCTTTTTATATATAAATTCTAGTACAAATGATGGATCTAGTGAGAGTTTATAAGAGATTGACAATCGATTGCATATTTGAGGTTCTCTTCCCAATTTCTTCCAGGCTTGGCTTTATTTTCTTGTCGTTGCTTGCTCTAGATATTGCTAGCAACTAGAACCAAATGTACATGTGGTTATTGTCTTTAGGTTGACTATTATAATTTGTTTCATGAGTTTTATACAATATTGGTGAATGGAACATGGTAGTTAACTAATGGCAATGATTGAAAGAATGTGATGCTGTGATAAACTTGTAGTTGCACATTTGACATGAGATTAATAGATTTCAACACATGCCATTTCTTTTCTCTTGGTAAAGGATTAATACTACCATTTAGGTTGAGTTCTTACTTTGACAATTAATTAGTCTGTAATATGGTCGTAATGTAGCTAATAATGTAATTTTGTTCCATGATCCATATTATCATGAATCATGATATACAAGTTTGACTTGAAATGGGCTCTACATTTGTTAAAGTAAATTTGTTTTCTAAACTTTGAATAAATGATGCAACAGTAAGCTACTCTCAAGATTTTGGCACTTGTGTTTTAAATATTATTATTACATTGCTTTCTATGAATTGCTTAAGAATTAAGAAACAAGTCTTTGGGATTGATCATCAGCATATATTGGTCAGGCGTGATAAGACACAACTAGAAAATTGGAAAAGCATGTTGGCTACAGAGAACTAAGTTGCAACACATTAGCTTAATTATGCTCCTTTGCAAACTGAAGTTGAACACATCAGTTAATTGACACATTCATTGTATCTCCAAGTGACAATGCTAGTGTGGAGCTGATATTGCAAGGTACTAATGTGCTAGCAAGTGACAGTCATCCAATGCATTTACATGGTTACAATTTCTGTGTTGTTGGTTTGCGTTTTGGGAATTTTGATCCCAGAAAAGATCTCCCCCAGATATAATCTTATAGACCTTCATCAACAAACAACAGTTGGAATTTCTAATAATAGTTGGGTTGCCATCTGATTTAGGGCACACAATCTAGGTCACTCAATTTTCACATAGTTTCTCATATAAAGAAAATAGTTCAGAAAATTGTTTAAGAAATATCAAGCTCGAGAAATAAATTGCAATAAGAGCCTCGCCTCTTTGAAAATATGTAAATATGCCTTAACTTTTGAATGAGACATTTCTATCTTTATATGTAAATATGCTTTACTTTTGTCTGTTAAACATTTAACAAAAGTTGCACTAGCTACATGTCTTTGACCAAAGTTGCATTATCTTTAATTTTAATCCACTATACTTTTCTACATTGTGCTGGCAAAAGCTACATATTGAATTCATCCGAGTGTAAAATTAGGTAATTAATGTAAGTGAAATCAATCTGAGTTGAAAGCGTAGGTTAGGCCTAGGATTAGTTTGATTGGATATATTCAATTATGCAGCCAATGAAATTAGGTATACCCAATCTTAAACA
Source organism: Forsythia suspensa (assembly GCA_023638005.1). Classification (NCBI taxonomy): domain Eukaryota; kingdom Viridiplantae; phylum Streptophyta; class Magnoliopsida; order Lamiales; family Oleaceae; genus Forsythia; species Forsythia suspensa. The sequence continues at coordinate 15,989,163 of CM042669.1, forward strand.
TGTAGTGGGGGAATGTTTGTTGCTGATCTGGTATTTGGAACAGATATTGATGAGTGATTGGTTTTTTTTCTCTTGAAAGAGTTCAAAGGAGAGCAAGGAGTAAGGACTGAGCTTGTCAGGTTGGAATGTTCGAGGCAAGTTCTCCTTGATAAGTCAGGCTCATTAAGGAGAAGAAATCTATCTAAGCACATCAAATCCTCTTGAAATTGTATGGTGAGTGTGGGTATGTGTATGCAAGTGTTTAAGATACTTTAGGAACTGAAAATACTTGTGCTCTAAATATGCCTTGTGTGTATATATAACAATCTGCCTCTTCTCCAAGAAAATTAAGAAGAACTCATCTCTGGCATGTTATAGCCTCTAATGTTCTAATTTATTCATTATTCTATGGTTTTTCTTTGCTTCTTTCAATTTTTTCTTCATTTTCTACTTTATTTCCACTCGTTTCAGCTTTTTTTCATTGTTCTTCCACCATAAATTTGCATAAAGGCCCAATTACCAACATTATAACTCCAATAACAGTGCAAGTAATAGCAATAAAAAAAAGGGATCAGTAGAGAGAAATGGAGACTAAATTAATGTGTGCATACAAAACAGAGAGCTAAGATGTTTGGTAAAATTAGAGCATATCTTTTTATCTACTTCCTAATGTCAATTATGTTTAGTCCAATATACCATACATGCTATCGAGCATACAAACCTTCCCCAAATGATGAGTCTCCTTAAATAATATTGCTGAGAAAATTGATGTAAGGATAAGTGCCAACGGACTGAACACAACTGTGAATACAAGCCTTTTCTTCTCAACAACCCAAACTTGTAACCAATAAGTAATATTAAGTATGTTCGCCTACAGTGAAGATACATTGCACATATAAATTAATATTTGTTGCCTGATAATTATAACTTCCAACTTTTCTTTGGATGTGGAGATCTAGATGAGGCAGTTTATATCCATGCCAAATAGAGAGAATATAACTTAACAATGATATGTGGATAGATGCATGTTTTAATCTTATGGTTTTCTCCTATGTACATAGTGTATTTTTAAAAGGTGACTAAATTGACATTGAATTGGATAGATAGGGCCCATATACAGCATCCTTTTGAATTTGTTACATGTACATGAATGGGATGAACTTGGGTGTGATGAGTGACATGCCATATATTCATAAGAAAATAAGATTCTCTGCCCCTCTCTCGGTTGAGAAAGATTTGGGTTAGTTTAAATGTGTCCTATTTATGTTTTCCCTAACTACATAATGGGACTTGGCCAAGTCTGGATGTCGTCAGTGTCTGACTAAAAAACGAAAAAAAAATTGATGCAAGAGTCCAACATGTGTCTACACACATCGGCGTCCTACCATGTTGGACACTGATATTATGGGCTCTTATGGTGTATCCGTGCTTCACAGGCCCCCAAACGATCTAATAGCATATGAACAATTATATGGATAGGATAATATCAACATTGAAGGTAGAGAAATAGAGAAGAGGACAGACTCAGTCAGGGGCGGATCCAGGAATTTAGTCTACGGGAACTAAAATATATAAAAATCAATATAATAAAATATTATATATAACATAAAAAGTCACTAAAATGATATTATTTATTGAAGTTGTTCTCGACGAGGTTTTGAAATATAAAATTCATCTATGTTAGAATCTACATCAATTTTCTTAGCAAATTCTCGTTCGATGAATAGTGTCATACAATCAGCTGGAAAGTCATCTTCCATTTTGTTTCGAAAATCAGTCTTCACATGTTTCATTGCAGAAAATGCTCGCTCAGTTGTCACGGTAGAAACAAGTAATTCAATACAAGACGAATCAATCTAGTCACCATAATGTAACTATCTAACCTTCCACTCTCAATTAACTATTGGCATAACTCAACAAGTGTAGATACTTGAAATTGAGGATCGCTTTTCATATCTAGCTCATAATGTCGCAACTTATATTCCAAACTATGAATATCTTGCACCGAAAAATCTTGAGGATAAAACTTCTCTGCAAGTAAGCAAATATCAAATGTTAAATGATTTATATGAATCTTTAGGATCCAAAGCGACACTGAGAGAAAGGAGTTCAACTGCTGTCTCGTTAAATCTAGAATCTAACTCCATTAGTACGAGATTTATCACTTTATTGAAAACATCGAAGTGATAATGATGCTTGATTGTAGTTTGATCTCGAGAACGACCAATTCTATACAAACAATCTAGATCAAGTATGAAAATATTGTTTCTTGAGCAAAAACTATTCACTCCTTGGGGATATTCTTCCCAATCAGTATCTCTCAATTTCTGAAGAAGTTCTTTTGTAGTTAATACAAATCTTATAGCAGAAAAGATGTCTAGAGATTTTCTTTGAAGGGTTTGACAAAGAACATCAGAGATACTCATAATGTCATGCATGAACACAAATTCATAACTTGTCAAATTTTTGTAAGTGCCACAAGTTTCAGCTCGAGATCTTGCGTTTGGAGAATGGTGAGTAAGATATTCAAGTACATTGCAAGTTGCAGCGTACATATCTATCAAACTCTTTATGGAGTCATAATGAACCTTGCCGTTAGATAAAATAAGGTCTATCTAAGCCGTTAAAACCGAGACTGCATCCCAATGTTTGAAAACCAATAGCCACGTAACGGTCATCTCAATCAAGGGCCCAGATCAACTAGTGTTGTTCATGCAAGCGTGAAGGGACGGATGGAAATTGGGTCGATTAGCATGTACGGCCGACGGCACGGTCCATAAAAACTCAGTGGTTTTGATTTTAAGGGCCAACTGGCTCTGCCCATTGGACTGCCTTGGACCGGCCTTGTGGTTTGTGGGCTAAACCCTAAGTTTTTAGAAAAATTGGGGTGCAAACGATCATAATGTTAACATTATGGGCCACTATAACAATTACTTTTTTGTGATCTTATCGCCCAATGATCACAAAAAGTGACTGTTTTGATTCCTAAACTTCATTTTTTTTATAATAGCTATTTTTTTTTTTGTCTATTAAAACCCCTTCCACTTCCAAATTCATCACAATTTCAAAACTCTTAACTTACTCAATCTAAAAATATTATATTCTCAATATTAACTCTTTTGTTGTGTAATTTACAGTTTAATTTGCTTATTTTAATGATTTTTTCTATTCAATTTCTACATTTTTATTTTCTAGTTTTCTACAATTCTACACTCTACTTATACATTTCTATTTTCTACATGGATCATTACACACAAAGAAGTGTCGACCACCAAATTGATGGTGATTTTAGTGGGCCAAATGATATTACAATTTCTGAATTTGGTGATGATTATGGGATTGGGAACACTGATCCCATTGATTTGGAGAATATCGATGAAGAGTTAGAAATGATCAACACTAATACAACAAATGAGTCGAATACTAAACTATTTGATGTTGGGTTCATTTCAAATTACCGCAAATTGATACAATAGATGATGGACAACAAATCTTCAAGGCAATGTATGAATATTGTAAACACAAATTTTCATGGAAAAAGGGTGGTGACACAAGCCATCTAAACTGACATTATCCAAAGTGTATGCAAAAATACGAAGGATTTGATACCAATCAAGCTCAACTTCAGTTCGGATCTCCTGTGGATGTTCTTGTTCTAGTTCAAATCTTAACAACTTGGTGTATTCCCAAGAGAACATATGCTGAGAAGGCATGACTCAGTTGGTGGCAAGTGGTGAGTTTTCATTTAGCATAGTTGAAAGTCTTCACTTTACCAAGTTCGTACAAAGATATCTTCAACTAATATACTTACCATTTGCTAGAAATATTCTTCATGCTGATACTATTGCTTTATATAATAAAAAAAGAAAAAAGAAAACATAATACTTGATTTAAGTAAATATTCTAGTATTATATCATTTATTTCAGACATGGTCCGATAAAAATCATGAAGAATATATTACTGTCACTTTACATTATATTGTTAAACTATAGATTATGCATAAAATAATAATTGTTTTTAAAGTAATTGATTACCATCATAATGGAATACAAATTTTTAATTATTTAATGAATACTATTAGAAAATTTAACTGGGAATCTAGAATTCGTTGTCACATTTGATAATACTACGTCTAATAATATAGTAATAGAAAGATTAATGCGAGAATTAAATTTTGATTTTGGTGGCATTTTATTTAATGTTCGTTGTGTATGTCACATTTTTAATTTAATTGTCCAATACGGTTTAAAATTTATAAGCCCACAATTAGAAAAAATTAGGTTGCCATAAATTATATTATTGTCTCACCTGCTCAGAAACAAGTATCTCATGAACTTTGTGTAGAAAATTCTCTTCCAACAAAATATTTATATACATACATAGGTAATAAATGGAACTCTACTTATTTAATGCTTCAATCATGTGAAAAGTTATAAAAATTATATAACTACCTATTACAATGGTCGAAACTCACACAGTCCTGATTATGATTTGCAAATATATGATTGAAAAATCTCATCCCATATGAAAAAAGTTTTAAAATATTTTCTCGACACCAAAAATTCATGTGCTAGCGTATATTATCTTACTAATCATTAGTTTTAAATTATTTTTATTTTATTGCCAATAATTTTAATGGGTATAAGACATTTCTAATTTTTTTTATATTGAAATAGCAATGGAGAAGAAGTTTAGAAAATATTAGGAAGAATTACCTATGTTATTCCCAGTAGCGTCAATTATGGACCCTAAAGTAAATTTAGAAGGTACAAAACATATTGTGTCAACAATTTCTAATAAGTTAAGTTACAAAAATCCTATAACGTACGGTAATCTAAAAAAAATATTATGTGAAATAAACGAATGTTATGTAGAAAAGACCTGTAGGAACCTTAGAAGACCTCTTGTACTATTCTCTTCTTCGTCATCAAATGACGATAACGATTATTGGAGTTTCTTTAATTTCATTAGAGGAACTCAACAACATAGTTCTTCTTATTCGCTTTCCCATGCTACGAATTTAGAAACACGTCGTAGAAACGTACATTTAAAGTTAGCTAGATACTTTGGTCACGACGTACTTAATATGTTAGATGAAGAATATATAAATAATTTTGATATACTTAGGTGATGGAGACAAAACGAGCATCAATACCCAATTGTTTCTATTATAGCACACGATCTAATATTTATAGTATCAACTATAGTATCGGAGTTTACTTTTAATACAGGTGGCTAGGTTCTAAATGATTTAAGGTCAAGACTTAAACCATATATATTAGAGAGTTTAATGTGTCTAAAAAATTGTGAGGATGCAAAACTTTGGATATAAGATAAAGTAGACCTCGTATTAGTCGAAGAACTTCAAGAGATTGCTACATAATATTTAAGTATAGTTTGTGTATTATTTATTTTTCTTACCTTTAAGTTTTAAAGTTAAAGTTTTTCCAAAAATTATACTCGTACACAATTTTAACTCCGCCTACGCTAAAAATTGCCGATTTCAAGCCCGAAAAAAAGAGGGTTTTAAATGTCAAATTTATCATACCTTATTTCATTTTAATTTTTTAAAAGCCAAAATAACTACATTTAAAAAAATTATACGAGCCTGCCCATGTACTAGCTCGTGACTCGGCCAATGAGGCCCACGAGCCACGGGTGGTCTGGGCTCTTTTTTTGGGACAAGCTGGCTCGACTTGATCTATTGCCATCCCTACATAGATGAAAATCACCTCAGTAAAAAAAAACCCTCCACACGTTTAAACATAATAATTACCTACAATAGTCTTTTCAGCACACGAAACGAAACATTTCCCACTCCCCATAACCGTGAACTAAGTGGACTACCCCGTTAAACTTATCTCAATATCACGCCTTGTCTAATATTGAAAGGGCCTTTGCAAACAAAACTCTTCCCAGCAAAGGAAAAGCTTATCCCTTAATTGAGACTTTGTTAGCTTATCCCTTAATTAAGACTTTGTTTTTGTAGAAGTGGCATTTCCACACAACGACTTCGTCTCTTCATTGAAGTAACGCACCAACTGGGACTTAGAAATTTCAAATTTAGCAAAACCTATTATCACGCCTCTCCTAATATTGGAAGGACTTTACAAACAAGCATCTTCCCAACAAAGGAAAAAGCTTCTCCCTTACTTGGTACTTTGTTTTTATAGAAACGCCATTCTCACACAAGGGCCTTGCTTCTTCAATGAAGCAAGGCACTAGCTGAGAGTTAGCAAATTTCAAATTCAGCAAAGCCTAATATCATGCCTCGCCTGATATTAGAATGACCTCTGCAAACAAGCCTTATCCCAACAAAGGGAAAACTTCTCCCTTACTTGGGACTTTGTTTTTGAAGCGTCATCCCCACACAAGAGTCTTGCTTCTTCAATGAAGCAAGACACCAATTAGGACTTACAAATTTTAAATTCAACAAAGCCCAAAATCACTCATCACCTGATATTGGAAGGGCCTTTGCAAACAAGCATCTTTCTAACAAAGGAAAATCTTCTCGCTTAATTGGGACTTTATTTTTGCAGAAGTGTCATCTCCATAGAAGGGCCTCGCCTCTTCAATAAAAAAAGACACCAGCTGGACTTAGCAAATTCCAAATTCAGCAAAGTCCAATATCATGCTTCACCTAATATTGAAAGGACATTTAGGGTGTGTTTGATTTTGATTAAAATCAGATTTTTTGAAAAAGTTGATGAAATGTGTGGTTGAAAAGTTGTGGGTCCATAAAATATGTGGTTAAAATTAATTGTTGACTTTGACTTTAGCTTTTTAACAAAATTTTAATTGAAAACAAACAAAGCCTTATAAACAAACAGGGCCTCTTCCCAATGAAGAGAAAGTTATTCCTTAATTGGGACTTCATTTTTTGTACTCAAACGAGGACATCGTAAGCCTCGGTAATGCTCCAATATGTAATGATCAAAATCCACGTCCAATATGAATAAGTAGTGTATAATTTGGGAAATTGTGATCAAGATTATGTAAATGATTCATGCAACATTGCAGCATCACTTTGGCCTAGCAGAATGCATAAAAGCCTCCAACACCAAGTCCAGTATCCCACATAAATGATGCAGGTATTGAACTTTAGGGACTATTATTACACTTCAATTATATGTGGTACGCCATGTAGACTAGTCAAAGTCAAAATCTGCCTAGTGGAGATGATGACATCACCTCCGAGGCCATTCACTTTATTTCGAGAAGGTAGAAGCACGAGGCGGTCAAGGCCGACCATGTTATGTGTAATACGCCTCATATAACACTCTGCAGATCACACTTGAAAAGAATGATAGAACAGCCTGCTAATGTAGCTTGTCACAGTCATAGTTGCCTAGCATGCGACTGAAATGGAGAAATGGACCACTTCATTAAATCATTGACGTGACATCTAGAATTTGATACGAGGATCATTGAGATTGTGCCACTTGTCGCGCATCAAAGGAGACTGGCCAATTGTCTTTGGCCTCTAAATTCCAAAGCCATGACCATAAGAAAAGGATGATGCAATTTCAAATAGCTAAACCATATTAAACAAGTCATGTCACTTCATTAACTTAAGTGTTCTTCAATCCACTTAGGGTATCTAAGATTTAGGAGCCCTCAAGCCATTTCCTCAGCCATTACGTGTCTCTCCCATATTCAAATATCTATCCCACTCTCTTTTCGATTTGCCATTGTGATCAACAGGCTGATGTGGCCGTTCAAGTATGTTGGTAAAATACACGTAGGTAGAGGAGGTGTGAGATCCTATTGGCTCCCATTTTTAGATATCAACAGTTATAGAGAGAGAAACGAGCACATTAAAGTTGGACTCTTTGACAACAATAAGGTGTAGATTTGTTTTGCCTAATTTTTTTTCTTAAAATTTGAATTCTTCCTCTTTCGATTGAAGTTTTTTTCAATTACAAATTCTAGCCTTAAAAGAAAGAGAAAAATATGTTTGGCGTCTGATTGCGAAAATTACCGTCAACCAGTGTTGGTAAGGTTGGTGCAGGGCTTTTGGGATGGGGTGTGGTAAAGCAATATTGGTGGGAAAGATGAAACTAATTTATCTTTTTATTCCTTTTAAATTCTAAGTTTGCCCATGCAATAAAGTGAAATAAAATGAAAGTGAAAGTCACCCACACGATTAACAGAAATAAGTGGACGAAATTTGTTCAAAAAGACCATTTGAGCATCTAAAAGCATATGTTTGAAATGTCTTCACCAAAAATTAAAAATTAAATGTTAAAGACAAAAAAAATGCATGAAGAGCGGAGTTTAGAGATAATTTGATCCAAAATCTCATATAAGAGCTTTTGCAATGGACGTGTTAATTCAAGTGTTAGTGACAAAAGTTATATAGTATAGTCAAATTTATCTCTCCAATATATGTGTTAATGTGTTAGTTAAGAATATTTATTTGTGTTATAAGTTAACTATGTTGCTAACTATAACTAGACGTGACGTTTAATTAATTTTTGTTTTTTTCTACCAATGTATTTGAAAAATAATCACGGCCCATAATTTTAACTAATCTAACGGTCTAGATGTATTAAAATCTTTATTGAGATGTGTTTGGATGTGAGTATAAGAATTTTAAAGGTTTTAATAGATCTAGACCATTAGATTAGCTTAAATTAAGGACCGAGATCATTTGTCAAATTCGTTGATAGAAGGAACGATCTCTATTTATATATACACATTGGGATATTGAATACAAGATTGAGTAGCTAAATTTAACTAGTCCATTGATATAATCAAACGCTAGTTAAACTTAGCATGTAGAATCATCAATTAACATTCACTTTATTATTTATGTGACAATATTTAGAGCATCTCCAAGAGGCTATTTAAACATAAGATGCTCTCTATTTTAGAAAATCAATTGTTAAAATTATGCTCCAAGAAACTTTCTAAATTAACTTTTTAAAATAGAGAGTGAGAGCATCTCCAATAGGCTCTTTAAACATAAACCGATCTCTATTTTAAAGAGTCAATACTTAAAATTATACTCCAAGAGACTCTCCAAATTAACTTTTTAAAATAGAGAGCGAATTTGGCTCTCCAAAACTCACACTCTATAATTAAATGTATATAAAGAATTTTAATTTTCAATACTCTATATAATAATAGAATTAAATAGTGTATAAAAAATAAAATAAAGAACATAGAAGAAAATTATATAATAATTAGGAGGGAAGTATGTTAAAAGAAAACGAAAAATGGTAAATCACACTTACAGTTCTCATTGTTTCAACTTTGTATCAATATCATCCATATTCAATTTTATTAGCAGCTATCATCCAAAATTGAATGTGGATAATATTGTTATAAAGTTGAAAGAATAGGGTCTGTGAGTGTAAATTATCCATGAAAAAGTAATAAATACTTATTTGGAGAAGTAAAATAAAGTGTTAAAGATAAACTGTTTGTTAGAGCACTTCAAATTTATAAGTTCTCTCTAAAATACAAAAGATGCTCTTTTTAAAGGGTAATTAGCACATTTTGTCCCTTTTGTTTGCTTTCATTGTGCAAGACATCCTTATCGTTTGGATTTTGGTATCTGAGGCCCTAAATAAATATTTCTTCGCGAAAAAGGTCCTGCCGTCCATATCCGTTAACTTTTACCATTAAAATTAAAAAGAGGGTTAATTAGTGCAAATAAATCTAAACGTGAGGGGTGATTTGTGCAAAAAAAGGTAAACGATAGAACATTTTGCACACACAAACGTTTAAAGCTATATTTTGGATTTTCTTCTTCCAACAACTATAAAATTCTACAAAAATAGATAAAATCAGGGTAATTAGCACAAAACGTCCCTACTTATTGAAGTAATTGTGCAAAACGTCCCTACCTTCTAAATTTTGACAATTTTACCCTTACCTACTGGATTTCTTGCGCAAAAGGTCCTTCAGTCCAAAAATCAGCCATTAACATAGGGATAAATTAGTCCAACCACTTTTTTCACATATATATTACTTCTTTTAAAATTAGAGGCTTCCCATGCAATTTCCAAAATTGTACGGCAGGCCCCCATCTCCAAATCTGCCAAAACATTTTAGGGTTCTACATTTTAGGCCCCCGTCCCTGTTGAAAATCAATCTTGAAATCCTATTTTTTCCCAAATTGAATTCCGAACCCTACTCAGATATCTTCCTTTTAGGGTTCTCCCAATCCCTTCATGAACCGAGAAGGAAGCGATCCCTCGTCCGCGCCATTTGCTTCTCCAAAAACTCGTGGGGGCGGAACTCGATTCTCTGAATCCTCATCGTCGTCGAAATCCTCTTCATCAACATCCTTCCACCGATTCTCCCTGTACTCTTCCTTCAGTATCTTCGACCAGTCCGGTATATTCACCGGCAGCGATGCCGGTCCAGTTATGGAGGTTTCCATCGCCGCCGCAGACGGCTTTCAGGATATTCTTGAACTGGCTTTTCGGAACTCCGGCGAAGACGATCGGGCAACCAAGTTCCAGATATCGGACTCGTCGAGCTCGAAGATCATTGAATCGTTGGTGAGTTTCTGATCGGTAGGGAGGAATCTATAGGTTTTTGATGCCGCCATTGACAGAAATAGTTGATTATGACCACTGTTTTTTCTTCAAAAACTCATCGCATGCATATGTGATACAAACTATATGTGCAATATGTGATACTATAAAATGAGCTAGAAAAGGATAAGATGGTGTTGAGGAGAAGGGTAAAGAATAAAAGGGCTAGAAATGAGAGATGGAGGGGTTTCTGCGTCGTTTTGGCAGATTTGGGGACGGGGCCTCTGCCGTGCAATTTGGAAATTGCATGGAAAGCCCCCAATTTTAAAAGAAGTAATATATATGTGAAAAAGTGGTTGGACTAATTTATCCCTATGTTAATGGTTGATTTTTGGACTGAAGGACCTTTTGCGCAAGAAATCCAGTAAGGGTAAAATTGCCAAAATTTAGAAGGTAGGGACATTTTGCACAATTACTTCAATAGGTAGGGACGTTTTGTGCTAATTACCCATAAAATCACATATATTGTAATATTACACTTAAACATAGTGAAGGAAACTCATACACATTACAAGAACTTGATACATTCAAACAAATGTATGTCACCAAATGTGGAGATAATACGTATACATTCTATTAGATCTCAGACGGGAGAGACTTTGTCTGCACACGAGGAGATTCAGGGTTCAGCTGTTTCCTTTTTCCAGGACCTCCTTTCTGCTCCCGCCCAGGCAACTGACCAAATTTTACCAGATATTATCCCCTCTTTGGTTACTCAGGAGGATAATCAGGAGCTGAACCGACTTCCATCATTGGCTGAGGTTAGAGATGTAGTGTTCAGTATTGATGCAGATAGTGTGGCGGGTCCAGATGGGTTCACCTCTCATTTTTTTCAGCAGTGTTGGGAAATTGTCAAGGATGATGTTTTTCGTGCAGTTTTGGACTTCTTTGATGGTGGGCATCTGCCTAGGAGATTCTCTGCTACTTCTATAATCTTGCTTCCCAAGCGAGACAACGCTTGTCGATGGACAGAGTATCGACCGATTAGTCTTTGCACGGTGTTCAACAAGATTGTCACCAAGCTCCCGAACTCTCGCTAAGTGTTGTTTTGCCTCGTATCATCTCTCCACAAGAGAGTGGCTTTATTCGTGGGAGGGCGATTGGTGATAATGTCTTGTTGGCACGAGGAGATGCTCCATACATTGGATACCCGAGCCGAGTGGGGCAATGTCATCCTTAAGCTAGATATGGCTAAGGCATATGACAGGTTAGACTGGGACTTCTTGATGACTGTGATGGAGAGATTTGGATTCGATTGGATGTGGAGGGATAGGATTAGGCGTTGTATTTCTGAGTGCCATTTTTCTATCTTGGTGAATGGCAGGCCTTGTGGTTTCTTTCCTTCCTCTCGTGGGCTGAGACAGGGGGATCCCATATCTCCTTCGTTGTTTATCATTGCAGCAGATTACTTCTCTCGGGGTCTCACTCAAGTTTTCCAGCAGTATCCATCGATGGCATATATTCATAGAGGTGACACTCTTGTCTCACATCTTTGTTTTGCTGATGATATGATCATATTTGCCAATGGCCAAAGACAGTCAGTAAAGAGAGTACTGCATTGTTTGGAGTACTATGAGAGGTCTCCGGCGGTTGGTGAATAGAGACAAGAGTGGTCTTATTGTGCCTAAGAGGGCACCTCCTTCTAGGATTCAGATACTTGAGCACATTACTGGCTTTCGACGTCAGCAGCAGCCTATCACATACTTGGGCATACCCTTGTTTAAGGGGGCCCGAAAGACCTTCTTATATGATGATCTATTTCAGAAGGTCAAGAGCAAGATCTCTGGATGGGCCTTTAGGATGCTATCTCCTGGTGGCAGGATTACTTTATCGAGAGGTCTCGTCCTTTCTTCCTTGCCTCTCTATCTTCTTCAGATTATGTAGCCTTCCAAGACAGTGTTGAAGAAGTTAGAGAGTACATTTGCTAGATTCTTGTGGGATTCTAAAGATCAGGCTCACCGTATGCATTGGAAGAGATGGAAGGATATTTACCTTCCTACTAATGAGGGTGGTTTGGGCTTCAGAAGATTAAAGGACGTGGTCCATGCTTTCTCTTTGAAGCTCGGTGGTTATTCGAGATCACGTGATCGCTTTGGGCTCGATTTTCTTGGGCAAGTATTGCGAGGGCACCCACCCCTTCTCGCACCCATACCACATTCTCGCTTCTCGCGGTTTGGAGGAGGCTAAAGGGGTGGGACTCACAGTGAGCCCCACATCGCGCGTGATTGGGTCGGGCGATATTCTTTTGGCACGATCTGTTGGATGGGTGACATGACTTTAGCTCAAATGTTTTCTCATAGGGAGCATACCTCCGTCCTGTAGTTGAGTTTTTGATGATAATGGATGGGATATCGATAGACTCTTGTTGGTCCTTCCACATGATATAGCAATCCAGTTGGAAGTCTACCGCTTTGTCCGATGTTCTTGATAGACCTATGTGGAAAGACACCCCGGATGGTAGGTTTTCTACCAAGTCGGCATGGCGACTTGTTCGACCGGGAGTACTCTTGAGCCTTTTGTCGCATGATTTGGAGCTCGATCATCCCATGCAGACTATCTCTTTTTTTGTTGGAGATTGTGGCAAGGTTTGGTGCCGATGGATGTGATTATTCGAGAGGAGGATTCGGGCCCACATGGCATCAAGGTGTCGATCTTGCTCGTAGATTGAGACCATCCAAAGATGTCTTTATTGATAGCCCCGTGGCTCACGTGTATGGCAAAGCACTTCTCACTATTTTGGCATTCCCTCGGGGTTGGAGAGATGCTACAAGATAGATTTTGAGACTTGGAGATTCTCGAGGCCGTTTGTCGAGGTGTGGCCATATTCGCACTATCATCCCTTCTTTGGTCTTTTGGTACATTTGGACAGCTAGGAATGATGCTAAGCATCGTAGGATGGCATGGAGCCCAATCGTATCATCTGGCGGGTCTATCACACTATTTCTTTATTTGCATATGGGAAGACTCTTTCGATTTGTGCATTGGCGTAGGGACCTTGATCTTGCCCCACATTTTGGTTTTACTCTTACTTCTCCTACCCCCATTTCCCCTATTTTGGTTTATTGGCGTGCCCATTGGTTGGATCTACCAAGATCAATACTAATGGATGCGTCGGGGATGGATTTATGAGTGGCGGGAGTGTTATCGAGATCACACTGGGCGTTGTATCGTGGCCTTCTCACCGCTACGGAGACATACTTATTTTGGAGGCGAGTTGAGAGCCATTTTGAGGGCATTGAGCTTGCCGACGGATGGGTCTTGTGGACTTATGGATTGAGGCCCGACTCTACACTCGGCTGCTCATCATTGCATTTCATGTGGTGGGGGCCGTGGGTGATTCGATCAATACTCGACGCATCCGACATCTTCTTTCATTCGATCGAGACACAATTTCCCATATTTTTCGAGAGGGAAACCGGTCGTGACTCTTTAGCTTCGGAGGGTGGGACCAACGACATTATCGTGGAGTATGAATCTTCGGACTTGCCACGTCGTTTGCGTGGACTACTTGACCGATGATATGGCCTTCCATCGGTTAGAGGTCTTTAGTTTTTGTTAGTTTGGTTTTCATTTGCTTTTGCTTTTGCTTTTCTAATTATGCATGTGAAGTAGTATCTCTTTATTTCTTTGTAGTTTGAGGAATTTTTTCATTCGTTGTATGCTTGGAGGTCGAGGTTCATATCCCTCTCCATGTACTACCTTTTTATATAAATACTGATGGTAGGGGCATCCAAACCCCCACCACCTGTCTCCGGTAGAGGCCTAAAAACCATACTGGGACCGACTGTCTTTGGTGCTTGATAAAAAAAAATGTGGAGATAATACATAGTTTGCTTAAATCCAGAAATATGTATGAATTACAATTGTTGAATTTGCATAAATAGAATAAGTTGTTTAATTTTAGAATGTGGTGTTTAGGTTTTGTATGTGGATTGGTTGTAATGTGGGTTATAAAAATCATATCTTAAAGTGTTTAGAATGTATTTAGTGTTGTTTAGATGTGTCAAGTTCTTGTAGTCTATCCAAGTTTCCTTCATTACGTTTAAGTGTAATATTACAAAGTATGTGATTTTATCTGTTTGTGTTGAATTTTATAGTTGTTGGAAGAAGAAGACTAAAAATGTGGATTTCAATGTTTGTGTACACAAAACGTCCATATTGTTTACTGTTCTTTTGCTCAAATGATCCATCTCGTTTAGTTTATTTGCGCTAATTAACTCTTTTGTTAATTTTAATGGTAAATTTTAACGGATATGGATGGTAAATACCTTTTCTGCAAAAAAAAACGTTTATTTAGGAGTCCAAGTGTTAAAATTCAAACGATAGAGACGTTTTGCATAATAAGAACAAACAATAACAACGAAATGTGCTAATTACCCATTTTTAAATATAGAGTCTTAGAGATGTTGTGAAGCCAAACTCATTCTCTATAATTAAATGCATTCAAAGAATTTTAATTTTCAATACTCATATATTGATTAAATTAAATAGTATATACAAAATAAAATATAGAAAATTGGAAAAAAAGTCATATAATAATTAGGAGCGAAGCATGCAAAAATAAAATATATAGAAAAATAATAAATACTTATTGAAAGAAGTAAAAGAAAGTGTTAAAAGAAAAAAAATGTTAAAGTATATTCTTTAAATTTATATATATATTTCAAAATATAAAAAAATATTTATTATAAATAGAGAATGTTTTGAAGGTTATGTAAAACTAGCTAAGCACATGCGTGGCTATGCTTAAATTATAATTTTAGTTGGTCAAATTGGTCAAACATACTTTTTATCCACACATTTCATGAGACTCACAACTTGCAATTCACTTTTTATCTACACATTCACCAACAAATTATATTATAAGCAATTAAAAAATAATTTCAATACTACCAAACATGCACTAAAATTAACGCATCAAGCTCTAGAGTTAAAAACAATCTTGTCAAAAATGCCATTTATATTTTTAGGGTAATTAGCACAAAACATCCCTACCTATTGAAGTCATTATGCAAATCGTCCCTACCTTCTAAATGTTGGCATTTAACATCCTCACCTAATCCATTTCTTGCGGAAAACATCTTTCTGTCCAAAAAACTACCGTTATCTCAACGGATCAACACGACTCGTATTAGAGATGAAGGGTAAATTAGTCCATCAATATTTTTCACTTGTGTTAGAGAGAGAAACTCTCAGCTAGTGAGAGAAACACTCCACTGGCCGGAAGCTCTTGTAATCAGCTGAAATAAATGGCCAAAGTTTCTCACCGGATTTTCATCCTGCCAGAGAAATATCAAAGCTCCAATTTGACCTCCTCTCCTTTAGAAAAACCAAAAAGAAAAGACCCTTAAACCAGATCAAAGAGTCAGCTTTCTCTTTACTCTTTTTTGTTAATTAAAATGTAGAGGGAAAAAGAAAAAATGAGTAAACTTTATGAAGGGAAGAAAAGAAATAGTTGGTTTTCCAGTGAACGTCACCGAAGAGATTTTTTCGGCTAAAATGGAGAGGGGTTAGAGAGAGAGAGTAAATTTTTAAGAGGAAGACAAAATGAACTTTGGAAAAGGAGGGTATGCTGAGGATATCATAGACCAAATGATGCAGTTTTACTTTAAATTGCCCCCTTCTTCCACACACAATCTCTTTCTCTTTCTCTTTCTCTCTCTCTCTCTCTCATTCGTTGTTTTTCAGAAAAGCTCTCTTTTGCAGTCTGCAGTTTTACGGGAAAAAAATTGGCACAAAAAAACATAATTGTAAAAAATTATGAAGTAGGCCGACAACAATGGAGTTGCATGGAATCAATTAAATCCAACCAAAGTCTAAGAAAACCTCCGAGAAAGCGCTGTAGCAGAATGTGAATAATCTTGAAAAAGTTTGAAAACAAACTCAAATCTTGGAATGAATCCAAGAATAAGTGGGCCCACAACAAAGTGGAGCATTAACTATGCATTAATGGAACAAAAACAAGTCAGTATCCATAATGTTATTTAAAAAGAGAGGTTGATTTTTGAATTGATGAAGAGATGAACAGTGAAATTGGGCGGCCAATGGAGTGTTTCTCTCACTAGCTAAGAGTTTCTCTCTCTAACACAAGTGAAAAATATTGATGGACTAATTTACCCTTTAGTTATGATACGAGTCGTGTTGGTCTGTTGAGATAACGTCAGTTTTTTGGACGGAATGATGTTTTCCGTAAGAAATAGATTATGTGAGTATGTTAAATGTCAACGTTTAGAAATTAGGGACGATTTGCATAATAACTTCAATAGGTATGGATGTTTTGTGCTAATTACTTATATTTTTACCATGGGTTAATTACACTAGTGGTCTCCATTCTTTTAGGTTTGTAACGATTTCATCTCTATTCTTTTTTTTTTTTAGCATATATCATTTCCATTCTTCCATTTATACTCACAGATGGTCCCCAAATCACTATTTTTCACTATTTTAACAATTTTTGACAATTTTACTCATTGACTTAAATAAATTAAAATGATGGGAAATAAAAATACAATGAAAATATTGTAATTGGACCCTTAACCTTTTAAAAAGTACAAATAAATTTTAAACTATTTTATTTTATTCAAATAAGTATTATTCTCCAACTAAAAAATAATCACCCACCTCACCCCCCCTTCCCCAAATAAATATATCTCAAGAGTTTTATCGAATTGACTTGAACTCACCAAGGATTCAAGAAACTGATTAAAAGCGGAGAGCGAAGGAAAATTATCATCTTCCAGGATCAAATTGTAGATTTGGGCAACCTCATTAGGGAGCTTCGATCGGCGTGAGATCGACAAAATCGTGTCGGTTAAAATGGGTTTTGTCTTTGGAGGATGGTGAGGATTAGGAGTAGAGGCGTAGAGTTGTGAAACCGAGTGCGCTAAAATAAGATTTTTGATCGCCTCTTCACCATCTCGATTCGATTCATTGAAGGAGGATCCGGACCTTTCGAAGCTCCTCCTTCAATAGGGTTTGGGTAGTCGAATCTATGGAAGATGAGAAAAGCAAAGAAATTTCACGAAAAGAATACTCTAGGATGTAGGAACAGAATTTTATCATTTTTAAGCAGTTGAAAAATTGAATGGTGACCCTTTTCTCTGGTTGTGGTGGCATTTGGGACAAATGGTAGAGGCGTCGAGAAGCTGCAGTCGCGAATGGTGGGATGGGACGTGGTTGGGAGGCGGCGACGTAGATGTCTGGAAAAGCGGTGCTTGGTCGGAAACTTTGGTATAGGTGGCAGCGTGGCGCTAGTGTGATGGCGGGAGAGGGATTGGGGAGGTTAGGTGTTTTTCTTTTTCCTTTATTTTGTTTTTACCTAAAAAAGATTGAATGCAAACATATTGTGGGGGTGGGGAAGCGGGGTGATTCTTTTTTAGTTGGGGAAGAACACTTATTTGAATAAAATAAAATAGTTTAAGATTTATTTGTACTTTTGAAAAGATTAAGGGTCCAATTGTAATATTTTCATTATATTTTTTTTTATTATTTTAATTTATTTAAGTCAAAGGGTAAAATTGTTTTCTAAGAATTGTTAGAATAGTGAAAAATAGTTATTTGAGAATTATATAAATAGAAGAATATGGATGATATTTATTAAAAAAAAAAAGGACAGAGATTTACAAATTTTAAAAATGGGGCCTTTTATCAATATGGTCTACCGAGCGCGTCGGTCACCGACTCAACGCAAATTTGCAGTTGCGTGGTCCTCTTTCTTTTGTTTACTTTAAATAAGAAATGCCATTGGGATTCATACTTCGTTCTCCCCTCTCTCTCTCTCTCTCTCTCTCAAGCATTCATTCTTGAAATCACAGAATTGTAAGCCTTTGAATCTTAATTAATCATCATTTTCTTTCAAGTTATTTTCACAATAATTCATAATTTCGTTGTTGTTGCTTTTCTAAATTCAGACCCCTAATTGAAAACCCTAGTTTTTGTTATTTCTATTATTTCTCCTTTCTGGTTAATTATTTAGTTTCAATTTCAATTACTCTGGTTAGAAAACCGTAGTTTAACAGGATTTTCAGGGGTATATTCGTTATTTGGCAATATGCCGGCCACAGCGGGGAGGGTTCGCATGCCGGCGAACAACCGGGTGCACAGTAGCGCTGCCCTACAGACCCACGGCATATGGCAGAGCGCAATCGGGTACGATCCCTATGCGCCGAATAAAGATGAAAAGAAGAATAATTCTGCGCAAGTGAATACGGCCTCGGAGCCCGACCTGGAGAATGCATATGCTAGTTTCCAGGGCCTCCTGGCTCTTGCCCGTATCACAGGGTCGAATGCTGATGAGGCCCGTGGATCATGCAACAAGTGCGGCCGTGTTGGGCACTTGACATTTCAGTGTCGGAATTTTCTGAGTGCGAAGGATGAGGTTAAGGTGGGGAAGGATTCGGAGGCAATCGAGGCGGCGGTTTTGTCTGGCTTGGAGAAGTTGAAGGGGAAGGGGAAGGGGAAGGGGAAGGGGAAGGGCGCGGCTGGAGAGAGAGGAGAGTAGCGAGGGGAAGAGGAGGAGATTGAGAGTTCAGATTCTGATTATGATTCCGAGATTGAGAGGGCAATTGCGGGAAAATATGGGAAAAGGGTTAGTCGAAGTAAGTCAAAGGCTAGTAAAAGTAGGAAGAGGGAGGATGATGATGACTCGGATGATGGGACAGAACCGGATACTAGAGATTGGAAGAGGAAGGGGAGGTCAAAGAACAGGAGGAGTGGGAAGCGGGCGCATAGTGATTCTGAGGATGAGAATGAAGTAAAAAGGAAGAGGAGAAAGGAGAAGAGGAGGAAGAGGGACTACGACTCATCAGATGAGGAAGAAGAACGTAGGCGAAGGAGAAGGAGTAGGGGGAAGCGGAGGAGAGGAAGGAGTCACCGATATTCAGATGATGATTCATCTGACTATTCTGCTGAGAAGAGGCATAAGCGAAGGAGCAGGAGGCCCTCAGAATCTGCTTCTGTCTCAGATGAGGGTTTAGTGCGCAGGGACAAGGAGCAGTCTGAGAAGAAGTACCGAAAACATCGCCATGAATAGGAAGATTGGCTTCTGTTGAAGGTGATGTTGCACGATCTTTTTGTTGCATTTTATTATGCATGATTCTGTGTTCGCTACATGGGATCTTGAAACTACTTGATGAGAATTCTGATGGGAAGGCACCTATGCTCATTAAAGCATTGTAATACTCAGTTGTTTAATTGTATTTGCTGTGTTTTAACTACGTGTATTGTATTTGTTTAATCATGATAACTCTTTTATTGTAAGAACTCTATCTGATATGAACTACCATTACATATTTGATTATTATTGCATTGGTGATAATTATGTTCAGAGAATAATATGTCGAGCAGTGTTCATTATTTTGTTGATACTTGATACGATTGAATATAAATTACATAACATGATTTAACGTTGCTTTGATCACTACAGCCCGGATGTCTCAGTTTTTTTTGCCTCATATCATGGTGTTCGAGTTTACTGGAGTTGAAAGGTGTTTGCATATTTGTTACTACTCATCCTCTGCTTGGCCTTTACGTGGCATGACTGAGAAGAAAATTAACTAAATGATATACGCCTAACAACCTGGAGCCAGCACAAATGTGACTTGAAGTGATGAAGATGATATATTTTTACTAGCATACTTGTTAATGGGACCTATTTTGAGAATGATATAGCATCTCAGCTGTTGGATTCTTCTGGCTTTGAAATAGTGTTAACTATAGCAGTACAGGCTTTGAAATATTTTTGGCTAGTATTCATGTTAATGGGACCAATTTTGAGAATGATATTAGCATCTTAGCTGTTGGATGGCTTCGAAATAGTGTTATCTCTAGCAGTCACGGGCAATCCCTTTTGGTTTCTCCTAAATAAAATTTCTTAATACTTTAGTAAAATTAACCTTTGTTGGTTTTATTTAAAAATTTGCTAAATAACTGAAGTCAAAGTTAACAATTAATTTTAACCACACATGTTGTGTGATCCATGACTTCTATTAATTTTTTAACTATACTTTCATTAACTTATATCAAAATTTACTAAAATGTTGATTTTTAGCAAAATCAAACTGGCACTTAGTTTCTTTACTTTCGTTGGCTACTAAATTGGAGTAATGAAGGACGGGTTGCTTTTCCTTGTGTGGTTCTTTGTTCAGGTTTTAGTCACTTCTGATTCCCTCTCCTTGTACGTCCATACAAAAAGATACGGGTTCTTTCTCTTTCTCCCGGGGTGGGGTGGGGTGGGGTGGGGTGGGGTGGGGATGGGATTGGTTTGTTAAAGGTCACTTGGGAGGAAATGAGAGGAAGTTAAATTAAGAGTATATAGCTACTCCCGTGTCCCAAATCACTCTTAAAAGGGCTGCCTTGTGGGCTTAAAATTGCGTTGGGCACCTTCACTTTACTAGCTGACTCTAAAGGTGAGTTTTACCCAATGTATATTTGTAAATGAGTTTTTTAGGATAAGCTTGCCGCGCACATACCAATTCTCTTAGGATAACCTCCTTTTTCCATTTCTTGACTGTATATCTATCCTGACCGTCTCTCTCTTATTCTTATTCATTGCGCGCCATCTCCTAGACGTATGATTGTTTTCATACCTAACTTAGTTTTGCAGTGTGTAAGAAGTTTACTTGTGTAGCATAGCCTTGATTTTTATGAGCATTAGCATATGCCTGTTAAGAGAGGAGACAAAATCAGTTATATTTTGCTGTTATGGAAGGCTTGTATTTGTTTCCTTTTGATACAAAAATGGTTGGTGGTGAAGAATCAATCATATATCTTAAAAGTGTTTAATCTTATTTATTTTGGGCCTCCGTTTCCTTGAATCTTTATGACCTTCCTCGTAAATGTCCTCCAGTTTCATAGTGGGAAGACAATGGTTGAAGTTTTCCTAAGAAACTTGACACAATTCTGTTAAAAAATGGAATTAGAATTCGGCCTCTCCAATTCTTTTTATTTTTTGTTTTTTAGCAGAAAACCTTTGTCTTGCTTTGTTCTTGTCTATCACAATATCACAGTGCCCCATTTGAATGGATTTTACAATTTTTTAAAGCATGTGTTCGAGATTTCCTATGCTCGGGTTATATTTCTCACTTGTATTTGTGGGAGATCTTCATCGCTTGTGTCTAATGGAATCTGATTTTTTTTTGCTTGATCACTCTTGTATTATTTAATTCCATTTATCATTTTGGATTTTGATGTTATGTTTTGATCTATTTCATGCATATAAGCTTTAAGGATCCAATGCATTGACCTTCGTGGAATTTTGATGTGCGGAAAAAAAAATGTCGTAAAGTAAAAAGTTACATTATTAAGATGTAATTGTCATAATAGGCTTGAGCAATGCTATTTATTATTAGTGGGCATCAATTAGGTGGTAGTAGATTTCTTAATTCATTGTCTAATGAAGTTGTGGCGTATTTTGATGCATTGGATAATGAATTAAAAGATCTACTGTTACTTACCTCGGTGATAATCACTATTAATGATAAATAACATCATTCTTTTAGCCTTTTATGTAAGGGTAAATATGGTTCGATTTGACGGTTTGTGGTAAATTTTCAAACTAAATCACTTAAAGTGGTTTGGAATTTTTTTAAAACTAAATTAGATCACTTCACTTTTGAAACCAATTCACTTTTGAGAGTTTGACTAAGTTTAAAGCCACGCGAACAAATTAAATCATAAATATTAGTCTGAATTTTCACGATAAAATATAAATATTAGCATCATTACAAAAAAAAAAATGTATTATCATAATTGTCAACAAAAACAATATATTACGATCTAGAGTTCTACAGTTTCACTTTTAATCATTATAATGCAACAACATGATAGTAATAGTTTAGAGTAACTTCTTAGTCGATATTAATTGGCAAAACATCTTTAGTTGTAACACATGATTCAATCTCTGCAAAAAAATAAGAATATAACAAATGTATTTATTAATTATAATTAAATGATATAAAACTAGTAATAAAAGAAAATGAATAAAAATATCAAATACTATAATATCTTTTGTAGAGTTGTATGGATTATTTATTACATCTACTTCATCTAAATATTGACGAATCGTGATAAGTTCCTTGTTACTATACAACAAATTCTTAGTGCAAATCACCGCTTCAACCATCTTTGTACTCAACGAACTCTTAAATGAATTAAGAATAAAACATCTGACCATTAATAGAGAATGCAGACTCAGAAGCAAATGTCGATATTTGAATGGCTAACACATCTTTGATAATTTGAGAGACAATCTTGTACTTATTTGTATTCACCAAAGTAATATGTCGAAAGGTTCATTGGTCAAATCTTCACAACAATTATTTATGGAGTAATGCTGTTTCTATAGAAAATAGTTACCGATTGCATTACAAATGCTGAGGTGGTAAGTGAATTTGTGATAATAAGTCATGGGCAAGTGAGTCATTGCACTATTTGCCACGTCATCTTTTGTACACTAATCTGGACACTGTGATGTACAAGTAGCATGACTCTTATTTATATAATCCACCAAATCATTATTATGAGCTCGAGCTTCTCGTACAAGTTTAATTTTAAAAATTGACGGAATGAGTTTGAAAATACCCGAAGGAGTTTGTGAAAGACTTGGGCTATCAGATAATAGCATCATCTTGATGGAGCTAACGATAGAGTGATCATTTTCTTATAGCATCCATATAACTTGTGATGTGTGTTCTCAACTTTCTTTAACAATATGTTCACAATTTGTACATCATAAATAAGTTCAAATATAACTTTAAGCAATTCCAAGTTGCATCTGGGTGAAGAACTGTTACGATGGACAACAATTGATTAAACTTTTGAAAATTAAGGGTAATTGGCTAATTGGGTATTGATTTTAATTGGCTTGAGTATTTTGTTTAATTGGGTTGGGTCTATTATGGATAATGGATGGATTTAATTTTAATTGGTTTGAATAAAATTAAAATTAATTAATTTTCGGTCTTATATTTTTTATTTATTAATTTTAAGTAGTTTGACGATTTGAAACGATTTGAAAAAATTGAAGCTGTTTGGTTCAGTTCAAAACTAAAATGATGATGGATCCATCCAAGCAAATAGTTTCGAAAAAGCAGTTTCAGTTCGATTTTACAGTTTGATGATTTTGTTGTTGAGCCCTACTTTTAAGTGGTGTATTTTGAGGTTTTTTTTCACCTTCAAATGTTATTGCAAGCAAGAACGTGAGATAATTTTGAGTTTGATCGCATCTCTTGTATCCTTTTCAAGGTCATTTGTCAACCATAAATTTTCCATTTTTTCTTCTTTATTTCAAAAGTTGATGCAACAATTCAAGAAACAAAGAAATAAACAAAATGACAACAATATTATGTACTCTCTCTCTCTAAATTTATTAACTTTGCTTATGATTAGTTTTTCATAATTTTGAATAAAATGTAAAAAATGTTAAAAGATTTTTTTCTAAATAATATGAAGTAAAAAAATAATACTCTATCCGTCTTACAAAAATAGGCTTACTTCTATTTTTACACAGATTAAGAAAAATTTAATTAATATAGTTTGAACCATAAATTTTACTTAAATTATTTTTAATATATTTCTACATTGGATAATGATAGTTCATATTTGTTTATGACAAGACACATTAAATAGGGGCGTATTAACAAACTAAGAAATCAACTAAACTTTCAACAAGAAAAGTGGATCATGAATTGAGATAAATGAATAAAGAAAATTTATTCATTTAATTTATAAAGTAAAATCATAAATTGAGTATAATGTAGATTCTTTAATTTAAAATTTAAAATTAAAGACTGAGTTTGATTCTTCATGTATGGAGTGTTAAATTTACTTTCTATTTGTATTTTGTAATAATTATATTTAATGAATTGCAGGTTTCAACTTTCAATGCTTCACTTGTTAGATTATTTTAGTTATAATTAAATATTTATTATTTAATCAATTTTATATATATATATATATATAAAAGAAGTAAAAACAATAAATACTTACTAAAAGAAAAAAAGTATAACGAAATGAAGAGTTAAAAATACACTCGATTATGCTTAGGATGCTCTTAACATAGTCATTTTGTACATGATTTTATATAAATAATAATAATTGTAGTTGAGGTTCTTAATCTATTGACATTGTGCTACTGGGTTCCCATTGTTTTTGACAGTTCGAGTTATCAACTTTTTGTACTACATGTCGCATTGTGATTTGAGCATGTTTGGCTGAGCTTAGCCATACATGCTTTTTAATGGACAGTTTTTGTCCATATAATGTTGAAAGGTCATAATTTTATTCAAAATATGAATGTGCTCTCGAGGGCACAGTCTGAATTATTTTGAGATTTTTTTTAAAAAAAAATTTCTACTTTAAGACTAAATTGTTAGTAAAAAATTTTTAATACTACATTATGTTTTAACACTATATAAAAAGATTTTTTCAGTACGGAATCGGGTTATAGCACGGTCCCCCACAAATTCTCATTTAAATTAATTAATAAAAATAAAAGAACAATTTTCTTCCTTTATTTTTATTCACCTCTTTCTCATACTCCCAAATTGGCTTGGGGGGGGGGGGGAGGGAGGGAAAGGGGAAGAGGTAAGGTAGGGATGAAAAAATAGAGAGAATGCAGGATGAGGGCATGGAGGGTTGGTGGCATGGGAGAGAGTGAGAAATAAAAGGATTGCAAACTAAGACCAGTGCAAGGGTTGGAATTATAGCAGGCAAATGGGTTGGATTGGGTCGATCTGGTTTCATTATAAGCAGGTAGCACACTTGAAATTGGATCGAAATGACTCTACCATCCCAGTTTGTGTGTGGTAGGAAATATGCTTACCAACCCCACCATCCCATTTCAAACCAATCCATCGGGCCAAACCATCTTAATTTTATTTTTTTTTTTTTTAAAATAATTTTTTTTATATAATCTAATACATTGCATCAAATACAATCTTAAATAAACTTAGCTAATATATATTTTGAGATTTTTAAAGAGATTAATTTATAAAATTGGAACTCACATGTATTAGTCAATAGATAAACATCAAATTTCTTTCAAAATAATAATTTTTTTTTTTGTAATTGTAAACTATTTGTTTACACTTTTTAAAAAAATATATATAGATATTAAATGCATGCTAGTCTTATTGCTTTGAGATATAAGCATGTTTGATTAAAATTAAAATATTTACTTATAAGTAAATTTAAAATAAATAATTTACTTGTCACACCAAACGTAATTTGGATTGAAACTTTAATTAAACTAAATTTTAACTAAATCTAAACAATTTTATGTTGGAGCTTGAGATTCTTGGACTAATGTTTCAAAAAAAGACAATTTAAATTGGATATAGTTTAGATCATTTTAGATTGATATTATTTGGATTATGTGTTGGAGCTATTCACAAAATGAGTTATTAGTGTTAAAGAAAAAAAAAAAATTGGACTGGCCCTACGGGCTAGACTGGCCGAGCCATATAAGCTCGATTTTGTTTGAGCTAGGGCGAGCCCAACCCAAAATCCGGGTTATATGGGCTGGGCCAATTTTGCCACCTCTAGTTGGAATACGTTTTGGTGGTAGATTGCTTCTTCTTTTCCATTTCCTCTTTTTTTTTTTTCCCCCTCTTTTCTTATTCGTAGTGATGGCAACGGGGTGGATCGGCATGATCCGTATCCGCCAAGCAATAATTGTAGAAGATCTAAATTCGCGGATTGATCCGCTATTTTTCGGGGCGGATCAGAGCCCTGATCCTTTTTTTTTTAATTATTATTTTTTAGCTAAGTCCAGCCACCTTTAAATTATAATTTAAGCCCAAAATCTTTCATCTATTTATTATTTAATCCTATTTATTTTTCAAATGGGGCGGATTGGATCGGATCACACATGATCCAATCCGTCCCGTTCCGCCCTGCTGATCCTCAGATCTGGAATTTTTTGCTCTATTCAGATCGGGTATCCATCAAGTTCGAGACGGATTAGATATTTTTGCCATCCCTACTTATTTGTATTGTTAAAATTCTTTATATTTACTTATTTTACCTTAGAAGAGTAAAATACATGTAATATACTTAAAATTTTAAATTATCAAATAGACAAAAAAACATTAAATAAAGACTAAAGTTCAACAAGCTTAAAAAGATTAGAAACTCAAATGCTAGATTATAGGTCTCGGAGTTAAATGACTTAATAATCAGTAAAGTTTTAGTCATATCTTCGATCACTAATTGAATTTTCAAATGTTGCATTGTACTCACTGAATTTTGAAAAGTTATGCTCCGTTAATCACTTTTCACGATTCCATAACTGCCAATGGATGGAAGCATGCTCACGGAATGCTCATGTGGCACATATTTGAGATTAAATATTTCAATAATCATTGAAATATTAGTCTCGTCTTCGATCACTCAATGAACTTTTAAATGTTGCTCTTTGTTCACCAAACTTTAGAAAGTAACGCTTTGTTAATCATCCCTCACAATTTCGTAACTGTCAATGGACGGAAGCGCACACATGAATAACATAATGCCCACGTGGTATACATTTGGGATTAAATTCTACCAACTAATTGAAGCTGCCTCTCCATGTCACCAAAATGCTTTTTCAAAATGCAATTTATACATGAAAAACACATATTTTTTTCAAATTGAAATCACTTAAAGTCTATTCTCCCCAATTCAGTTCCCCAAATTTCGATTCCTAATCCTTACCGCTTTTCACCTGCGATCAAAATGACAACGCTACCCCAAAAATCAGCATAATCGAAGATCACCACTTCATTTAGAAATCAACAATGTCGCACACGGAGGGACTATATGAAGGTAAGGCCAAAGTCTATTGGTATTTTGTTTTGTTTTATCATATTATGTAACAAAAAATCCGCATGTACGAAGTTATTCTCTAGAAAACCTAACCCTAAATGTGAAAAATATAGTTTTTCATTTATTTATGATGAATTTCATGTTGCATACCATTTGTTAGAACATGTATTTTACGTCGAAAATATGTATTTTAGCCATATTAGAACTCTTTGAGCAACTAACTACCTTTTTTTCTTTTGTTTGTACTATCAGATTTGGAGGAAAATCCATACTTCATTGACTCTGAGAAGACATTGGAACGGGAGTTGAATATAGAGTATTTGAAGTGGCCGAAGACGTTAATAATGAAGTACACAACTTAAAATGGAGAATTACTAAAGATTATGCATCTATTGATGAAGTTGATTAGGCTTGTTTGTGGTGTGGTGTGGTGTGGGTGGGGTGGGGGGGGGGTAACACTGTCATTTTGTCAAAAGAGTAAATAAGTTACGGTAAGAAAATTGAATTTGGAGTAATAGACTTTGATGGATTTCTATTTGGGGAAAGAATATATGTTTCTCATGTATAAATTGTATTTTGAAAAAATGATTTGATGACATTGAGGGGAAGCTTCAATTGGTGGAATTAACCTCAAATGTGTACCATGTGAGTGTTCCGTCAGCTACATATGCGCTTCCGTCCATTATTATTTACTGAATCGTGAATAGTGATTAATGAAATATAACTTTCTAAAGTTTAGTGAGCACGCAACAATATTTAAAAATTCAATAGATGATTGAAGACATGACTAAGGGTGGGCATGGATTGGGTCGGTTAGGTTTTGGGACCAACCCGAAACCAAACCGACCACTTCGGTTTTGGTTTTTTTCAAACCGAAACAACCGAATTGTGAGAGTAAGCTGATCCAAATCGAACCGACTAATCTTAGGTTGGTTCGGTTTGTGTTAGCGGTTTAGGCTTGAGTGGTTTTGACTTGTATTTGTATTTAAAAAAAAAAAATTAAATCTCATTTGAAGAAATTTTTGGACTTGCAACCTGTTAATCTGTTTTTCAAAATATAACAAATTAATACATGTTAATTATAATCACCTACATAATACATTTGAATCAAAATATGATAACAGGTCCTAATATGACCCAACATTTTCAAATCAAACATGTTAAATATGATCATATATATTTGCATCAAAATCTGGTAACCTGGTAACATATCCAAAATATAATATGATCCAACATTAAGGTTGTGTTTTAATTGGGTTGGGGCTGGTTTAATTTTAATCTTCGGGCTTTAAAATTGGTTCAGTTTAATTTGGGTTGAGTTGGTTTATTTTTCCCAACCCGAAACCAATCCAACCCGATTTTTTTTCAAGCAAACAACCCAAACCAAACCGACAAAGGATGAAAAATCGAACCAACTCGACTCGGTTCGGTTCGGTTTTGTTTGGTCGTTCGATTTGAGCGGATTGGCGGTAATTATGCCCACCCCTAGACATGACTAAAAATTGAGTAATTATTGAAACATTTAACTCATATATCTCCACTACAATTATTCTTTTCTTCCACTAGGAAAACTTAAAACCCTTCATTTTGCTCAAAAAATTGTGTGTACCAAATTGAGTAAAACAAAAAAGAGTAAGGAATTTTTTTTTTTTTTTGCACTTTCATGTTCAACCAATCAATGCCTTCAATCAATCCTCCACGTGGATGCCATTTACATATCACAAACTCCAAACCTATCAAGATAAATTGCAGATACAACCAAATCTTGATTAACAGGAATCAGTGAAGAACCCACTATACATATACTTTAGAGAGAGCAATTAAACAAGGAATTTGATTGAGAAGATGAGTCGGACCATATTAGGATCGTATACTTCTCCCAAAGTGGACCTCATTGTGGACCTGGGAAACCCCTTTCTCAATCTCACTGTTGATGGGTTTTTGAAGATTGGCACTGTAAATTCTCTTACTCTTTTCGTCATTGTGTGTATTGGATTGGATTGAATGACTTTTATTTCATTTTTCTTTGGGTATTATGATGCGATTAGATTATTTCATCAGAAATTGGTTAGTTATTGTTTGCCCTTTTTCGTTTACTGGATTCAGGTGGCGGCAGCAAAAGTAGCTGCAGAGGAAGCATATTACATTGTCAAACGAGGTTTCGATTTCTTTTTTCACTCATGAAATTGTTGAAATTTTCCCCAATTAATTTGATGCATGTGACTGTAATAGATTGTTAGTGTTCTAGTACAGTTTGGGATTGCAGAATATTACTGGTTTGTGAATAGTTTAATTTGATTGTTAAAAAAGTGATTAGTAAAATAAGCTTGTTTCGCTTAGTTATTAGGATGTGATTTTGAAACTGTATGCGTTTTGCACCAAAAGGTAATTCATTTATACACAAATATTGTGTTCGTGAATGTGGATTGTACAGAATGAACAATGTAATGGAAGAAAAGTAAGTTAAGAACTTGTCAATTGTACAATCTAATCATGACCTGCTTATTAGTGATCACACATATTATCAAAATTGGAATAGTGTTTGTTAACTGTGTTAGTGACTAGATGATTCGATCTATATTTTATAATCACGAAAGATAATCTACTCAAATTATCCCTTAAACTAATCTAAAATGTGAAAAATCCTGATAGTTAACAAGAAATACTAAATTATCAAAACATGTGCTACCCTACTCCTCATTCCCTGTGAACTCCATTAAGGAAAACCTAAAAGTATCTCACACTTATGACTTGAAGAATTATTTTCTTGAGGCATCTCATGAATGAGATTGGTTGAAAAGTGACAAGCTTGGCTAGCCTTATAGTGTTAACCTTAGTTCTAAATGACAAATAGTTATTAAGCATGGTGGGACTGCATATCTCGACTCTAGATAAATGACTTCTTATTCTATGTAACTATTTATGTATATTTTTTAATTATCAAGAATCAAGATAGGTGACCTAAAGTTAAAAGGGTAGGGAGAATTGATAAAGGCAAAATCCTAGGACTAATAGCATCAATAGTAACTCCTAGCCCATCTCCAAATGGGAATACTTCTGGATGGGTGATGATTAAGAACTACTGAAACTTTTAGCATCTCGTTGATGTGGGACACCATGCTAGTCGGAGGGGGAGGGGGAGGGAGGGGAGGGGGGAGGGTCCCCACTGAATTTGGCCTGTTTGGGATATTTTCATTTTTCTAAAATCAATTTTCTATAATTTTTTTTTTCTACAAAATGGGATATGAAGTTCCACCCCTGACCAATATTCAAAACCCCACATCTCACGTAGTGCCCCTTACATCTTTTAGTGCGTTAATACAATTTCAGTTTCTATTATTAGGTTCAGTGTTTTATATTTTATTTGATTTGGGTTTGTTTAATTTCAGTGAATTACTAAATTTAGTTGTGTAACGCCCCGGAAATCCCTGATATTTTTAGAATCCGATTTCGTCTCCGCTAATTCTGAAGTCAACTTAAATAAAATTCTATTTGACATCAAGTGGAGCTCGTCTCACTCAAATAATTAAATGTAAAAATACAACTAATTTACGGGACGTTACAAATTGTATAAATTGTTTTATTAGAATTTGAGCATGTTTAATTTGATGAGAGTTGTGTAGTTGTCATTAATTTTAATTGAAGTGCATTTACTATAAATTGTAGTGAATTTGCTCTAAATTAAAGTGAACTTTTGTTTCTTGATAGGCAACAAGTTTGGTAAAATTAAAAAGATGGAATCGATAAAATTTAAAATGAGGTCATTATGCGGATTTTCAAAGTAAAAAAAATTGGAAGGAACAATTGTAAAAGGCATAACAGTTTTAATATTATTGTATTAATGCATTGTTTGAAAAAAAAAATTCCGCAGTTAAATCTTGTCCCCACTGAAATCATTTCCTTGTTTTGCCAATGGTGCTGGTATCAATTTTCTTTATATTGAATTTATATATTTTGTGTTTTCTAGTTCTTTTTCTGATGCGTGGCTGCTTTAATTTTGCAGGGAGTGTTTCGCACCACAACTTTGAGCGTTCGGTGAGAAATTTATCATGTGAAATAATTATGTTCATTCATGTTCTTTTCAATAGAACTAAAACTGGTTCATCACACTATAACCTGCTTTAGTAACAATTAAAAACGGATTAGAGCATGTTTAGCTAAGTTTAAAAGGTTTACTTATAAGTAAATAAGTATGTTTTAAAATAAATAATATTTTTATTGGGCAAAGTAGGAAATAAGTAATTTTTTTGACATTAAGGTGAGAGTTACTTTTTTTTTTATTTGCAATAAGAAAAAAAATAACATATTCGAACATGTTTGGAAACAAAAAGTTACTTAAAAGTAACGTTTACTTTTTTTTGTAAGCTTAGCCAAACATGCTCTTATAAAAAACTTCCATTCGGTGATGAGAGGAACACTTATGGCTAACCATCATAGAATAGCTCCGAAACTTGTCTATGTTTCTGTGAGTATTGAGTAGGTTATCCCTCAAATACTCAAAATTAAAGGAAGAAACCGTCAAAAAATAAAAAAATAAAAAATAAAAAACTGAAGGAAGAATGCCAAACTTTTGACAAATTACCTCATTTACACACATTGCTTTCATCATTTATCACCAATGATGGACTATTTAAATAGAGCCATTCCCATTTTTATGCACTCATATTTTGCATCGGCATGTCCATTTCTTCTGATCAATCCACTGATATAGCCTTCTCAAAGCCGCATAAGGTAAGTGCCACTGTTAGATACAATACCCAAAACCTGCTATGCGGGGACCACTCAATTCGAGCTTACAAGTATAAAATAATCTGTTGCAAGTAAAAGTAAAAAAGATAGTATACATCTAATGGAATTTCATACTGCTGCAGTTGAAGAAAATGTGTAAAGAAGGTGCATATTGGGGTGAGTGCCTTTTGTATTCTTAGTTTTATGAGAGAGGTTTTATTGGACATCATGTAAGTTCCAAATGACCGTCTGATTTTTCATACATTGACCACTTACAGGAGCAGTAGCTGCAGTTTATGTGGGAATGGAGTATGGAGCAGAGAGAATCCGTGGAACCAGAGATTGGGTAATTTCTGAGAATACTATAACTAGCTTTTGCACGGCACTCATTTTAATGAAAAACTGAGTTTTTGAGCTAATTAAATAACCTAAGTTTGTCTCTACTTCTAAATGTTATATTCTTTATTGGTTATCGGCTTCTTGCAAATTGATTTGCATCTGGCGTTCTTCAATTTCACCCTTTCTGAGATTGGGTAATTTCTGAAAATACTATAACTAGCTTTAGTATAGTTCTATTTTAAGAAAAGATGTCGTGGTTTTGAGCTAATTTGTACAAATGATAATCTTAGTCTCTGTCTCTACTTCTAATTGCTATTTTCTTTTTGGTTCTCAACGTCTTGCAATGTCCAACTTCGCCCTTTCTGAGCAATAATGAGAATTAAGAACGTGGAATATTTATCTTGGTCTGGAATCATATTCTAATGCCGGCTTTGTTTAGTTATTACTACAATATTGTGTATATCTACATAGAATCTCGGAAGTTTATAATAAGTTTTTGTTGGAAATTGGTTTAAAATTCGAGAAATTGACTAAGTGACTTCGTGTCAACTTGACCAAAATATACAAACCCGACCCAATCTGTTTAGGTAAAATAGTTTGCCGCTTCGGAGAAACGGGGATCAACTTGCCCAGTCGGTCGTTAGGGTCGAGGGGGGCACGCGCCCGAAAGAAAATTCAGAATTATCTGCATGTTTAAAGGGTATATTTGGCATCTCGAAACCAATATCGAATGAATGAGAAATTACGGAAAAGGACAATTTTGGGTCAAAGTTTTGACCATGCGATCGCATGGGTTTTTCCACCTGCGATCGCAATCTGCCTAAATTTTAAGCAGAACGTTTTTGGGTCCTTCCATGCGATCGCAGGAGACAAAGCCTTGCGATCGCATGGTTAAATTCGATTAAGTTACATTCGAATTTTGTATCTTGCGATCGCAGCTTGGTAAAACCATGCGATCGCATGACAGTTTTGATGAACAGACATGTTTTTTTGAAGTGTTGCACGATTTGGTTTCATATCTTTTCGTTTTCAACCGATCTTCAACGTTAAAAAGGGCCTCTGGACGTCCATTTTGACAGAGAATAAGAACTGATATGCAAAACAATCCACTTATATATTTTATCATTTGAACCAAAATTTATTGCATTGTTGCATAAAATTTCTGGTTTTCATTTCATTTCATTGTTTGGAGTACAAAATCGATTTCTGGTTCGTTGTGCTTGTGTTTTGAAGTGCTTCAAACACAAGTAAGAAGTCGTTGTATCTTGGGAGTTGATTGTCATAACCGTAAGCGCCGTTGCGGGGCAAATTCGACTTAAGAACAAAGTGTTCAACACTTGCCTCGACTCTTATATTCATCAATTTTCTGGTTTTCTGCAATTTGGTCACTTATACAAAATCCGCCAACAGTTTTATATTACTAGTTAAAGTGTCTAAAGGTTGAATTTTAGAGAGCCACCAGTATAATCTTGTTTTGGATTATTTGAGCACAATATGTGGCTCCAACCGTTTCTGCTTAGTGCTGGCTTTAAGATGAACGAATCGACTGATTTATTACTCAAATAATTTTGCAGAAGAATGCCATGTTAGGGGGTGCATTGACGGGGGCACTCATATCAGTAGCCAGCAACAACAGGGGAGACAAGATCGTAACGGATGCCATAGCTGGAGGTGCAGTCGCAACTGCTGCAGAGTTCCTCAATTACCTCACCTGAACAAAAGAGGGTAAGATGTCTCTCATGTTATTTGGTTCCTTGGGATGATGCTGGCATACTTCTTTGGTAACCACAAGCTCAAGCACTCTGACGTTTCTTGGAATGTGTTTGATATCTGCAAAACCCGACCCACAAATAAAAGTCTGTTTCCTAATCTTTCTACGAAATAATATCTACTTGAAGTCAATGTGCAATGCCTAGTTCCTCATAAGATTATGTAAGCATTTTGGACACATGATATTTTTGTGCCCGATCCTAGTACTCCATGCTATATATTTGCATCCATTTCTTAAGGTTCGAACGCCTATATTGCTTGCTTTCCCAGTTTCTTGTCATGCTTTGGCAACACGATCCAGACGTCATAACAGTCAAAAATACAATGAACAGTCACGGAACTGATGTACAGAGTGCCTGAGTTACGAGTAAAATAAGTAAAAATTTTAGGCTCGACCATACAAGCTCCATGAGAAATGTGGAACCTTTTCAACTTCAAAAGCTTGAATCCTAGTGACAATTTACATGCGTACATATGTTTTCATTCAGGCAACTTAAGTGTGTAAATAAGGTCCTTCAACATAGTATGAGAGCACACAAAAGATCTAAGAATAAAGGTTTGTTTGGCTCGATTGTTGTGAGTAGTGTTTTTGTTAATATGACTTTTGTTGGTAGAGACTTTTCGGCAAGTTTTTAGTAAAAAAACATTGATTGTTTGATTGTCAATATGAAGTGCTAGGAATAGGAATATGGGAATATGAAATTGATTGTTTGACATTGTAACTGCGAAGACACTTTTTTACCATTTGTACAAATACTACGTATTTATTTAACTAAATTTTAATAATATATTTATAAATAATATTTATTTCCATCTCCTAAAATTTATTAAAATTAATTTTAATAAAATTAGAATCAAAATATTATTTATTCTATAATATATTTTAACAAATCGGTATATGACATTTCATTTTTAAAATGATAAATAATAATAAAAATTAAGATAAAAACATATTGTAAATCTTTGAAAAAGAATCTGTAAATTACAAATTAATGTTGTGTAGGATAATTTAGATATATTTGGTAATTTAATAAATTAAAAATTTAAAAGTTTAATTAAATAAAAAATGTAATTTTCCATATAAGTTGAATGTAGAATTTGTTAGAAAATTTTAAAATTTGAACTTCTCTAAAACAGTTTAAAAGTTATTTTCTTAGTCGACTAGTATTTTGATTTTAACCAAACACCCATTATTTTAACTAAAATAGTTTTTGCCGTCTAAAAATTGCTTTTGAGTTTTGCAAAAGTTATCTAAAAATCGCTCTATGTATGGACTTTTCATATGTTAAAAAACTATGCGATTGTCACATTTTTTATAAAGTGAATTTGTCTACTACGTGCAAGAGCAGAGCCAAATTTTTTTTTCTAGTGCGGTTGGGAGCGAATGTGAGAAGTTCGCCTAGCGGAGGCAAGTTCTTTTCTTGGGGGCGGCAAAGCTTTGATGGTTGGTAACGTAGTGACAATCAGTAGAGAGAGCGACAATAATATATAAATGGTTTATAAATGAATCACGTATCAGAAAAGATATTGAGTCATTACAAACATTTGCAACATAAAAATTAGGAGTCATTATAGTTGTTTTGGTCCCAAAATTTGAAATACGAGACTTAGTGCTTCGATAAAAAAAAGGAAAAAAATTGAAGTAAAAATTAGGAAATTAATGATGTATATCCATCCAACGAAAGTCCCAACCAAATATATATTACAGGTTAATTGGCACAAAACGTCTCTACCTTTTGAAATGATTGTGTAAATCATCCATACCTTCGAAATTTTGGCATTTTCACCATCACCTCCACATTTTTTTTGTGCAAAATATCCGTTCCATCCATCACCATCCAAAAAGTTCCCTTAATTCTGATTTTCAGCACAATTTGTACCAATTTCGAAGGGTAATTTCATCCAAACACTTTCTTCCCAAATTCTTCCACTTGCAATTCTTCCTAATGGCGATAAGAACCCATCGCAAACCCCAATCCAACCTAGAATACCGGCAAAGAGGGAAGAAAAGAGGAAGGGAAAAATTGAGTCACGTGCTCGTTGGGATAGATTTTAATATCCAAAATGAAGGTAGATTTTAGGCTAAAGATGGATTTTGCTCTGATTCGGTTAGCATCTATGGCTTCCACTAATGATGTTATTATTACTCGTCCTATCGACATTGTTTTAGATGACATCAACTACAATATTTGGGCCCAGCAAATGTCGATCTTTCAGACTGGTCGTAGATTGGGGCGACTGGAGAGAAAACAGAGCCAACAAAAACTGAGAAAGAGTTTGGTGATCGTCTTGAGGTTTGATAAGCCACTCATTGTAAGATTTTATCCTAGTTCATTAATACATATGTTTTTTCTATACAAAGTCTTCTTCCCAAATTTCAGAATGCCAAACTTGCTTGAGATTTCTTGGCAAATCGATACAATTGCTCAAGTGATGCCGCCCTCCAATTTCAGTTGGAATCCAAGTTGCATCAGTTGTATCAAGAGCCTGGTCAATCCATTGCTGAGTTTCACTCTTAGGTCAATAGTATCTGGGATTATTTCTCTCTGGCTGATCCATATTTTTCTGATGATAACTCTGCCAAACTTTTCTCTAAGTACCGGGATCGTCGACAGTTCATCCACTTTATTTTTTACATGATTGATATGAGTTACTGCAGTATTTCGCAGTTTTAAGTAGATGAAAAAAAACACAGTTTGATCGCACCATCAAAATATTTAGCTCTGATTGTTTCCATCATAATGTAAATTTCGAGGATGAAAATTTTATAAGGAGTAGAGGATATAACGCCCTAAAAATTTGGAATTTTAATTCAGGCTAAGTAAAATTCTTAGCAAGTATTGGTAGCCATATGTCCGTTTAAAGTCGAAACGGGGTCCAATAATAATAAACGACAAATCCACTAGAGAAAATATCCAACAATTTTTGAGATTAATTAATTAAATTAATTATAATTATTTTCTAAAAATCGGCAAGAATTGTAAGATATTTTAATTTATGGTAATTGCACCATATCAAAGACTTACCAAATTTCAAATAGGTAAGTTCCTTGATATGCATGCAATAGAATGGAAAGAGCCCAAAATTCTCAAATTCATCACTTTCTTCCCCCTTCCCCCTTCCCTCTCCCCCCTCCCAAAACCGGCCTTCTCCCTTCTCCTTTTCATTGTACACACTTAAGCATATATTACAAAGAAAAAAAATAAGAAGAAGAAAAGAAAAGAAGAAGAATAAGGAAATAAGAGAGGTTTATCAAAAGCTTTTCATTCTTTTTATCAAGGAAGCAAGGTAGGAATATCTATATGCAAGTTGATTTAATCCCTATTTGTGTATTGAAATTGTATGTTTAATCTATGCTAAAGAAATGAATTTTGTGGCCATCCGGATATGAATGTGGTTTATTCCATTGGAATGAACAAGAAATAATGTCCATCATATTTTAGATGTATAAGAACGAATGTTTATGGTTTAAATCCCTCGGAATTAAACCTAAAAATGAATTTGGGGTTTCGACCCTAGAGCTCACCGGAAATTGAAGTTTGTATGATTTATTTATATTAACTGAAATATATAAATTGGTATTTGCATTATTATAATGATATTCCTATTGAGTTTTTTGAAACTCACCATTCTTCCATTCATAGATTGATTGTAGGGTTAGATGGAGGTTCGATGATGAAGGGATTAAGCCATGGGAAAAGTATTTGGTCAAAGAAGATGAATAAATGGCAATTTGCTTTATGATGTTAATTGTTAAATTATTATGAACTTTCTCGGGACTCTATGAAATGATAATTTTAATCTTGTTGAGTATTAGAGGATGTTTAAATGGTTTAATGTTGACCAAGATGAAAACTGTCCAGAATTTCTAGTTTGCAAGTTCAGTTTCAAACGGACGTCTAGAATGGTATACTTCAGGTTTTGAAATGAAATTTGGTGAGATTGATGACCTATCAATTTTGGTCATTTGAAACTTGGAATCACCTCATTCGGATATCTGTAGAGCTAAATATACAAGTTTTGGTAATAATGAACAGCTCTACTCGAGAATCTGCCTTTCATGTTTTAGAAGTTATTTTGGAAACCTTACAAATTTTATTAAATTATGAATTTTGGATATGAGTTAATACATTATGTAGTGTTTTATCTCTGAAAATATTAGAAATTTTCAAGGTCTTTTGATAGGGAAAAATTGGGATTAAAACTGAGTATTGAAAGCTGTCAAGTTTCTATTTTTTTGTGTATTTTGTACCCTCTTTAGATGACCTTAACCATTTCCTAAAATTATGAAATTTTAGTATGTGTTAGTAGGATAAGTTTTAGTTATTTTTTAAAGCTTCATAAGTTTTTGTGACCGTTGGGTTGCTCATTTTGTTCATAAGAAATCGAAGAGCAGTAAACTTATGTCATAATTAAGTTAACTAGACGTTTCGGCTTTAAAGAATACCATTAAAGGTTGTTAACCTCAACTTTAAAGTCTTTATAGTTGATAAGTCACATTTGTAAACTTATAGAATAACATCTAGAATTCCGCATTTTTAGTTTACTTCCGAGCTTTAAAATATAAGAATAGGAGAGACATGCTCGAGTTTCCTAAGAGGAGGTTTTGGGGCGTCACACACTGGGCACTACGAGAGGAGGCTGCTCCATTAGCCCCCTAGTGTACAAAAGCATCCAAGGAAGAGGAGCCCAACCGTCACTTGCGAAGTGAGCTACTTCACTTTTTGTATTGTGCGCTCTGAATCTGGATAATTTTTCAATTTTTACTTGATGATTGATATAGAAGGTGGTGTTCCGTGGATAGTGATTCTCATTCGGAAGGGCCTTGGAGAAGCTTTCCTTTTTTTTGGCAGCGGGATTTCGGGTGAGGTACAGTGTCCGGTTCATTCAACCTATTCTTTGTTGGTGCCTGCTCTAATTCTGTAAAACCGAGACTCCAAGACCTACGAAGACCATATTTTGGCGGTACCACCACATTCTCTTTCTATTTAATTAAGTAGGTTAGAACAAAATTTAACAGCCTTCTAACAAGTGCCTTAGATTCGAACTCGGAACTAGTCGGATGTAGTAGATAATTTCCTCTATCTATCTTTGAGATGTTTGGATTTTTCAAAACTCCATGGACATGCAGAAGAGAAATGTTATCCCCACTCGGACCAAGATAGAACAATATGATTACTCATTTTATTGATATTATTAATGGTCTTAAAGGCTTTGATAAAAAATTTACTAACGTAAACTTGTGACTAAAATGATTAGGTCCTCTCGGAGGATTGGTGCTCATTGAGGATGTTGATAGAAAATACAAAATATGTCAACACATATCTATTAGAGGAGTTATATGAAACATTGATGACCTATGATCTAAACCATGCTAAGGCAAAGGAGAAAACAAGAAAAAGCAAAGAAGAGAAAATGAAGGAGCCTCCAAAGAGACAAATTACTTTAAAATCAACAAATGATTAAAGCTCCTCAAGTATGAATGTGAGTAATGAGGAACTTGATGAACTAGTTCTTCTTGTCAAGAAGTGGAGAGGTTTCTGCAACAATCGCCGATTCCAAAAGAAAGAAGAAAAGGCGAAGAGAAGAATAAGAAGATTGTTTGCTATGATTGTGACAAACCCGGTCACAAAAGAACCGAGTGTCCAAATAAGAAGAAATTCATCAAAAAGAAAGCACTACAAGCAACATGGGATGATAGTGATGAAGAAGACCACGAAGAAGATCAAAATCAAGAGGAAGTTGCCAACATGTGCTTCATGGTCATTGAAAATGAGGTAAATTTAAATAACAATGATTCATATAATGATTTATCTACCTCTTATGATAAAATTCTTGAGGAATTTGAAAAAACTTGTTATAAAATACTCTACTCTTAACAATAAATATTCTTTATTGAAAATTGTAGTAAATAAACTTTTAGTTGTACAAAAAGATTTTGAAAGAGAAAAAGATAATCACAATCTCTTAATCAAAGAAAATCTTTTTTTAAATAAAAAAATTGTAGACTTGACAAACATAGTTCACAAATTTATGCAAGAAAAGAAATTTTTGAATTAATGCTTGATGAACAAAAATGTGTTTTCGATAAAAGAGGTATTGGATACGTGAAACAAAAATCCCTTGAAAATATCTTTGTCAAATCATCTAATTCTTCTCATCAAAATATGACATGTAGCTTTTGTAAGAAATTTGATCATGTAGCATTTATTTGTCTAATAAAAAAGAGGCTACACTTTGAAAACAAATATAAGTGGGTAAAAGAGTCTAATAACACTAACTATCAAGGACCCAAAGTTATATGGGTACCAAAGATCAAAAATTAAAATAATTTTTCCAAGTACCAAAGAAAATGAAGAGCAATTAGTTCTTGGATGGTGGTTACTTAAAGCATATGACCGGTTATCAAACATTACTATCAAGCTTCAAAAGAAAGGATGGATGTCATGTCACTTTTGAAAATAATTCCAAAAGGAAAAATCATTGACATTGGATATATTGGTAATCATTTATTTCATTCCATTGAAAATGTTTTATTAGTTCATAATCTCAAACATAACTTGCTTAGCATTAGTCAATTATATGATAAAATGTTATCTCATTAAATTTGATTTTTCCAAATGCCTTATTGAGGATGTTATATCTAAGGAAGTAATATTCATAGGGAGCCAAAGTATTATATCATAAACATTGAATTTGAACTTGAAAAAGAGATAAAATGCTAATCAAGTATAAAAGATGACACTTGGCTATCGCATAGAAGATTATGTCATGTTATCAAGGACTTACTTTCTAAAATCTCTAAAAATTGCTCTGTAAAAGGTTTGCCAAAATTGAAATTTGAGAAAGACAAATTTATGATGCTTGTCAATTTAAAAAATAAGTAGAGTTCTTTTAAACTCAAACAATACTCTTCTACTACAAGACCTTTACAACTTCTTCACATGGATCTATTTGGGCCCTCTAGAACTGCAAGTCTAAGTGGTAAACACTATGCCTTTGTTATTGTTAATGATTTTTCAAGATTTACTTGGGTCATATTTTTAAATCTAAAAGATGAGATCTTAAATGCATTTAAATATTTTTGTAAAAATGTTCAAAATGAAAAGGGTACACCATTACCACAATTAGGAGTGATCACGGTGGAGAATTTGAAAACATTGCATTTGATGAGTTTTTCAAATTAAATGGAACATAATATTTCGGTTCCTAGAACTCCTCAACAAAATGGTGTAGTAGAAAGGAAGAATCGTACATTATAAGAAATGATTTGGACTATATTAATTGAAAATGGTTTATCAAAATACTTTTGGGCCGAAGCTATTAACACTTTGTGCTATATTGTAAATGTTTTATCCTAAACACAAAAGAAAATTTGAAAATTTCTTGGATATTCATGTACTAGCAAGGTATATAGAGTATTTAACAAAAGAACCTTGGTAGTTGAAGAATCCATGCATGTTGTATTTGATGAAACTAACTCTCTTGAACAAGAAATAAACATTGAAGATGATGTAGATTTGAAAATTCCCTTTTGAACAATTGAATATTCAAAATAAAGACAAGAAAAATTTGAACAATGTTGAAAATCTATATGAGGAAGAAACAACCATTCAACAAAATAAAATAGAATCTTTCGAAGAATAAAATGATTCATATCTACCCAAATAATAGAAGTTTGTCTATTCTCACTTAAAAGACCTCTCATCATTGGTGATCCATCTAATTGTGTAAGTACTAGAAATTCTACTAGAAACTTTCTTAATAATTGTACATTTCTTTCATAAATTGAGCCAAAAATTTTCTAAGAAGCCGAGTTTGATGAATTTTGGATTCTAACAATGCAAGATGAACTAAATCAATTTGAAAGAAATCATATTTGAGATTTAGTTGCTAGACTAAAATTTCAAACCGTTATTGGTACAAAATGGGTTTTCGAAATAAACGAGATGAAAATGGTATATTGTGCGTAACACGGCTAGATTAGTGGCCCAATGTTACAATAAAAAAGAAGGTATAGACTTTGAAGAAACTTTTGCATTGGTTGCTACATTAGAATCAATTCGCATGCTTTGCTTTTGCTTGTCATAAAAATGTACTCTTTATCAAATTGATGCCAAAAGTACATTTTTGAATGGTGTTATTAAAGAATAAGTATTTGTTGAGCAACCTCCCGGTTTCAAAAATCATAAGTACCCAAACAAAGTTTTCAAACTTAAAAAAGCTATTTATAGGTTAAAGCAAGCTCCTGGAGCTTGATATGAAAGATTGAGCAAATTCATTCTATCAAATAGTTTTTAACGGAAAAAGCAAATACTACACTTTTTATAAAACCAAAATGGAAGATATGATTGTTATATAAATTTATGTTGATGATATCATTTTTGGTGCTCCTAACATTTCTCTTTGTAGAGAATTTTCAAAGTGTATGAGTAAGGAATTTGAGATGAGCATTATGGGTGAATTCATGTTCTTTCTTGGACTCTAAATCAAACAAACTAATGATAGAATATTCATTAGTCAAACCAAGTACATCATGGATATGCTCAAGAAATTTGAAATGGAAGAATTAAAACCAATGAATACTCCAATGAGCTCATCAATCAAATTGGATATAGATGATCAAGGTACTTCCGTAGACATAACTAAATATCGAAGTATGATCGGATCCTTTCTTTATTTAACTACTAGTAGACCCAATATTTGTTTAGTATGTGTTTATGTGCAAGATATCAATATAATCCTAAGAAATCTCGTCTTAGCGCCGTCAAATGCATTTTTAGATATCTTAGTGGTACTAAATCTTTAGGTCTTTGGTATACTAAGGGTACTCATATTGATTTACATAGCTATTCGGATGCCGATTGGGTTGGTTGCACAATTGACCATAAAAGTACTAGAAGAACTTGTCACTTTCTAGGCTTTGAACTATTATTATGGTTTAGTAAGAAAAAAATTTCGTTTCTTTATCTACTGCCGAATATATCTCGGCTGCTAGTTGTTGTGCACAAATTCTATGGATAAAACAAATTATAAGTGATTATCACTTATCATTTGAAAATATATCAATCATGTATGATAACAATAGTGCTATAAACTTATCTAAGAATCCCATTTTGCATTCTTGAACCAAGAAAATTGAGATTAGACATCAGTTTCTAAGAGATCATGCACAAATGAGAGATATAGTTGTAGAGTTTGTAAATATGAAAAAACCAATTGGCTAACATTCTCACAAAACTATTAGCACTTGAAAGATTTTCATATATTCGAAAAGTTTGGGCATAATTGATGAATGTGAAGTATGTGGCTAAATTTAATGTATGCTATTGTTTATGATGTTAATCAATTGAAATTTATGGGATAGAAGCTGTATAAAAACATATGACAAAGACCAATCCATAAATTTTCATTAAACCAGGCCAGTAGATCGACCCATTACTAAATTGGACGACATTCAAAGTTTGTTTTGGGCGACCGTTTGGTAAAATAGTCGAACATTAATTCCTAATCGGTCAACCACTTGGTTGTTTGATTAAGCAAAAGTTCTGCTTCAATCAGATAGCACATTTCGGTCGACCGGTACACTATGTAGGTCGAAGGATACAACAAAAATTCAGAATTTAAAGTTCAAAATTCTTCATCTTCTTCATTACCCATCTCTCACTTCCTTGACTTTCTCTCTAAAAATCTTATGACATTTACGTAATCACTCCTAAATCTTCAATATTTTCACTTAAAATCAAAAACTCATCTCACTCACATTCAAAATTTTGTGGAATCCCTAATTTTCATCCATCA
The DNA here is from genome assembly GCA_023638005.1 of Forsythia suspensa. NCBI lineage: Eukaryota > Viridiplantae > Streptophyta > Magnoliopsida > Lamiales > Oleaceae > Forsythia > Forsythia suspensa. The sequence continues at coordinate 16,033,134 of CM042669.1, forward strand.
AATCATCAAAATTATTTCCTAAATCGGTCATCCGAACCTAAAAGCTAATAATTCGACTTCATCTACCAATTGCCAATATGCCTTCGGTAAAAATGGCTAACAAAAGACCAATGAGGGAAAAGCTACCATTTCTGGCATCCGAAGAAGAACTACCATTGTTGAAAAATCGAATTGATAAATGCCCTATCCTCATAAGTAAGAGTGTCAACTTTGCTTCGTTTACTTACAATGCTCATTCATTTCGTATTGAAGAATTTTTTGCTTCTATGGGTTGGGTATCAATCGTTGCCTTAGATGAAAAAGCCTACTCAAACCTTATGAAAAGTTTTTACAAAAACATGATCTATACTCCGGGGACGGGTATCACTTGTATTCTTAGAGGGAAAAAAAATCAAAATTACTAGAAATCTCATTAGGTCCCTTCTTGAACTTGAGGATTTTGACAATCATATTTATTGCCATATGATTGCTCATAACTTTGATGGATACAATCCAATAGAAGCATATAGTCAAGTCACTGGAAAACCTTTCCAAAATGCCGCAAAATTTAGTTCAAATCAACTTTCTCTATCTTGTAAAGTTTTGCATAATATCATTACACACATCGTTGTTCCTAGAAAAGGTCACCTTGATGAAGTTACTCTCTTCAACCTTTTTCTACTTGATTCTTTTCTAGTTGGTCGAAAAATTGACTTCTCCTACATCGTCTTAAATCACATGAACACTATTCATTCCGACAATAGGAATACGGGATTACTTTATGGGATGCTTTTTAGAGATGGCAAAAATATCCGATCCGCTCCGAACCCGATGGATACCGATCCGAATGGAGCGAAAAATACCTGATCTGCGGATCGGCGGGACTTATCGGGATAAATATCTGTGATTCGCCACGGATCTCGGGGCGGATCGGATCGGGGCTGCCCCCCGAATTTAAAAAAAAAGGATTAAAATATTGAATTTATATTTTGTTTTATATGTGATTTGATAATTAAAATATTTTTTGAATAAAAAAGTTATCACATTCGACATATTGTGGACGGCCTGCCCCGAATTTAAAAAAAAAGGATTAAAATATTGAATTTATATTTTGTTTTATATGTGATTTGATAATTAAAATATTTTTTGAATAAAAAAGTTATCACATTCGACATATTGTGGACCTTGCACAAGGTTTAGTGAGGAGGATGATGTTGTTTAAACTCTTATAGTATAGTAGTAAAGTTTGTTTCAATATATTTTAAATTTTTTGAATGCCAAAAAAATATGGATCAGTATACGGATCAGGGCTCTGATCCACCCCGATCCGTATCCGATCCGTCCCGAAAAATGGCGGATCGCGGGGTGGATTTGGATCTCCTACAATTATTGCGGGGCGGATTTGGATCATGCCAATCCGCCCCGATCCGTCCCGTTGCCATCACTAATGCTTCTTACCACAAAATTTCACCATTTCGAAGTTCCTATGAGTAATGAAATTGTCTTTAGCCAAAAACCCACCAACACTATAAACCTTAGCACTTTGAAGAGAATGAAAATTGTGGAAGAACAAGGGCAATGAGTGGTGAAGACTAAAGGGTTTGACATGGAATCGAGGCCATCAATGCTACCATTTGATGGTGATGAAGCTATGGACCATGATGACCAAGATGAAGATGATGTACCTCCTCCGAGCCCTACTCATGACATGCCTCGTTCTGTTCTTTCATCCTCCTTCGAATTTACCTTCTCTGAAGATCACTATAATCTTCTCAATGGCCAGATCGACTCTTTTACCTCCATGGTGAATGACTTACAACACTTGGTTGATGGTTTGACATCTATACTTCTACAACTGCTAGCTTACAATAAGCACTTAACTCTCGCTTCGACATGGTGTTTCCTCCGCCTCCTCCTCTAGAGAACTAGTGTTTCATTTTTAGCGTATGTAGTTTCAAAACACTTACATTTTGGATTAATGCATATTTTTTCTATTTTTCAAACAATGGTTGTTTTGGTTTTAATGATATCAATGAAGGATATGGCATCTTTTGTTTGATTAAGGAACAATATCATTGAGTTAAATATTTTGATTATATCTTACTCTCATTCAAGCTATCTTTTTGTTTATGCCAAAATGGGAAAGAGTGATATAATTTAAGATGATGAATTGATAATTGATAAATTGCTATGATAAGATGAGAATTGAATTGAATTGGATTGGTATAATTCATAAATTGTTATGATAAGATGAGATGAATTGAATTTCATGAATTGATAAATTGCTATGATAAATTGAGATGAATTGAATTGAATTGGTATAATTCATGAATTTTTATGATAAGATGAGATGAATTCAATTTCATGAATTGATAAATTTATATGCTTTGAGAAAAGAATACAAATTGCCATATTGCTTATTTGAAAAAGATGGGAGAAATATATATGCTATCGTTTACCTTAATGTTTTTGACCTATGGTTAACTTTATCCTTAATGTTTTGATCATAACAAATAAGTTAATCTAGTTTTTATTAATAACTGGTTTAAAGTGATTATAATCTTCAAAGCGTCCAAATCAATTATCGTTAAAAGATTAAGACCAAGATCAAAATTTCACTACAAATATGACTCTCAAAGAAGGTCAAGATCAAAGTCAATCATCAAAGGCAAGAGTTCAAGAGTTCAAGACTCAAATTTCAGGCAAGAACGAATATTAGATTTTTAGTTCAAATGTAAAGGTACAAAATTTTTTGATCAAAGTTAAAATTAATTTTTTGAAATTTTTTGGATCAAAATTTTCGGTCATCCGAACTATGTATAGGTCGACCGAACTTTGACAACCGGTCGACCCACTTGAAGATAGGTCGAATGAACTTCCAATATTCAAAAATATGACCATTCTGATTCTGACATTGTACTATTCAAACCGCTACTTTTGAAAATTGCTCTCTATTAATTGTATTTCATTCATTATCATCAAATACATTCAAAAGATGATCAAATTGCTCTCTATTAATTGTATTTCGTTTATTATCATCAAAGACATTCACAAGAACATAAAGAGAGAAAATTATCTTGAGAAAAATTATTTAAACTTTCATTGTTTTTACATCATCTAAATTATTCATTGAAAATTTTTGATTGATTAAATCAAACTTTTAAATCATCATCTTCATCAAAATTTCTTTCTAATATTTGAGCATTTCATCTATTGATAATTTTTGAAGTGTTAGTCTCTTTCGGTACTTAACTTGTATCTATTATTTATTAAGAGAGAAAAATTATAGTAAATCATCTTCTTCATATTTTTGGGTCATATTGAGGTCCCGTAAAGCTCAATATTATATAAAGATCGGTACTTCTTATTTGTAAGTTACCAGAAACATTGTAAGAGTTTTGATTGCATTATAAGTCAATCAATATAGTTCAAATGCCGTGCTCGTGACGGTGAGCTTGGTAACGGGGGTACATAAATCATTGGTTTGGATCAAACCTCCATAAACATATTGTTTGTACTCTCTCTTTATCTTTTTATTTATTTACATTGTGCTTATATTTATTACTTGATTAATCTACATCTCTTAAGTTTCTTATTTTGAGATTGTTTTTCGAAATTTTTTGTAAAAATCCATTCATTCCATATTGGTTAGTTATTCTTTGGTTATCATCTTTTTTGAGAGAGAGAGAGAGAGAGAGAGAGAGAGACTTGTTGCGTGCGATAAATAGAGAGGGAGATCAGGCGATAGTCTTGCTATCCTAGGTAGCTACGGTGGCATGTGGGAAGGGGGTGGACTGGTGACTATTGAGGCGTGTGTGAGGAAATGGAATTTTAGGGATTCACTGATTTGTGAATTGGGGAATTTGGGGGAGAGGGAGAGCCTATACACCAAGAGAGAACTCAGAGAAGAATGAGTGACTGGAGTGAAGGAAAAAAAATAAAAATTAAAAGGCTAGCCTGGCGGCTAAATCGAGCCAGGCCAAATAGGCTAGGTTGTTTTTGGGTCAGGTTTTTACATGCCCAATCCAGCCCAATATCCATGTTTATACGCAATAGTCGGTCGGACTGAACTTATTTTGCCACCTATAGTTTTAGGAAAAAATACTGGATATTAATTGCATTCTCTCTCATCCACAACCCATTACGGCATTACCTATTTTCTTCTTAACACATGAACACATAGAACGTTACCATTTTCCTCCACTCGCCTCCACTCGCTTGAACTGAAATCCTAGATGGCTGTGAAGGAAAAGATTTCCCGTTCCTACTGCAGGAGGAGAAAATCCTCTCATGGTGGGACGAAATCAAGCCATTTGATACCCAATTGGCATTTTCCAGTTTTTTCTTTTTATTTCTTCTGCCTTTTACAAAATGGTGCGTTCAGTCTTTTGTGTCGAATTACAAATTATATTTGTTAATGTGTGACCTTATTTTAATGGCAGCACTAGGACTTTATTTTCGTTGCTTTGACCTTTTACAAATTGTGCATTTAATTCTTTTCGTGGTGAATTGCTAATTACATTTGTTAATATATGACTTTTGTAACGTCAACAAGTGAACTTCTGTAATTTTATGTGACCTCTATTTTCATTGTGACTTTTTACAAATAGTGCATTCAGTCCCATTTGCAACGAATTGCAAATTACATTTTGTAATGGCGGCACATGAACTTCAAGTCTAGTAGTTGTGGATTTTTTTTTATGACCTCCACTTTTATTAGAGGTGGGTGTGGTTCCATTTGGTTCGATTATGAAGAGAATCAAATCGAACTGAAATCAATAACCAATAATTATATTGTAATGGAACTATTAGTTCTATCTGAAATTATGGAACCGAATCAAATAGTTCTCATTTGGCTTGGTTCTATAACCAATTTTTTTAAAATAATGATATAAATTATAGTATAAATTTAAGGAATTAATTAATTTATGTGTTAAAAAATTTGATAAATTAGTTGATTAGATCAGGCGATCAAAACATGCAACAATAATGCTATTAATTATTAAAATGAGATTAAAAAAATTAATTAATGAATTAGAACCGGTTGGTTCTCAGTTCTAGTAAAACCGTTTGATACTTACTTAGAATCGAACTAAATCGGTTTGTTTTGGTTTGGTTGAGTTGGTTCCGGTTGTTTTGCCCACCCTAAATTTCATTATTATGACTTTTTAGAAATAGTGCATTGAGTTCATTTTTGGGCAAAATTAAAATTTCCAATTCTAAGTTACATTCTCGAAATTATATTTAGAAAATCCTTTGGAATGATTTGAATGAATATTTCATGACTGTAAATACTTGTGAAATCAGTTGTTTGAATTATGAATTTTTCATGAGAGTTTGGTTGTGGGAGAGAATTTTCTTAATATTGATGAATTGTGTTTTTCATTGATGATTCATATCAATAATTACAAGGTATATATAGGTTATTCATAACATAAACCCTAGAATCAATCTAAGATTATGATTCCTTAATTACAGCCTTGCAATCTTTTATAGTTAAGTGAAATCCTCCTAAAATAGGAAAGAATCAACCTATACAACTAATGACATATGCTACGCCTCCCAAAAATACACTCATGTGGCACATGACAGGTAAGCCCCATATGATGACTCACCCCAAAGTGAGGGCATCTGGCGACACTTGGAGAACACCTTTAGATTCGTCGGACTGCTTTTAATGAAGGTTGTTTGGAGACTCTATGAAGATCGAACCACGCTGTGACTGATTGATGAGATAGAAGTAAGGCAGCACTGTTAGCCTAACACAAAGGAAAAGTGTAAGAAAGGATAAGGCGACTGTCAACAAATCCAAAGCCAGATGCAAAAGACGACGGTAATAATGACAACTTGATGGGACATGATTCAATCATTCACGTAGAAATATGACTCATTTCAACTGGACTTTAGAGATATATAAACAGAGAGAGAGTAAGAAAGAAGGTAAGTATTCTAAAACACTATTTCATAATAGCGTATTTTCTGAATTCAACCAGTTCGACTGAAACAAGAATTCTAATTTGAGCGTCGGTGTGCATACGGCAACCTCTTGGTCGCCTATACTAACTGACAATCTTGGTGTTAAGTGTGCAAGATCAACACAACTAGATAAGGGAAGGTATTTCGGTGTTGATTGGAAATCCAACTAGGATTTGTGGTCAATATTTTGGCGCTGTCCGTGGGAAGCGAATACTAAAAACCATGAGGAAACACATGAAAAAGCCCACAATTTGAAGATTTGAAGGTGTGAAATTTTCCTTTGAAGAAAAGGCAAAATTTTGTTTGAAGATTTGAAATCCCAAAGTTTTCCTTTGAGAGAAAGGTGAAAACTCGTTTAAAGAGTTAAGGTGACAAAATTCCCCTTGAAAAAGGCAGAATCTTACCCAAATTTGGTGTTTGTGAAACAATATGTTTGAAGAAAAACGCAAAATTTGATCCACATTCTGTAAATTGTAAAATTTTCCCTTTGCAAAAAAGGAAAAAGTTACGCATAATCTCCTGATTATAACATCTTTTTATTGAAAAAAAGAAAGATAAAATTAGTTTCAAATCATGCCACAACAAAATCTCACTTTGCCTAAAGAAAGGAATGAACAAATCCGAAATAATCCATTCCTGTGAACAAAAACTAGCACTATGGATGACGAAGACAGGAATACGCTTACGAGGCAATTTGGTGAACAACCGGAAGGAGGAGATGAAAGAGCTCCCGAAGTTACACAACCACCAAGGTGTGGAAGGCGTTTCAGGGTGTGCCAATATGGAAGTTATGGCAGAACAAATGCTAGAAATGCAAAGGCAACAAGTAGCGCAAACCGCTGTCCCAAATGTATATCTATAACAAGGATTTATGCCCCTGCACCACCCATGTATCCACCTTACCAACCCCAAGTATATGGGGACCAATGCGAGAATAAGGAAGAGGAGGACCCTTACTCATACACCTCGTTGGTTCGGCCAGAGGCCCCGTTTCGGGGGAATGAAAGAGTGGACACATTCCAACACCCATATCAGGGATACAACGTGGGGGAAAATTATGGGAACCCAAGGAAGGAGTCCAGTATCTTCGACAGATCGGAGGGAAGGCTTCTTAGAAATAGAAGGGAGAGACAGGCAGCGACGGCTGCTAACCAATCACCACACGTGTCTCTGCCCCCTCAATATTGAACTCAACGAGTTCGTTCTCCATAAACAATCTCTCTACCATAACTCCGATCATACGAGATTGATGATGATGAGGAAACAAGTCCACTTTCGGAAGGGATACAACGATATAAGGTCTCCCAATATTTTTGAAATGCCAGATATAGGCAAATATGCTGGGCGAGGGGATCTAGATAATCACCAGTTGAACTATAATGCCAGCATGGGTATTGCCGGAGCTACCCCAACTTTGAAATGCAAGGCATTTCCTCTAACATTAGAAGGAAGTGCGCTTAGATGGTACAAGAAACTCCTCCTAAGAGTATCCATAGTTTGAAAGATCAGGAAAAAACTTTTAGAAATGGGTTCGTATCTCCATGGCCAGGCCAACTTTCGGTCCAACACCCACAAGACTTGAGGCAAGCAAAACATAAGTCGCTGAAAAGCTACTTAGCTCGATTCACAGAAGAAATGCACAACTGTGAAAATATCACAAAGGCAGAAATGTTCTCGACCCTCAAATGAGGCCTGGAGATGAGAAACATGTTCTGGAGATATGTTTGAAGCCGAAAGCCCATGGACTACAACGCATTGGTAGACATGATGAAAAAAGAAATCATATCAGAAGAAATGGCTAGGGCCAGGGACAATCATACCCAATAATGTTATACTCACGAAGGCCAAACAAATACCAAACCATCCGATAACAATATGCGCCGTCAGGTCAGCCGTCACCAGGGGACTCATCAGTGTCCCTTTCCAGGGATTGGATCTAGATTACTTGGTGAGATCATCAAGCAATCCACGAATTTGCATCTTTGGTATGAACGCTCCCAATCAAGGGATGCCTGCTGGACAAGTAGGCTACAGCAAATCTAAAAAGCCATTCATTGGCCCATATTGCACCTACCATCGATTTTACGGACATAGGACTGAGGACTGCTGCGACATACAAACGCTGGCAGAACAAAGAACCCAAAAGAAGGACCGCGATCTATTCAGAGGAAGCTGAGGCATAAACAACTCACCATATTGGTCTAATGAGTTGCGTTGCGGGCGACGCCAGGAGGCTAGAGACAATAGAACAAGAAGAGAAACATGATTGAGGGAGCGTGGCCGGAGCCATGAAAGAGAAAACACTCAAAGGATAGAAATACCAAACAAGGATTAGCCTTCGTAGATGGCCCAACAAGCCCTTATCAGAGAGATTGACACAATTATTAGAGGCCCTTATCCTGGTGGGAGCTCCAATAATTTACAAAAGAAGTATATCCGAGAGGCTAAAGAGCCAGCAAATGTAAACTTCCACCTGCATACATGTCCAACGAGGATAGGAAGAAGCAACCCCATCACCTTCACTCTCTCCAATGTTTCCAGAGTACTTTTCTCCCATTATGACGTCCTGGTAGTTCAAGCATTCATAGCTAGGAATGGTCTAGGAAGAATGGTGGTCGACGATGGAAGTTCCGTCAACATTATTTATGGAGCCACCTACGACAAGATGGGGATAAATACTCTTCAGATCCCAGCCACTGATCCTATCTATGGATTTATCAGGAACTCCATCATCCCTAGAGGAACTATCATGTTAATGACTGAAATGGGAGAAAAACCAACGAGCTCATCTTATCATGGTGTACTTGGGAGACCGGCCTTTATTGACTTAGGAGTGGTGACACATACAAAGTTCTTATGCATGAAGTTCTCTACAGACCGTAGGATCGCCACAATCAGGCAGAACCAATCCGAATCCAGGGCCTGTTACACCAATGCTATGAAGAAATTTGTGGATCGAAAAGTCTATGTAATTGATGTGGAGATGAAAGAGGCCTCCTCACATCCTGAAAGATTGGATAACGGGCTCAATGGAGAAGATGAACAGATGATCGAATAGGAAGATCGAGAGGATTTAGATCCACGAGTGGCCGATGATGAGCCTTGAACTTCTCCAGATGAAAAGCTGGAATGCTTTCCTGTGGATTTGATGATATAGTGACGGAGCTGCAGCTGGGGAGTGAATTCCCAGAAGATTTTAAAAACCTTCTGAAAAGATTCTGTCTGAAAACCTGGATGTATTCGCATGGAAGCACGGAGGCATGGTAGGGATTGACCCTAATATCTCATGCCACAAACTACAAATAGATGCAAAACACCTAGGACACAGATAGAAGCGCTAACCCATGAGTATGCGAAAGTATGCAGTATTAGAGGAAGAGGTGTCTAAGCTGTTGAAAAATGGCTTTATAAGGGAGTTTATCCTAAGTGGGTTTCCAACCTTGTACTGGTTCCAAAGCCCAGTGGGAAGATGAGGGTGTGTATGATTTCTCCAATGTCATCCAGGCTTGCCCAAAAGATAGTTTCTCCCTTTCCCATAGACCAGCTAGTTGATGCCACGGCTGGTCATGAGATGCTTAGCTTTATATATGCTTATTCGGGATATAACCATTTTCTCATGTACCCACCGGACGAAAAGCTTACATCCTTCATCACAGATAGGGGTTTGTATTGTTACAAAGTTATGCCATTTGGTTTAAAAAACACCGGAGCAACATATCAGAGATTAGTGAACAAGATGTTTGCCAAGAAATTGGGCGCCACGATGGAAGTATAAATACACAATATGTTGGTCAAAAGCTTGATAAAAATTGACCATATTATCCACTTGAAAGAAACATTTGAAGTCTTGAGAAAGTATAAGATGAAACCGAACCCCTTGAAGTGCGCTTTCGTAGTATCATCCAAAAAATTCTTGGGATTCATGATGAACCAAAGGGGCATTCAGGTGAACCCTAAAAAAATTATGACATTATTAGAGATAAGCCCTCCTCGGACCCCGAAGCAGATGCAAAGTCCGGACGGGTAGGATAACTGCTTTGAGCCACTTTATCTCTAAATCAAATGACAAGTGCTTACCTTTATTCAAGGCTCTGAAAGAAAAGTAAAGATTCGAGTGGACTCTTAAATGCAAGGACGCTTTCCGGTGTTAAAACAATACTTGGGAAAAGCTCCACCCTATCCAAGCCAATAGACAAGAAAACTTTAATGCTATATCTAGGCTGTCTCCGGAGAAGTCATCAGTATGGTACTCATCAGAGAAGATGACGGCTATCAGCGGACCGTTTAATATGTAAGGAAGGTCATGCTAGTGTTGAAACACGCTATCCAGATATGGAAAAACTAGCTTTGGCCCTGATTGTATCCTCATAAAAACTCCGACCCTATTTCCAGTCACATACCATATGCGTGTAACTACATTCTTTCTAAAACAAGTGTTACAGAAACCTGATCCATCAGGAAGGTTGGTGAAGTGGGCCATAGAGCTAAGCTATTTTGAAATTCAATACCAGCCCCGAAGTGCTATCAAGGGTCAAGCTCTAGCTGACTTTGTAGCCGAGTTTACCCATCCTCCTGAAATAGAGATGGTTGATCAAGCTAAAACTACTAAACTTTGGAATTTCTTTGTAGATGGATCGGCATGGAAGAATGGTTCGAGGCGAGGCATAATGTTGATCGATCGAGAAGGACACAAATTGCCTGTGCGCCTTGCTCTTGATTTAGAGCCTCCAACAATATGCATGGAATATGAAGCTATCTGGCCGGCATGAGGTTGGCTAAAGCATTGCAAGTTAGGACTATAATTGCACACAACGACCCCCAACTGATTGTTAGCCAGGTAAACGGCGATTTCGAAGCAAAGGATAAGAATATGGCTACTTATCTTCTAAAGGTTCAGCACCTGATACCACATTTTGAAGGCTTCAAATTGATCCAGATACACACGGTGATAATCACAATGCGGATGCACTCTCAAAAAGCGGTTAGTGACAAGGACTCGACCTCCTTGGATGCGTCCAAATTGAATTCCTCCCAAGCCTACCATTGAATAGGATGATGTCATCTTCTTTATTGAGGAAGGAGATTCATGGATGAGGCCCATCACCATGTATTTGGCGGAATAGATCCTTCCAGAAGGCAAAGACGAAGCACGAAAAATTTAAAAAATATCAATGCACTGTGTCATACAAGAAAGAGTGCTCTATAAGAAGGGTTATTCTTCTCACCTCCTTAGATGCATTGGGCCAGACGAGGCGAACTACATCATGAAGAAAATCCACAAAGGAATGTGTGGCAATCACTCTGGAGCAAACTCGTTGGCCCACAAGATCCTTAGGCAATGATACTATTGGCCTAACCTTAAAAAGGACACGCTTTGAGTTTTTACGCAAGTGTGACAAATTCAGCCGCTTCGCTTACATGTACAAACAGATTCCACGAGAATTGCAAGTAGTGTCCAACCCTTGACCATTCGATAAGTGGAGAATAGATATAATTGGACACATGCCCCGGGACGAGGCAATCACTGCTATGCGATTGTGGCTATCGATTGTTTTACTAAGTGGGTAGAGGCTGAACCAGTGATGAAAATCACAGAAGCAAATACTTCCAAATTCATATGGAAAAATATCATCTATCAGTTTGGTGTGCCCCGCTCACTCGTCTTAGACAACACCAAGCAGTTTAAAAACTGCCAAGTTGAAGAGATGTGCAGTAACTTGGGGATAAGACAACATTTCTCATCTCCACACCATCTACAGGCTAATGGTCAAGTAGAGGCCGTAAATAAGACCATAAAATATACTTTGAAAAAGAAGTTGGAGTCAGTGAAAGGGGCATGGGTAGACGAGCTGTCTCAAGTGTTATGGGCGATACGTACCACCACCCGAACGGCCACTGGAAAAACCCTATTCTCAATGGCGTATGGTGCTGAAGGAGAATGTGTCTTGTGGAGATCGGAGTGCCCTCCCATAGGAAAATCCATTTTGAAGAAGTATCTAATGAAAATTCTCAGAAGGCAAAATTGGACCTCCTCCACGAACGGAGAGACGATGCGGGAATAAAGTTGAAGCGTTATCAACAAAAGATGACACGCTACTACAACAAAAGGGTAAAGGTCCATTCCTTTGAAATAGGGGACTGGGTCTTGAGAAAAGTGTCAATCGCAACTCAAAAAGGCGTGGGTACTTTGGGTCCCAACTAGGAAGGTCCTTACAGAGTTGTAAGTGAAACGGTCCCCAGGACTTATACACTAGAAGACCAGTCAAACGTCTGCCATACCCATGGAATACGGAGCACCTCCACATATATTATCAATAAATCTCACTTGTAAGCAATAAAGACTTTTATCAGTTGTATCCAAGTTTTGTATCTATGAAACAATGATGTATAGTCAATTGATTCTTTTAAACTGATTATGTTAAATTAGTTCATCCTTTACATTCACTCCATTTCAAATTTTCGAGATGCCCTAACATATCATAATTATTCCAAAGCGCTCATCAGAAATGGAATATATCAAGTTAAATGGTTTTGGAGTTTACTCCAAAATTGTGACTCAAGTTAGAAGATATACTGCGAATTTGATAAAAGTACATAAACAAACATTGAAATACATATAAACTTATCTTTTATTCAATAAAACCCAAATTACACGTTGAATAAAGAAAAACTACAACGTCCCATCGCCCCCACCGCCTCTTTAGGATCGACACAAGAAGAGGTACCTAGACTAGTTGACTATTGTTTGGTCTTTGCAAGTTTTGCCACTACCTACTTCATGTAGCTCACATCCTTCATCACGATAGGGTTTGTATTGTTACAAAGTTATGCCATTTGGTTTAAAAACACCAGAGCAACATATCGGAGATTAGTGAACAAGATGTTTGCCAAGAAATTGGGCGCCACGATGGAAGTATAAGTACACAATATGTTGGTCTTGATAAAATTGACCATATTAGCCACTTGAAAGAAACATTTGAAGTCTTGAGAAAGTATAAGATGAAACTGAACCCCTTAAAGTGCGCTTTCGTAGTATCCTCCAAAAACTTCTTGGGATTCATGATGAACCAAAGGGGCATTCGGGTGAACCTCGAAAAAATTATGACATTATTAGAGATAAGCCCTCATCGGACCCCGAAGCAGATGCAAAGTCTGACGGGTAGGGTAGCTGCTTTGAGCCACTTTATCTCTAAATCAAATGACAAGTGCTTACCTTTCTTCAAGGCTCTGAAAGAAAAGTAAAGATTCGAGTGGACTCTTGAATGCAAGGACGCTTTCCAGGCGTTAAAACAATACTTGGGAAAAGCTCCACTCCTATCCAAGCCAATAGACAAGAAAACTTTAATGCTATATCTGGCTGTCTCTGGAGAAGTCATCAGTATGGTACTCATCAGAGAAGATGACGGCTATGAGCGGACCGTTTAATATGTAAGGAAGGTCATGCTAGTGTTGAAACACACTATCCAGATATGGAAAAACTAGCTTTGGCCCCGATTGTATCCTCATAAAAACTCGACCCTATTTCCAAATCACATACCATATGCGTGTAACTACATTCTTTCTAAAACAAGTGTTCTGAAACACGATCCATCAGGAAGGTTGGTGAAGTGGGCCATAGAGCTAAGCTATTTTGAAATTCAATACCAGCCCCGAAGTACTATCAAGGGTCAAGCTCTAGTACGACTTTGTAGCCGAAGTTTACCCATCCTCCCGAAATAGAGATGGTTGATCAAGCTAAAACTACTAAACTTTGGAATTTCTTTGTAGATGGATCGGCATGGAAGAATGGTTCAGGGGCAGGCATAATGTTGATCAGTCTGGAAGGACACAAATTGCACAGTGCCTTGCTCTTCAGATTTAGAGCCTCCAACAATACTGTGGAATATGAAGCTATCTTGGGTGGCATGAGGTTGGCTAAAGCATTGCAAGTTAGGACTATAATTGCACACAACGACGAATTTAAACCGATTGTTAGCCGTGTAAGTGGCGATTTGAAGCAAAGGATAAGAATATGGCTACTTATCTTTAGAAGGTTCAGCACCTGATACCACATTTTGAAGGCTTCAAATTGATCCAGATACACCTGACTGATAATCACAATGCAGATGCACTCTCAAAACTGGCTAGCAGCAAGGACTCCGACCTCCTTGGATGCGTCCAAATTGAATTCCTCCCCAAGCCTACCACTGAATAGGATGATGCTGTCTTCTTTATTGAGGAAGGAGATTCATGGATGAGGCCCATCACCACGTATTTGGCGGAATAGATCCTTCCAGAAGGCAAAGACGAAGCACGAAAAATTTAAAAATATCAATGCCTTTGTGTCATACAAGAAAGAGTGCTCTATAAGAAGGGTTATTCTTCTCACCTCCTTAGATGCATTGGGCAGGCGCATTTGAACTACATCATGAAGAAAATCCACAAAGGAATGTGTGGCAATCACTCTGGAGCAAACTCGTTGGCCCACAAGATCCTTAGGCAATATACTATTGGCCTAACCTTAAAAAGGACACGCTTGAGTTTTTCTGCAAGTGTGACAAATTCCAGTGCTTCGCTTACATGTACAAACAGATTCCACGAGAATTGCAAGTAGTGTCCAACCCTTGACCATTCGATAAGTGGAGAATAGATATAATTGGACACATGCCCGGGACGAGGCAATCATCGCGCTATGCGATTGTGGCTATCGATTGTTTTACTAAGTGGGTAGAGGTGAACCCGGTGATGAAAATCATGAAGCAAATACTTCCAAATTCATATGGAAAAATATCATCTATCGGTTTGGTGTGCCCGCCACTCGTCTTAGACAACACCAAGCGTTTAAAAGCGCCAAGTTGAAGAGATGTGCGAGAACTTGGGGATAAGACAACATTTCTCATCCCCACACCATCTACAAAGCTAATGTTCAAGTAGAGGCCGTAAATAAGACCATAAAATATACTTTGAAAAAGAAGTTGGAGTCGATGAAAGGGGCATGGGTAGACGAATTTCTCTCAAGTGTTATGGGCGACACGTACCACCACCCGAGCGGCCTTTGGAGAAACCCTATTCTCAATGGCGTATGGTCTTTGAAGAAGAATGTGTCTTGTGGAGATCGGAGTGCCTTCCCATAGGAAAATCCATTTTGAAGAAGTATCTAATGAAAATTCTCGGAAGGCAAAAAATTGGACCTCCTCCACGAACGGAGAGGCGATGCGCGAATAAAGTTGAAGCGTTATCAACAAAAGATGACACGCTACTACAACAAAAGGGTAAAGGTCCATTCCTTTGAAATAGGGGACTGGGTCTTAAGAAAAGTGTCAATCGCAACTCAAAAGCCCGGCGTGGGTACTTTGGGTCCCAACTAGAAAGGTCCTTACAGAGTTGTAAGTGAAACGGTCCCCATGACTTATACACTAGAAGACCAGTCAAACGTCTGCCGTACCCATGGAATACGGAGCACCTCTACATATATTATCAATAAATCTCACTTGTAAGCAATAAAGACTTTTATCAGTTGTATCCAAGTTTTGTATCTATGAAACAATGATGTATAGTCAATTGATTCTTTTAAACTGATTATGTTAAATTAGTTCATCCTTTACATTCACTCCATTTCAGATTTTCGAGATGCCTTAACATATCATAATTATTCCAAAGCGCTCATCAGAAATGGAATATATCAAGTTAAATGGTCTTGGAGTTTACTCCAGAATTGTGACTCAAGTTAGAAGATATACTGCGAATTTGATAAAAGTACATAAACAAACATTGAAATACATATAAACTTATCTTTTATTCAATAAAACCCAAATTACACGATGAATAAAGAAAAACTACAACGTCCTACTGCCCCACCGCCTCTTTAGGATCGACACAAGAAGAGGTACCTAGACTAGTTGACTATTGTTTGGTCTTTGCAAGTTTTGCCACTACCTCACTTCATGTAGCTCATGCCGGAGTGTCAGTGACATAAATCTGACTTCACCACGATAGCATATCATGGTGAAGTCAGACTTATGTTGTTGACTACCCGACATCATTTCAAATCTCGCCATTCGTTCTAGAACAAATACGCGTAACTAAACACAAAATCAAATGAAAATGGGAGATGAAGGATTTCAATATTATGTTTGCACCCCTACCTTCCCAAATTGTTCTACCCCAGTCTTAAACTCGCATTTCAAACTTTGCAAACCCCTTGAACGATTGACAAGCTCAAAACTGGAGTAGAACAATTCACGAAACTGGGTGGCAGAAATGAAATGAAACCAAAAATGAGAAATTTTTGATGATTTATATAGGGTCAAGGTCTGAAACGGCATGAGAAATGCCAAGTTCAAAGAAGAATGCGAATCGTTATTTCCTTGAACAATGAAAAGGCTACCATTAATGTCTTGAAAAATGGTTCTTCAAGTTTAAATGCAACTCTTCAAATTCTACGGAAAGGCTGTGCCACTAATGCAATTAAAAACAAATTCCACGAAATAGAATTCAACTCTCTGGAATCAACAACATAGTCGTAGCAACAAAATTTTTATATTTTTCATTCAAAAAGTAGTGTTACAATATTTTTCAGAACAAATAAGTACAAAAGTCTTATCCTAAGCCCCGTCAACCAGAGACTGAACTGCTCCATCATCAGGATGTGGGTCTCTCTTATCTTCGTCCTCCTAGGGTGCTAGATAGTCCGCTTTGATGGCAGAGGGATCTAAGTTGGGGTAGAGCTCCTTCACCTTGGTCAGTATGTGCCGAGCCCCAAAATTAACAAAGAAAGCCTGAAGATTCTTATAGTCAGGGGTAAATTCAAAGTGAAGTCTTCCACTCTAGCCTTCACTGCTTCATCGGTCTCAGACTTAAGATTGAGATTCTCACTCCTTAAGGACTCAACCACCTCCTCCAACTGGGCAATCTTGTCCAACAACCCTTCACTTTCCACGTTGGCCTCCTCAAATCGAACGATCATGTCCATCATACCTTCCCTTTGGGCGTTGGACTCGGCTAAAGCCTTACCGTAATTTTCTGGGCCTGATTGGCAAAGTCGCACCTCTTAGAAAACTCAACCATGTTGGACTCCACATCCTCTGGTTCCTTCTTGAGTCCATCCCTCTCATCGGTCAGGGGTCCTAGTTCCTTCTTTGATTCATTAAGAGACCCTCGTAGCCATGTAGCCCGCTCTTTATAATGACCCCAATCCTTGATCATGCTCTCTGCATTCTAGAAGTAGTAGCCACATTTCTTTGATTCAACTCCAAATCACCAACACTAGCCTCTGCCTTCTCAATAAAAACTAGGGATCGAACAACAAGGGCCTTGGCCACATTTAGTTTCTTCTTAGTAGATGATTTGTCAAAGTAGGCAGCCCAGCCTTCCGTCCGAAGAATTGTTCTGAAGTTGTGGCCCTTCAAAGATGGGTTGGTAATAAGTCCAAAGCATCGGTGATAAGATCAGAGGGCCTCTTCTGAAAAATCTTCTTGATATACACCGAATGATCATAACCTCCTTTTGGCCCGGTGACCTCCTCCTCCTCCTCCTCCTCCTCCTCCTCATCAAGAACTATAGAGACTCCATCTCCACCTGCTACCATGTTTTCTAGAAATTTGGAGGAGGCAGTCTATGGTCTTCTAGCTTTATTGGAGAGTCCCTCTTTCTCCAAGAATTCCAAGTCATCATCACCTCCCAAAGTCCATTTGGAGGACTGTCCCACTTTGGAGCCATCTCCTTGTGTTTTTCCTTTCTGTCTTCTTAGCACCCAACTCTTGCTTTTGCACCATAATTTGCAAACCCTGTAGTGAAGCAGATAAGACCAGGACAATTTTCCTTAGATCAAAAGAGGCGGGATGAGCATCTTGACATTTCTCTCTATCTTTGAGGTTGAGCCCAACGAGGATCATTTTTTTATCATTGTTTGAAGATTTCTTTTTCACCACCAGATGGATCTTCTTGGTGGCTAAGCCAGCCAGGCCAATCTTGGGTAATGAGCTCGATCCTAAGATGTCCATAACAATCTATTTTAATAACTTCAAAGGCAGAAAATAAATAAACAAGGCCATTAGTATGCAGTGGAGGTTACCTTGTTTCTTCATCAGGTTATGTTTCACAAAAGATAATCGAAACCAATAACCCCAAAGAAATCCTCCTTAAAGGAGTAAAGTCGGTTGATCACAGCTAAGTCCTTCTTAGTTAAGAAGAACGATGGCACATTCCCTACATAAAAATGAATTCGATAAGAATTCAATATAATACTTATGCACAAAAGAAAACATGCAAACAATCGACAACACTGTGACATAAGCTTAAGCTATGACTCATGTCGATGAGAAAGAGTCTGGGGGTACTGTAATCTTAGGGACCAAATCAGAAGGAAAACACTGCTAGTCCCCGACGGCCTACAACCACTGACTCTTCCAATGTTTGATGGATGAAGGATGTCCGGTGATGATAGGACTATGAGTTCTCTTAAAGGTTAAATAGTACCAGTCCTTAACCCCCTCTCTTGGCTCTCCATCTCTTTTTGCACATTTGTTCAGCTTAAATAAGGTGTGGAAGACGTAGAGGGGCATGGGGTAGTCCGGACTAACTTCCTGCCATATGAGCCAAGTTCTTACAGCTTGGGTCCAAAAGTTCGGAGACACTTGATAAGGACAGATATTGTAGTACCTAAGGATCGCTCTAAAGAAAGGATAGATGGGCAACCTCATCCCACAAGCAAAAGCATCGCTCATGATGGCAACATGTCCCTCAAGTGGGCTGCATGGCCTATCAGTCTTGTTGGGAAAGATTAATATAACCCTATCCGGCACCTTGTAGTGGTCCTTAAGTTTGGTGAAATCCAAAAGGTTCAAATTAGAGTGGTATTGGTTGCAAGCCCATCTTTTGGATCAGAATTGGGGTCCTCGTGTCCCTCTGACAACTCCCTAACATGCTCTACCCAACCCTCTACTAAGTCCATCTCCTCAAGGTCCAGCCCAAGGTTTACCCTATGGGTTCTAGGGCTAACAAACTCTCCATCATCACCAGATTTCACTACTCCATAAGGACGAGCCATCTCTTTGCCTTTTCGTTGCCTCGTGCTCTCCTCCATTTGCTTTTGCAAGTCAGCAGCCTCTTCTTATGTTAATTTTGCCATCATTAAGTGGACCCCTTCTGCTTCGCTGTCAGAATCACTTCAATTTATTACTCCATACAATTGTTTAAGCCATTTTCTCCTAAGTGTTTTAAAATAACTAGCGTTAAAGGCCATTTTAGAAATAGAACAGATGACCCTACCAGGCTCAGCCATAGCTACTATCTTCCCCAAGCAATTTCTCCAATCTCCACCAAATCACTATCACCACAATCCATCATGTAGCTGTGATGGAAATATGCAATATTTTGAAAATAAAATAATTAATTGCACAAAGCAATGTGGCCAAGTGGGAAATCAACACGGGGTAAGAATGTACCTTTAGGGTTAAGAAAATTTCTGGGTTAACGCTTCCTTGTTGCGATGAGTGAAGTCGATTGCGCTAATAGTTGGATAAAACTAAAACCAAAATACGCTGCTTTGGCTTAAGAATTCTCCTCACTTGTCTTGTGGAAAAAAGTAAAAATGATTTTTCTGAGTATGTTTGAACTTCAAAATAACGTGAAAAGGCCAAAAATGGGGGACTCTAAGGCTTTTATAAACAACCACTTCTCACCTCTACCGTTCATCTCTTCAACCAACTGCTTTAGATGCTCCGTGTGCCTCCTATCTGGACCGTTGAAAGCGAAAAACATAGACACGTAGATACATCCAATGGTCTTAGTCATCGACTATATTACATGCACATGGTATAAAATTAATTGTAGACTCATTAAATAGCGCAACCATCATCATTGTAGTTGTACTTTTCGCGTCATCATTGCTGGCCATTCCACGAGCCTAAGAATGCAGAACGAAAAACCCACTCACAACTCGCCAAATAACCCAATAGTCACCTATTAACAAATTTGAATATTGTTCCGAAAGTTTTCAAGCTCTGGATCCTTTCCCAAGCTCCAATACTCTGGTACTTAATAATGGATCGGATCGGTCAATGTCAGCATTTCTAGTGTAACCTTTGCCAAAGGAAGGTTCGGTGCTTTATGTTACCACTCAATAAGCCTGTGGCCTTACATGAATGATAAATTATGGGGCTTAGGGTACTGAATGTTACGCTTTCCAAAAATACACCTACGTGGTATATGACAGGTAAGCCCCATATGATGACTCAGTCCCAAAGTAGGGACATCTGGCGACACTCAGAGAACACCTTTAGATCCATCTGGACTGCTTTTGATGAAGATAGTCCAGAGACTCTATGTTGATCGGATGACGCGACTGATTGATGAGACAGAATTAAGGCAGCATTGTTAGCCTGACACGAATGAAGAGTGTAAGAAATGATAAGGCGACTATCAGCAAATCCAAAGCCAAACGCAAAAGTCGACGACAATAATGAAAACTTGATGGGACGTGAGTCAATCACTCACGCAGAAATTTGACTCATGTTGTGACGACCTCGAATTCCGCCAAATTTTTTTTTTTGAATTTCGCGAGAAGGTAATAGTACCCACGCTTTGGGAATCTTGGTACCCTTTCTCATGGCGATTTTACTTCTGTGTTTGATAAAAGAATTGTTTTGAAAGATGTTTCCTTTGTTTCCTTCTTAGGAAGTTAAATAAAACCAAACTTGAACAGATTTGGAGATCACCAATTTCTCTTTTAGCTCGGATTTATTTTATTCTTTGCTAAGTAAAAACATGCTTGTTTAATGGAATAAAATTTTTAAGGTAAAGTATAATAATTTAAATATAGCGGAAGTTTAACACATGAAAATCCCATTTTCCATTTTACTTTCAAAAGCATAAGTTACCACAACAAGTGGGGATAAAAAGGAAGATACCTCACTTACTACTTCATTCCACAATGACTTATGACGAATCATTACATCTCATCAAAAGGTCATAAGTCTTTAGCACGTTTCGAAATTGCTAATAGATGTTTTACAAAAGACAAGTAATTGCATGATAAAAACGAGTTCACTTAAATCATTACAATTCATAGAAACGAGTCGTGAGGTACTCCATGGTCCAATAGTCGAAAATGTCTACAACAAAATAAGTGGATTCATATTTTTGCAATCTGGGAAGGTGGGGAATTGAGGACCATACGTCAACCTTTGTGATCAAATGGTATTCGTGGTCGTGCGAAGCCACCTCCCACCTTTGGCCCATGACTTCATAAATTTCTCGATCCATTCCCTACAAAAAGTCATAAAACGACTATGAATGATGACATTCAATGAGTAAAAATATGGTGCTTGTGTGATATTGCACATAATATATCTTTTATCTTTCTTAGGGCCTTCCCACAAACAATATTTGTACACCGAGCTCAAATAAATATTCTTTGTGCATAAGCACATGGCCAAAACATTCTTAGGACACTCAATGTCCTTTCATGGGCTATTCTTGCCCTTGGCCTTAGTTCAATCGGACCTCAAGTCCTCATGTGGGTCGTTCTAACCCTTGGCCTTAGTTCAATCGGACCTCAAGTTCTCATGTGGGTCGTTCTAACCCTTAGCCAAAAGTTGAATCCACTCTTTTCTTGAGACCTTCATCGTCTCTTATGGGCCACTTTTGCCCGTGGTGTACAAATAAGTTTGGGGAAATCTTTATGTGTTCAAACATACTTCATCTTTGTTTACATATAATTTTGTCTTCTCATAAATGGCACAAAATAATTTTCTCATTCTTGTTCTCCATTCTTGTTGCATAAAATAGTCAATAAGCTCAAGATGCTCACAATCATATCATGTAACTCATCAAAATAGTTCATCAAGAGCACATGGAATATACACACATAGATGTATATAATTATCATTTTGCATATAAGTCATATACATAATTTTACTCACAACTTAGCGTTATCCTTGATCCACCGAAAAAGGAAAGGTTCTAAACATTATGATCTTATGTTAAATGATATTTAAAACTGAAATGGAGAGTATAAGGACAGTATGTAAACCGCCTTCGTGTATTTTCGGTGTAGAGATTATAGGTATCAATACCCTATCGTAGAACCGTGATATAGGGTATCAATACCCTTGCAAGTAGATCGATGAAATTATTTTATTTAGAAACTAAGTTCTCGCCCAAGGAAAACTAACTTTCTACACCATGAAATCTGAGTTTCTTGGTCCCTTTAAACTATTGCCCGAAATGGGCTTTGGCGCTTGGGTTGGAGATTCATCTATTGAACTAGAGAACCTCCATCCCTAGCTTTCTTGATACATCAACACTCACCTCCTATTTTTGGTGTTTTTCTCTTATTTGAAGGTTACTTCCTCCTTACTTAATGTTAGAAAACGTGAGGTAGAGTTGAGGGAGAGTTATGGGGGGTTTGGAGAGGAGGAAAGGGGCAAAGATAACTTGGAATGGATGGGGGTATTTATAGGGGCAAAATGTATCTTTTTCAATGATTATATTCATCCTCATGTGACACATGTAAAGTTGGGGAGATTTTCTGAAGATACACCAGCAGGGACCTCATAAATTTGTTCTCCCCAACTACCCACATTTAAGAAGACAATAGGGGTAGCCTATAGGGTAAAGATGCTAAATTCCTAATTTAGGCAGATTTCTGGACCCGTTTTGAGTCGATTTTTGAAGGTCGAAACGTGCTCATCTTTCGACGTTACTTATACCATCTCGAAGATCTCACGGGGATCTTCACGACGAACTTTGAATCGTAGAAAATGGATCATCACCGTGATCACAGCGTCGTCCCAAAAATGGCTGCTCGTAACCAAAATTCTGGGAATTCCAGATTTCCAATTTCCTGGAAGGTTTTTGACAAAAATATTCGGGAATGATTCCTGAGTCGAACATAGGTGTATTTGGTACCATTTCGAAGGTCTTGTTGTGTACTTCGCAACGCACTTTGAATCGTAGGAAATGGACCAATACGGAGGTTAAAACATCACTCTAAAGATGGCTGTCCGAACACAGTTTTGCTGGAATTTTTGGCTGATTTCCAGATATCTAACATCTTGAAACGTTTTTGATATAATTTATCGAGGCTGTTTTCATAGTCAAAAGTACGCATATTTGGTACCACTTAGAAGGTCTCATTGCGTACTTCGCAACGCCGCAAGTCCCATGGAATTCCGACCAATACACAAATCATGCGATGGCTCCAAAGTTGGCTAGTTAACTTTAAATCAAAAGCTCAAAACTTTGATTTTTCTCTTTTTGGGCCTTTGCCCATCATTTTCACTTTTTAACCAAACAAGCCTTAATAAAAGCCCATAAATCTTAAATAAATTCATCTTAGCCCTTTTTAAAATATTAAATCCAATTCTTTTCCCCCTTTTTAATATTCGGACTTAAATAAACTTCTAAGTGCTAAGACCTTTGGAGAAAAATATCGGAACAATTCAACTAAATTCCTTGCTTTATTTCCTTTTTCATATTTAAAATAAAAACACGAATTTTCGGGTCGTTACACATGTCAACTGGACTTCAGAGATATATAAAAAAAGAGAGAGCAAGAAAGAAGGTACGTATTCAAAACTCTATTTGATATCAGCGTATTTTCTTAATTCAACTAGTTTGGTTGAAGCAAGAATTCTAATTTGAGCATCAGAGTGCATACAACAACCTCTCCGGCCGTCTATGCTAACTGACAATGTTGGTGTGTAGGATCAACACAGCTGGATAAGGGAAGGTATTTCGGTGTTGATGGAAAATCCAACTAGGATTTGTGGTCAACAACATATTTCAACACTCTCTTCAAGTTGGTGCATAGATGTTGCACATGCCTAACTTGTCTAAGAGCTTTGAGAACACTCGATTTGAGACTACTTTGGTAAGGATGTCAGCCAATAGGTCATTTGATCGAATATTAGGTAATTACACAATCTTTCCATCCAATTTTTCCTTAAAGAAAAATCTGTCTACCTCGACATGCTTTGTACGATCATGTTGAACTCGATTATGCACAATATCACATGCTGCTTTATTGTAACAAAACAATTGGATAGGTTGTTCAAAAAGATAACCCAAATCTTGTAAGAGGAGTCTTAGCCATAATGCCTCACAAAGTACGTTTGCTAAACCTCTGAATTCAGCTTTTGCACATGAGCGAGCTACAACATTTTGTTTCTTGCTTCTCCATATCACAAGATTACCTCCTACAAAGGTAAAGTAACTAGAAGTAGATCACCTATTACTCACATCTCCAGCCCAATCAGCATCAGTATATGCTTCTATGTTTTGATAGTCTGCGTTTATAGTGAATAATACTCTCTTTCCTGGAGCAAACTTCAAATATCTCAAAATGTGAATAACTGCCTGCATATGTTGTTTTCCAGGACTATGCATAATCTAGCTGACAATACTCAAAGCATAAACCAGATCTGGTCTAGTATGAGACAAGTATATCAATCTCCCTACAAGTCTTTGGTATTTTCCTTTGTCAACTGTTACTTGGTTGGATTCAATACATAGCTTTAGACCTTCTTCTACTTGTGTATCAATTGGTTGACATGCTGACATACTATTCTCTTGTAATAGATTTAAGGCATATTTTCTTTGATATATAACTATTCCTTTATTAGATGAGGATACTTCAATCCCAAGAAAATATTTCAGAGGGCCTAGATATTTTATTTCAAATTCATTGGACAACTAATTATATAAGGCCTTGCTTTCTTTAGGATCATTCCATGTAATCATTTCATGTAATCACCATATCATCCACATATACAATGAGTGCAGTAATCTTATCTTGGTTTTTTTAGAAAAATAGTATGATCTGAGTTGCTCTGATGGTAGTTGAAGGCTATCATAGATTTTGTGAACCTTCCGAACCACGCTCTTGGAGATTGTTTTAGTCCATACAACGATTTTTTTTAGCCTACATATCTTTTGGCTGTATCATTCGGGTATCATACACCTGGTAGAAAATCTATGTAGACTTCTTCAGATAATTCACCATGTAAAAATTATTCTTCACATCGAACTGTTGTAATGGCCAATCCATGCTTGCAACTAAAGACAGCAGGACACAAACTACGTTGATTATAGCTACATGTGCAAATGTTTTTGTCTAATCAATCCAATATATTTGGGTATATTCCTTTGCTACCAGTCTCACTTTAAAGTGTTCAATTGTGCCGTCATCCTTGTACTTCACGGTGTAAATCCATAGACATCCAGTTGGTTTCTTTCCTTATAGAGGATCAACTAGTTCCCATGTTTCATTTTTCTCTAGAGATTTCATTTCCTCGTTCATAGCTACTTTCCACCTAGGATCAGTTAAGGTTTTCTGCACATTGTTAAGAATAGATACAAAAGATAATTGATTCACAAATGACATGTTTGATTTTGACAAACATTGGTTAGACACATAATGGTTCATGGGATATTTTGCTTTACTAGAAAGCTTAGATTCATATGTGACTTTAGGAATACCTCTGGTGTGACGCTGTGGTAACTGTCTTCTATGTGGCTCAGGAACATCTTTAGTAGGTGATTGGTGTGATATGTCTACCGGAGATAAAGCTATACTTTCAAGAAACTCGGTTTCAAGCTGAGTTGGAGATAGACCCATTTCTTCGGTTATTTGGTGCTCATCACTTACTTCTTCGGTTATTAGGTGCTCATCACCACTTTTATCTAATGTCATACCACTTTAATCAATTTTGCCCACATCCTGGTTATCATCTTCATTATAAACTAGAGTTTGAATTTTCTTCTGGTACTCCACCTACTCCACCGATATTCAAAATTGGAGAAATACATTGTATCTTCATGGAAAACAACATCCATCGTAACAAATAATCGATGTGTTGGAGGATGCTAACATGGATATCCTTTTTGATGAGTGCCATACCCAACAAAAACACATCGCAATGCTTGAGGAGTTAACTTGGTGCGTTGATGCTTGTGTAGGTGTACGAACTCCACATACCCAAAGACATGAAGAGCTAAATTTGAGACAGCTGGGGCAACAATTGTGTCAATAAAGGTTTGGAATGGTGTTTTGAAATTGATGGTGCTGGAGGATACCCTGATTGATTAAATAAGTTGTAGAATTGAGTGCTTTTCTCCAATAAGATAATGGCATATGGGCTTCGATCAACAAAGCTCGGACAATAGCCAACAAGTTTGATTTTTTCACTCGGTCACCCCGTTTTGTTGGGGTGTGTTGGAGCAAGTTGTGTGATGATTCATTCATCATGTTTCCAAATATTATTAAGTTTTAGAACTCTGATATTCTCCACCATTATCACTGCTAAGAACTTGAATCTTTCTATTGTACTGAGTTTCAATCCTTTTATAAAACTTTTGAAATATCGAGTTCACTTCACTTTTGGATTTCATCACGCAAAGCCACGTCATCTTGGTACAATCATCAATAAATGTTACAAACCAACGTGATCCACACAAAGTAGTGACTTTAGATGGACTCTAGACATCAGAATGAATAATCATAAAATGAAGTGGACTTTTATTCAATCGTAATAGAAACAAAGCACGATGGCTCTTCGCAAGTTCACAAATATCACACTGAAAACTAGAAACATCAACTTCTATAAATAACTAGGAAATAATTTTTTGAGATATCCAAAGGAAGCATGCCCAAAACGACGATGCCATAACCATATTTCTTTCTTTTTCGTGTCTTCAAAACTACCCATGACCAGAGCTTGTTGTAGACTATTGGTACTCTTTAATTCCAAGTCCAAGTAATACAGTTTTCCCTGTCTAATACCACAATCAATCGTCTTCTTGGTTTTGATGTCCTTAAACACACAAAAATCAAGCCAAAAAATTGCAACACAAGATAAGTTAGTAGGTATTTGAGAAACTGACAAAAAGTTATAATCGAAACATGGAACCACTAAAATATAATCTAAATTTAATGTATCGGTTAGAGTTAAAGATCATTCTCCAATAACTTGGGTCGAAGTTCCATTTTCAGCAGATACAAACTTTTGGGTGGAAGGATTAAGTGGTGAGAACTGTCTAGAAATATATGTCATGTGATCTATTATGCTAGAATCAATTATCCATGTACTATTCAAAACAAGTGTAGAAATACTTAAAAACTTACCACCATTTTTGACAGCTATTACCAATGTCGAGGCTATGTTAGTAACTTCATCTTCCATTTTTGTTTGAGCAATTGCTGCAGTGGAAGGATTTTGTTGATTTTTCTTTGCGCGACTAGGATCCCACTAGATCAAAACAACGAATTTTAGTATGACAAGTCTTATTGCAATGAGTGCATTTGTATGAAGACTTGTCAATACCATTGATCGATCTACCATTGTTGGGTCGAGCTTGATCTTGTTGACCCTGATATAGATGGTTTCGAGCCACCATGGCACTAGATTCAGATGCTTTGGAATTACCTTTTAGTGTGGTACTACGAAAAGCTTCCCGGCGAACCAAAGAATAACACTCATTCAGGTTTGGCATTGAGTCTCTGCAAAATCTCTCGTCATATTGAATCAAACTCCTCATCCAATCTAGCGAGAAATATGTGAACTCTTAATCATTCAATAGACTTGTGGTGGGCTTTGTCATCATTTGGATCTTTCATAACCACTGTATTACGATGGTCCAACTCTTGAAAAATTTCAGTCAGCTCTCCATAATACACCGAGAGGATTCTTCTCTTTTATCTTGCAGAAAAAAGCCTTCTGATTCAGAGTAAATACATGTAATTCATCACTTTCATCGTAGAATGCTTTTGACAAGGCATTCCAAATGTCATAAGCAGTGGGTAAGCATAGATAACGCCTCATAATTTCTGGAGACATAGAGATTAATAGCCACTATTTGACTTTTTGATTTTCAAGATACAATTTTTTCATAAATAAACGATATATATAGAGTATTCGTGACAAAAACTCTAGAATCAATCTAAGATTATGATTTCTTAATTACAGCCTTGCAATTTACTATAATTAAGTAAAATCTTCCTAAAATAGAAAAGAATCAATCTGTACAACTAATGACATATTTTAATACATTGGTATGATTTTGTGCGAGAAAGGGAAATGAGAATATAGAGAGTGGAAACGGGAAGTGGGAATTCAAATAAAATTGCATTTCCTTGTTATTAAGAATGCATAATTTTTTAAAATGTAAAATAAGATGACGTAGTTATCATTTTTTCCCTTTTATAAATTGATAGGTCTCCTTAAATTCTTATTAACCCAATTCGACATTTGTTCTTTTGAATTAATGGAATATCGATAATTATTTATTTTTTCTTGTACACTGCATCACTATTTCTTCGAAAGTGTTGATCATGTAGAAAATCTAAATGCTTTTTCAAATTTTTTATTTTTCTCTTGTACACTGCATCACTATTTCTTCGAAAGTGTTGATCGTGTAGAAAATCTATATACCCATAAAAAGCTTGATACATTGAATTGAACAATATTAAATGTGATGAAAGAGTAAAGTCATAATAAAATATATCAATAATTTTTATTCCGTCTAATTTTATTCAAGCCATTATACCAAAGGTCATTACAATACATTAACGCATTTAGAATATACTTCAATTATAATGATATATATACTATTTTTCATAAATTCTACTTATAAATTATTTTTAATAAAATAAACAACTTAACTTGTGTGTGCATACAAACTCAAGGTATATAGAGACACAATGTTCAATTTTTTTTTAAAAAATAATAAAGGGGTTCAATGTAGTGATTTATGTTATCGATGTTCTATTATTTTATTTTATTTTGTTTCAATTTTAGAATTTTAGGAATTTGATTATATACTTTTTTATGTGTATCATTCACCAATATGATGACATTTTTATTAAATAACCAAAAACTTGTAAATGTTATTGTGTTTTTGTGCAGATCTATGTATCACGGGAGCATTTCTTTCTAGTAAAAAAAGGAGTACCTGCGACAGTAGTCTACTATGCTAGACTACCTTCTGTATGTTTTCGATCGATTTAGTAATGAAAGACAAATTAAAAGAAGCTTTGAAACAAAATATTTGATTGCATTAAAAATAATTTATTCGTTGATTGATTAAAGCCGAAAATTACAATTGCTGGTGTAGTGATACCAGCGAGTTTAACAAGATTTTGAATATCAACTAGCCCCTATAATAGTTCAAATAAGAAAAACCTAACTTACATGAATAAATGTTTAAAAGTTGAGGAAATCATAATAAGTATTTACAAATAGAAGGGTTATTTTACAACTGAAAAGAACTAACAACTTGAACTAACAACTTAAACTAATATTTACAAGTGTGGCCGAAGATGGAAAAATTGCGGCTGCAAGTAGTCTAGGGCTAAGTATCGCTGGGGGCCCTGACATTCTTCCCTATTTGTTTTGGCGATGTCCTTGGCTCCATCATTGTATGATATTCTTCAAGTTGAGGTTTGAAGGCTCCAAAGTCTTTAACTCTTTCTCAAGTATTCTCCTTGATGTTGTATCTTCTCCATTTCACTGAGTACTCTTGATGATCTTTCTTAGAAGTCCGGGTGACTCGGTGATCAAGAATAGCTTCAGCAATCCTCTTACCTATTTTCTTCAATTCAAATTTAGGTCGCTTTAGCTTATTTCTGGATGCGTCCTCCTTATTTGCAAATATGATTTGAGTACACTAACATGAAGGACATTCTAGGTTTTGCACAATTGAAGAAAGTTCTATTCTGCAAGTGACTTTTCCAATCCGCTTCATGATGGATAATGACCTGATATATTTTGGCAACAATTGAGAATATTTCCATCTTGTTGCCTTATACTCATTTTTGTTAGAGAGTTTCACCATCACCGGATCTCCCAAGTTTAATTTTAGGAAACGACGTTTTTGATCAGCAGCCTTTTTGTACCATTTATGTACTTTCTTAATATAACTTCGAGCAATTTCAATATTTCGTTTCCATTCTTGAGAGAAGCTCTTAGCTTGAGGAGACTTGGTACTTTGAACAATATCTGTAGTATAAGAGAGTAACGGTTGCTGGCCAATAACAATCTCAAAAGGACTCTTATTATTGGAAGAGCTCTTTTGGACATTGAAGAAAATCTGAAGTGCATCCAAAAGTCTCACCCAATTTTTTCGCGAAGTAGAGATGAAGTGCCGAAGATATTCTACCAGCATAGAATTGAAACGCTCCATCTGTTCGTCACATTGTGGGTGAAACTAGAACTCACACTCGAGGTTGAACCAACGAGTTTGAATAAATGTGTTGGTGAATCAAGGATCTCGATCACTGACTATATCATTAGGTAGCCTCCAGTATTGGACAATGTTCTTGAAGAAGAGTTGAGCGATCTCTTTGGCGGATACATACCTAATTGCTGCGATAAACATTGCATATTCTGATAAATGGTCCACTACCACAATAATAGTGCAATAGTCTCAAACCTTTGGCAAGCTAACAATGTAGTCCATCTATATACTCTCAAATGGCCTAGTTGGGATGGTAAAGGGCTCTACCAAGCCTGTCTTTTTTTTTATGATCTGGCTTATTCTGTTGACACACTAGACATGTTTTCACATAAGTCGCAATGTCATTCTTCATTTGCAGTCAATAGAATGCACGCCGCAACAACATCAAAAGTGTGTATGCCCAAAGCTTGTCGTGGCATTCTGTAATTAAAGAATTTCTAAAATACCTTTTGGTACATAAAGGTGGTTTTCTTTTGTCTTCAATAGACCCTTATCCATCCAGAACTAGCGAGTTTTACCCTACTTGATGAGGTTGACCAAATAATGTATTGTAGGTTCCTTCTCTAGAAGTGTCCGTATTCTCTCTCTTGTGGTTGTAGTAACATCGCTCTCTGAAAAAGTGGTCATTGAGTAGATAGCAATCAAGTCAGCCCGTCGACTGAGTGCATCTACTACATGATGGATGGACCCAGCACAAAGTTGAATTCTGAATGAAGTTCATACCAATTAGCCTACTTGCTCAAAAGTTTCAGTTGGGACATGAAATGACTAACAATAGTATTTTCGTTTTTCACAATAAAAAGAGACCTAAGCAGATAGTAACGCCATACTATGAGGCAGTGGACTACCACCAACAACTCATTTTTATGTGTTGAGTAACGGCACTCTGCATTATTTAGCTTTCATCTCTCATATGCCACCGTATGCCCTTCTTGCATTAGAACTCCTCCGAGAGAAAAATCTAAGGCATCCGTCTGTACCTCAAAAACTTTAGCCATATCTGGCAAGGCTAACACTGGATATGTTCACATAGACTCTCTAGTTTCTCAAAAGCCGCTTGGCATTGGGTCGACCACTTACAAACTTTTTTTAAAAAATTTGGTTAATCGTAGTGCGATATCTAAATATCCCTTCACAAATCTTTGATAGTAATTGGCCAACCTGAGGAACTTGCATACATCACGTACGTGCTTTGTTGGTTGCCAATCTTTGATAGCCATAACCTTCTTCGCATCCAAACAAACTTTTTCTTGTTCGACAATGTGACCCAAGAAGCTGATTGAGGTTTGGGCTGATAAGCACTTAGATGGTTTTGCATAAAGTTCATTCTCTCGTAGCCGAATGAGAACATATGTCACATGATGCACGTGTTCTTCCAGAGTTTTACTATAAATTATGATGTCGTCCAAGTACACCACTACAAAGTCATCCAAAAATCTGCGAAATAACTGATTCGTCATCGTGCAGAACGTCACTGGAGCATTTGACAAGCACAAAGGCATAACCTTGAATTCGAATGCTCCATATCGACACCATCGTAGTCTTCGATTTATCTCCTTCCTTGATCTGAACTTGCCAGTATCCTGACCTTAGATCAACCTTCATGTAGTACTTTACCATACTCAAATGGTTGAGAACTCCACCACTAGCAGAATTAGATAATTTTTTTTTCACTATGATTTTGTTCAAGGTTCGATAGTTATAGTACATCTGAAAAGAACGATCGGCCTTTTCTAAAATAGCACTGGAGCTTTATATGGAAATTTCACATGTATGATAATCCCACTGTCCAGTATTTGAGCAACCACTATTCAAGAACCAATTGTTCTTCATTTTCCTTGGTGCCTACAAAAATTATTTCAATTTTTGATCTTTGGTACCTGCATAACTTTGGGTCCTTGATAGTTAGTGTTAGTGGATTCTTTTACCCACTTATGTTTGTTTTCAAAGTGTAGCCTTTTTTTGATTAGACAATTAAATGCTACATGACCAAATTTGTTACAAAAGCTACAGGTCACATTTTGCTGAGAAGAATTGGATGATTTGATAAAAATATTTTCAATAGATTTTTGTTTGAAGAATGATTTGCATTCAATACCTCCTTTATCAAAAATTGATTTTTGTTCACCAAGCATTAATTAAAAATTTTATTCCCTTGGGTAAATTTGTGAACAATGTTTGTCAAATGTACGACTTTTTTATTTAAAGAAAGATTTTCTTTAATTAAGAGATTTTGATTATCCTTTTCTTTTTCAAAATCTTTTTGTACTACTAAAAGTTTCTTAACTACCTTTTTCAATAAAGAATATTTATTATTAAGAGTGGAGTACTTTGCTACAAATTTTTCAAATTCTTCAAGAATTTCATCATAAGAAGTAAACAAATCATTATATGAATCATTGTTATTTAGACTCACCTCATTTTCAATGGCCATGAAGCACATGTTGGCAACTTCCTCTTGATTTTCATCTTCTTCATGGTTTTTTTCATTACTATCATCCCACGTTGCTTGAAGTGCTTCATTCTTAATGAATTTCTTCTTGTTTGGACACTCGATTCTTTTGTGACCGGGTTTGTGACGATCATGGCAAATAATCTTCTTACTATTCTCTTCACCTTTTTCTTCTTTCTTTTGGAATCGGCAATTATTGTAGAAACCTCTCCATTTCTTGACAAGAAGGACTAGATCATCAAATTTTTCATCACTCATGTTCATACTTGAGGAGCCTTTATCATTTGTTGATTTTAAAGCAATTTATCGCTTTGGAGGCTCCTTCATTTCCTCTTTTCTCTTTCTTGTCTTCTACTTTGTCTCAGCATTATTTAGCTCATAAGTCATCAATATTCTATATTCTATATAGCTCCTCCAATGGATATGTGTTGACATCCTTTGTATTTTCAATCAACATCCTCAATGAGCTCCAATCTTCCGAGATAGACCTAAGCATTTTACTTAAAGTTCACCATTAGTAAATTTTCGATCAAAACCTTTAAGGCCATTAATAATATCGGTGAAATGAGTAATCAATAAATAAATTTTCAAAATCTTTTGTTAAAAGATTTATCTTAGTTTCTTTTACTTTGTTAGTACCTAAGTGAGTGATTTATAAAGCATTCCAAATGTCGTAAGCGGAATCACATGTGCTAATACGATTGAATTCATTTTTTTTATCTAAAGTACAATAAAGTACATTTTTTTCTCTAGCATTTAATGATAATTTTCTTTTATCTTCTTTATCATATTCCTCTCTAGGTTTTGGAACTATTTGGTCCGGTTTATCATCAACATTAATAATTTTTGTTGGCACATAAGGACCAAAATCAATGACTTTCCAAATGTTATAATATATTGATTGAATATATATCATCATTCTAGTTTTTCAATAGTTATAAAGGGTGTCATTAAAGAAAGGATGATGATTTGTAGAATGCCTCTCAAGATTTTGAATATTATGGTTAGCCATTACTCAAGATGGCAAAATCTTACTTTTAAAATGAGCACGTAGCTCTGATATCAATTGATAACTCATGAACAACTAACTAAGAGGAGAGTGAATTCGTTTTTACAAACTTTTTTGAAAAACAATCTCAAAATAAGAGACTTAAGAGATGTAGATTAATCAAGTAAAAAAAATCGAAGCACAATGCAAGTAAATAAAAGGATAGAGAGAGTGTAAACGATATTTTTATGGAGGTTCTATCCAACCAATGATCTACGTCCTCCGTTACCAAGCTATTCATTACGAGCACGACCTTTCCACTATATTGATTGACTTATGGTGCAATCAAAACCCTTACAATGCTTCTGGCGGCTTACAAACAAGGAGCACCGATCCTTATACAATATGAGCTTTATGGGACCTCAATATGACTCAAAGATATGAAGAAGTTGATTTAAGAGAATATTCATCTCTTAATAAATGATAGATACAAATTATGTACCAAGAGAGAGACTATCACTTCAATAATTATCAATAAATGAAAAGCTCAAGTGTTAAAAAGAAACTTTGATGAAGATGATGATTCAAAAGTTTGATTTGATCAATCAAAATTTTCAATGAATGATTTAGAAGGTGTGGATGCAATGAAAGTTTGAATGATTTTTCTCAAAATGATTCTCTCTTTTTATGCTCTTGTGAATGTCTTTAATGATAATAAATGAAGAGCAATTTGTAGAGATCAATTTTAGAACTATCTCTCCATTCGGAGGATCAATCGGTAGACCTACAACATTTTGGATGACCAAAAATAGTCATTGAAATAGTAAGAATCAGAAAGGTCATATTTTTTGGAAATTGATACTCAATCGGTCGACCTATACATGAACCAGTCAACCAGTTTACGTAATTTGGTCAACTGAATTGTATTTGGGTTGACCGGATTTTGTTCCTTCAAAAATTGGTC
This sequence comes from Forsythia suspensa, assembly GCA_023638005.1. Classification (NCBI taxonomy): domain Eukaryota; kingdom Viridiplantae; phylum Streptophyta; class Magnoliopsida; order Lamiales; family Oleaceae; genus Forsythia; species Forsythia suspensa. The sequence goes on from CM042669.1 coordinate 16,067,709, forward strand.
AAACTATTTTATGTAGTGCATAAAATTATTTGTGAGCTGTTATCATGTTGCTAAATTTCAAAGAATTAGTACCTTTACTTTTATCCAAAATTTAATCTTCGATCTTGAATTTTGAATTTTGAACTCTTGAACTCTTGAACTCTTGTCTTGGATGATTGATTTTGATCTTGACTTCTTTGAGAATTCGATTTGTAATATAGTCTTGATCTTGATGTTTTGACGATGATTGATTTGAACGCTTTGAAGTTTACTTGAAACCAAATTGTTAGTAAACAAGATTAATTTGTTTGTTATGATCAAATAACATTAAGATAGAGTTAGCTATAGGTCAATAGTTGCTTCATTCTTCAAGTAATATTGAGAGTTCTTGACATCCTGGTAATTGAATGTTAAACTCATGGTGACATTTAACTACAATATAATCGCAAATATTTTTCAGAAGCTGGATGAAGTTCAAAGAGAACTATTCAAGCGCACATGTTTTGGCTCTTATTTGTTTATGAAGGAGTTATGGCTGCAATCTCAAAAGCAGAATTTAACAATTCTTTAAGATCTATTATTAGTCACGAGTGGATCTGTTCTATCACAAAACAATTTTGTTCGAATTGGATGTATGGTTTTTCTGGTTATGATATTTTAGTTTTGTAATGAGATGTCATATTAGTTGCTTAGATGATGCTGAAATGATAGTGCTGAAGGGTGGATTTTAATGATTTTATGTTGCATCGTTTTTCTTGTTAGAATTTGTACAATGCTCTTGTTGTTACAATTTCATTTGTATGCAAGTGACACACTAATTTATACAAGCAACAACTCATGCTACCTCATTACACAGTAAGGTAACAAACCGTGTGTGGAAGTAACACCTTAGGTAGGCAGCTTTGACGGCTGAATTATTTTCAGGTTATTAATTATATATTTCTTAAAGAAAATTAATGGATTTTCCTGCAAGCTTTCATTTGTTAATTATCCAAGGGTTTCTTTTGTTTTTTTTTTCTACCAATTAATTATTTGTACTTTAGCCATGGTTTCATAGAAATAAGTATTATTTTTAGAGTTTTGTACTATTTGTGAGTTGTTCGAGGGAACACATGTGGTGGTGGTTCGGAGTTGTGTTGATAGTGATGGTGGTAACACGTGTTATCCGACAAGTAACACATGTTACTCGAATTTAAATTAGAGTAACATGTCAGCAATTTTATGTATTGAATATTCCGCAAGTGTACGGATCACACAAGTAGTAAAATGGATTATGAGTCCATGTATCATACCTACAAAGATTTAGATAGTTCGATTAAATTAAATTAACTTTAACCAAATAAAATAAAATTTAGATGTTTGTATGATTAAGAACTAATTAAAGTATAAACTAAAATTAATTAACTAATTATAATTCAAGTAAGCAAAAGATTAAATTAGAGAAGAATTACTTTAAAATTGGAAAAGAAAAGCGTATTAGGATCCCGAATCCACTTATATCAATTTCCTTTAACCCAAACCATTGAATTTGATAACATGATTCAATTATGAAGATCAATATTCCTAATTTGTTTAACAATTTCTCTTGAGTAGAATTAAACATATTCCTATATGTGACCCGACTATATTTCTATGATGAATGCGAACATACAAGAATGCATTAGAATTTGTGAATACTTAGAGATCACGTAAAGCATAGCGGTATATTTCTATTCCTTATCAGACTCTACGACAATTGATACTATGTATAACCTATTTTCAATCTTTTGATGGTAAAATAAGCCACAAGAATCATACAACTATTGCGCACATAATTGTAGATGAATAGAAATCAATATCAATTATTCAAAATTAAAACATGCTTAAATATCAAAAACTAGGTTCAAAGAATTAAAGATTCATGATACAAATTTTATCATGATCCTAGCACTAAATAATTCTAGCCTAGCATACTAATAATAAAAAAATAAAGAAGAGAAAATATATGGAATACATCACCCGGATATGAAGAAATTTTTGAGAGAAAAATCTTGATCTTGATTTCATTTTTGAAGAGATGAATCTTGATCTTCCGATTGGTGTTTCGTCTCTTGTTTTTCTCTCAAAAATTCCACACCCGTTATGAGTTAATAACTCCTATTTATACTTCCCTAATGGTTTCCCCAAAAGACCTCTAAAACCGCGTCCAAAACATTTCCTAATCGGAGTAGAATTCAAAAAGGAAACAAAAATAATCCGCAAGTTAGAAATAGCCCAGGCCAATCCTTGGCGATCGCCCAGGAGAGGTGAAATGCTCTGTGCTTTGGTTTAATGTTGCTGGGCGCTCGTCCAGCATTAAGCTGCTTCTGAAATTTGCATTTAGTCCTCCATCTTCCCACTCTGTCTTCTTTTAGTCCTTAGATCTTCCAATAGCCTCTAACTTGATCCTTCAACTTTTCATAACTTTCAATTGGTCCTCAAGATTCAAGTGAATGCAATTTGATCCTCACACTTCTGAAATATTTGCTAATTTGTTGCTCTTTTCGTCTAATCTTCTCCAATTGCACACAGACGGATCCAAAACTGAAATAAAAGCAATAATATACAAAATTAAGTAGAAATTCAATAAAATAACGAGATAAAAGTTTAGTTTAAAAGTCCAAATAAGTGCACAAAATACATTATTAAACACTCCCAAACTAAACCTTTGTTCGTTCTTGAACAAAAATAAAAAATAAACTACAAATTTAAATTAGGCTAAAAGAATTACAAGAATAGAGTTAATGTTAAAATTCTTACCAAATGCCTCAGGTTCAAATATAAAGCAACAATTTTAGATAGATATTAAATAACAGAACAAATAGTTTTCACTTATTCGATGCTCGACCTTTAGTGAGTGTGTGATTAGCCAACAATTGAATTTACACTTGTATTAGACCATGACCAATATTGTGTTGTTGATATTTTTACAATCTCAAACCCTTTGTAGTCATTTATTCCTTACACCTCTCGTAAATTATCACACTTCTAAAGCTTTTCTCTCCAATTTCGAGATGTTCTAGCAAATTTGGTTCTTACTGATCAACACAATACTTTTTTAAATAAAGTTGTAAAAAAATTAGAAACTTGTATTCTTAGAACTAGGATGGTGAGTGATTTCTAAATTCTCATCTTCAGTCTCTTAGGTACTAACCTAACAATCCTTATCGAGCACTTCTAACTCTTTTTATTTTATTTAACTAAAATAAACAATCTTACACCATGTACAATACTTCTCTCTCACAAGCTTTCTATGTAACCCATGTAGTGAACTTTGGGTCGATGACTCTCAAGTCAGATGACCATAGGGCACCATGTTTTAAAATACCCTAACAGACTTAATTGCTTGAGTCCCACATGCTATAAGAGAAGTGAAGATGTAATTTTTTTTAAATGACCCATGTAGCAAACTTTGGGTCGATGACTCCCAAGTCAGATGATCATAGGGTATCAGGTTTTAAAATACCCTAACAGGCTTAATTACTTGAGTTAGATATTTTCTTTTATTTTTATCAGCAGTGGGTAGTGCTCAGTTTAGATTCTTTGACTACAATCTATTCAATCAAAGATGAGATCTAGAAACCCAAATCATCAAAATTCTATAAACACATTTACTAACTTTTACACCCCAAACAATTCTCAAACAGTTTGATTACTAGTATAAGGATTTAGGAACGAGATTTTTCACAATAATTCTAAGTCAATAATATCAACTGAAAATACTCAAGTCATGTTTTCTATAATTGATAAGTCAATAGTGGCTACGTGCTTCAAATCTAGTCTAACATGGATAAGTATTCAAGTAAAAACACGCGTGAGTTAAAGTGTTGTCTAATATTTTAACTAAAAACCTACTTAAATTCAAATAAATATCATCATTGACGGCAAGATATTGAACAATAGCTGGAAATTATTATTTTTTTAAAAGAAATAAAATAATTTTAAAAAAATGAAATATGCAGTTATATAGACCTGAATAATAAGCAAATTCAAAATAATTAAGTATCCTGATACTTAACCCACCTCCAAACTAAAACATTACATTGTCCACAATGTAATAAAAAAATAAAGTAAATAAAAGAGGCAAGAGATCAGTTACTCCCTGGAGATAGAGGTGGAGAAGATGGATCTGGTTGGTTGAAGTGGACTCAGATGTAGTGCTAGGACTCTTCGTCAAAAGATAATGTCATAGATATTATCCAAGCGGCTCGTAAAGTGGGATATCCTGCGATTGACATGGTGAGGCTTTATAAGTACATTAAACAATAAATGAAAAAAAACTAATGAATTATTTGAAGTACCTAAAACTATTATATATAAAGCAAGTAAATAAAATGGTTATAAAATGGGTTGCCTCCTATTAAGCGCTTATTTATAGTCATTAGCTTGACTTATTGTCTGGTTACTCAAGTAGAAGAGGAAGGGAACTTGAGATTATCGAAGGTATCATTCTCCAATATTCTCTTGATTTTTTTCTCCATGCTTTGTGGCTTGTCCTTCATCTTCCATTTAACAGCTCCAACTTGTGCTTCAGGGATGACTTCTTCAGCTTCAACCTTATGTTTACCAATGTCTGCTTTAGGCATCTGAACAGTCTATTTACCTTTGTCTTTCACCTGTACTGTTGGCTTTGTATCCCATAACTTTTTAAAAAATTGTTCTTGAATTTTTTTAAAGTTTCAACCTGATATCCTGTCCAATAAGAAATAGGTGATGGCTGCCACATCTCTACCCAACATATAAAATACTTTCTATTCATGCTGAACTCTCAATGTTAATACACCTAGTGAAACATCAATGAGAGCATCTGAAGTAGTTAAGAAGGGCCGACCCAAGATAATAAAAGTTTCTGCATCCTCAGGCATATCAAGAACAACGAAATCAATGGAAAATAATAACTTTCCCACTCTCATCACCACATCTTCCACTATTACAAATGGCTTTTTAACAGATCGGTCAGCCAACTGAAGATTAAATTTTGCAGGTTTAGCCTCAACAATTCCTAATCGCCTAAAAATAGATAGAGGCATTAATTGATACTTGCACCAAGATCACATAATGCCTTGTCAATCACGAGATTACCAATGGTAATTGGAATTGTGAAGTTGCATAGATCATGTCTTTTGTCTAGTAGTTGCTTTTCTATTATAGTATTTACTTCTCTGTAAGCTATACTATATCCCATTCTGCCAATTTTTTCTTATTTGAAAGCAGTTGTCTCATATACTTGGTGTAGTTGGGGCATTTGAGTCAGGGCCTCCACAAATGGTATGTTGATATGAAGCTTCCTTATATGATCTAGAAATTCTGCACATTGCTGATCCTGTTTTTTCTTCTTTGGATTTAACTTTTGTGGAAAATAGATGTGAGGTTCATCTGGTTTGATAGTAACAGACTGCCTTAACCTGTGGTGTAATTGAACTCTCTTCAATATCTACTGCTTGCTCAGTCTGTTCCACGTGCTCCTCATCAGTAGAAGGTACTTTTTTTTTATTTGCAACTCATCTCTTTACATGGATTTCTGGTAACTGAACTCTCCATGGTAGTTATTGCAGGTACTTGCTCTCTGGAATTGACCTTAGTATTGCTTGGCAAGGTACCATGTGGTCTACTTGACATGGCAACTTCCATCTGACCCATCTGTGTCTCGAGATTCTTTATTGAAGCACCTTGATTTTGAAAATTAGTCTCCGTCTGTCTCATGAACTGATTAGTTTTCTCGATGAATTTATCGAGAATGTCTTCTAATGAAGCTTTCTTTTCTGGCTGCTGAAACTGAGAAACTTGTGGTCTGTTGTTATTCTGATTATCCCTCCATGAAAAATTTAGATGATTATACCATCCTGGATTAAATGTATTGGATAATGGATTACTTTGCGGGTATTGACCACCATGAACATATTTGGCTTGCTTGAGTTGTTGTGATAGAATAGGACATTATGATGTGCTGTGATTTGTCCCCACACTCTTCACAAGTTGATTTCTTCATCTGCATCTCATAAACTGATTGTGACATGCTCTCCACTTTGTGTGCCAAAGAATCTATTTTTGCAGATAACACCGTGATAGTGTCTATTTCATGTACCCCTACAATTTTCGTGTGTATGACTCTATATGATGCCCACATGGCAGTGGTGGTAGCTACTCTTTCAAAAAGTTCTAAAGCTTCAACAACGGTTTTGGTAGATAAAGAGCCGTTAGATGAAAAGTCAATCATGCTTTTAAATGAATGGAGTAGCCCTAGCATAAAAATATTAAATTTGTTGGCCTTTGCCAATGCCATGATGAGGACACTTCCTTAGCATATTTTTGAATTTGTTCTACGCTTCATCAAAAGATTCTATTTCTGACTGTTGAAATATGGATATGTTATGCTTCAACTTCGAAATCTTAGCAGGTGGAAAGAATTTTGTGTAGAATTTTTAGGCTAGATCATTCCAGGTGGTTATGCTATCAATTGGTAGTGAATCAAAGCCACTCAAGAGCTTTGTCCATGAGAGTGTGTGTGAACAAACGTAGTTGGATGACGTCGTCTGAGATTCCTTGATATTTGAAGTGTTAGCACATTTATAAGAATCTTGAAACATGTGTATGTGGATTCTCATCGGCCCTGCCATAGAATTGATATCTATTCTGGAATAGATGTATAACATTAGTTTTCAACTGAAAGTTCGACTACCCAAAAGTTGGATAGACAATACTCGATTGGCTATGGATGATCTGCAGGAGTCAAAAAGTCTCAAACTAGCATATTGTCTTCATCAATCTCCTGTCTTTCCTGGGCAACATTCTTGTTATTCATTTTATCTTACTATTTTTGGTCTTTTTGGTGTGTTTTTCTTGCCTCTCTCTGCCAACGATGAAAAATGCGTTCGATCTCTGGATCAATTGGAATTGGAGACTCGTGTCTCACACTTCGCATGCAATGGTCTGAAAAGAAACAATTCAAAAAGAAAATAATAATAAATAAATAAAGTTCGAATTAGTGCTAATATAACTGAAAAAAACTAAAACTAAATCCCGGCAATGGTGCCAAAAATTTGTTAGCGATTTTATGTATTTAATATTCGTAAGTGTACAGATCGCACAAGTAATAAAGTGGATTATGAGTCCAAGTATTGTATCCATAGAGATTTAGATAGTTCAATTTGATTAAATTAACCTTAACCAAATAAAATAAACTTTAGATGTTTGTATGGTTAAGAACTAATTAAAGTATAAACTAAAATTAATTAACTAATTATAATACAAGTAAGCAAAAGATTAAATTAGAGAAGAATTACTTTAAAATTGAAAAAGAAAAGCGTACTATGATCCCGAATCCACTTATATCAATTTCTTTTAACCCAAACCATTGAATTTGATAACATGATTCAATTATGAAGATCAATATTCCTAATTTGTTTAACAATCTCTCTCGAGTAGAATTAAACATATTTCTATATGTCATCCGACTATATTTCTATGATGAATGCGAACATACAAGAACGCATTAGAATTTGTGAATACTTAGAAATCACGTAAAGCATAGCGGTATATTTTTATTCCCTATCGGACTCTATGATAATTGATACTATGTATAACCTATTTTCAATCTTTTGATGTAAAATAAGCCACAAGAATCATACAACTATTGCGCACATAATTGTAGGTGAAGAGAAATCAATATCAATTATTCAAAAATTAAAACATGCTTAAATATCATAAACTAGGTTCAAAGAATTAAAGATTCATGATACAAATTTCATCATAATCCTAGCACTAAATAATTCTAGCCTATCATACTAATAAAAAAATAAAGAAGAGAAAAAAATATGGAATTTATCACCCGAATATGAAGAAAATTTGGAAGAGAAGAAATCTTGATCTTGATTTCATTCTTGAAGTGATGAATCTTGATCTTCCGTTTGGTGTTTCATCTCTTATTTTTCTCCCAAAAATTCCACACCCGTTATGAGTTAATAACGCCTATTTATGCTTTCCTAATGGTGCCCCAAAATATCCCAAAAAGACCTTAAAATCGCGTCCAACATGTTTCCCTAATCGTAGTAGAATTCGAAAAGGAAACAAAATAATCCGCTGGTTAGAAATAGCCTGGGCGATCGCCCACGAGAGGTGAAATGCTCTCTGCTTTGGTTTAATGTTGCTGGGCGCTTGTCCAGCATTAATCTGGGCGATCGTCCCGCTTGATTCTTCTGAAATTTGCTTTTAGTCCTCCATCTTTCCACTTTGTCTTCTTTTAGTCCTGAGATCTTCCAATAGCCTCTAACTTGATCCTTCAACTTTTCATAACTTCCAATTTGGTTCTCAAGATTCAAGTAAATGCAATTTGATCCTCATACTTCTGAAATATTTGCCAACTTGTTGCTCTTTTCGGCCAATCTTCTCAAATTGCTCACAGACGGATTCGAAACTGAAATAGAAGCAATAATATACAAAATTAAGTAAAAATTCAATAAAATGATGAGATAAAAACTTATTTTAAAAGCCCAAATAAGTACACAAAATGCACTTATCATAACACGTATTACTCTAATTTAAATTAGTAGTAGTGGTGGAGCAGTGTTGTGGTTGTGCTAGAGTTGCACGGTGGTGGGAAAATATGGTGGTGGTGGTAACTTGTTACTATATAAGTAACACGTGTGTTACCCTAATTTAAATTAGTAGTGGTGGAGCAGTGTTGATGGTGTGGAAATATGGTGGTGGTGGTAACACATGTGTTGCCCCTATTGTAGTGGAGGTGAATATGGTTTTGGATGGTGGTAGCAGATAAGATCTAAACCCTATGGTTGTGGTGGTGGTGATGGGATAAGACAAATGATAGTACTGGTGGTTGTGAAAGGCGATTGTTAATGGTAACACATATATTATTCGTGTAAAAATGTTGTTTTCAAATGAAAAATTGAAAATATTGATTTCAAAATGAAAATAATGTATTTTTTAAAAAATTATACAAAAAGAGATGAATTTTAAAATATCGATTGTAATGAAAATAAAGAAGTAATATATGATAACACATATGTTACTCGTGTAAAAATGTTGTTTTCAAATGACAAATTGAAATATTTATTTTAAAGAAAAAGGCAAAAGAAACTGTGTAATACAACACGTATTGGTGTAAATCTCGACGTTAAAAGTTCCAAAATGATGAAAGCATATGAAGAAGGATGGTTGTTTAGTTTGAGAGGAAAAAATTGATTAAAACTCATGGAGTGAAGATGATTGTTTAGTTTGAGTAACATACCTTGTATATTTTAGTGTGTCTAACTTGTTATTATTGCTTGCTTTGTTATTGTCGGTATTTTAATATAATTAGCATGTTAAAGAAATTTATTGCCTTCAATAATATGGTATGTTATCACAACTGTAGGAAGTTTTCTCCACTACTGGAAGAAAAAATATATATAGGTCCATGTATCTCTACGTCTTCAATCTCTACCTCAAACGAAACTCTTCCTCAAACGATATTCTCCTTACTCTATTCATTCCCTTAATCCTAAAATCATAACCACCGTAACTCAGATTGTCATACTCGCCCATCAAAACTCCATATGTAACGATCGGAAAAATTTTCATCTTTTAATTTCAAGGAAATAAAATTTTAACTTTCAACGTCGCTACGAACTTCCGAGTATGAATTAAAATATTTTAGTCACGATGATTATGCACGAACTTGCATTTTATTTGATATCATGTACATGAAATTTTATTAATCAACAAGACTAATTAAATTTTCTTAACCTAAATAATTTATCTTGAGTTAATGTTAGATTTTTTTTAGACCAAACGAAAAATTGAAAACTAACAAAAATAAAACATCTTATCTACCCATTTTCGGTCAATTCATTCATCTTAGTTTCGACCATTTTTTAGTCAAAATTTCACTTAGAATCAACTTCATTATCGTGCTATTCTACTGCAAGAAAGAATTCTCTGCCAAATTAAACACACCAAACAGCTCCTTAACCCTACCAATTTATAATTCCAAATAGCATCTAACGACTAAGCAAAAAAACCACCCACTTCCTCCCATTTTCTTCAGCCATTTTCTCATCCATGATCAACACTTTTTACCCACCTTGTTACCCACCTATTGCAACAAATTAACCCCCAATATAACTACTAAAAACATCCCCATGATTCTCCCCTAAACTCGATGAAAACAGTCCCCAAAGTTTCCCTCCAAAACTACTTAAAACCACCCTTTAGGTATCATATTTCCATCAGCTACATTACCCCATGTTTCCTGCCAAAAACCATCCACTACCTACCCATTTTGACACCCTCTAATCCAGTTGAATTACAGCTGTTTACTCCTAAGAAACCTGTTGAAAACTGTCCACAACAGCTCCCCCAAACCTAAAGAAAATCGTTTTCCATCTCCCAGTTTTCAGCCCCATTTTCCATCCATTTTTTCCTCACATTTCATCTACCAACCTAACTGCTGTCCACCCCCCCTCCCCCTTCCCAAAAAAGTCCTAAATTTCGTTTCCCATAATCTCCCTTATTACCTTCATTTAAGTCCCACATAAACACCACCAATTCACTCTATTTTCATCCCTAGAAATATAGCAGCAAGTCCCATTTTCTTTCCATATTTTCGGCCATCTTAGGAGCTTTACCCTTGCTTCTTCTTCACAAATTTGGAAGCAAACCCATCATTTAATCACCCTCCAATTTCGTCTTTGAAGTGTGCTCTTAGCCCCAAGGAAAATCAATATAGAACTTAAGTAACAAACCCCACTTTTTCTCCCTTCAGTTTCAACCCAGCAGTAAGTGTTTGCTGTGTTTTTTCTTTACTTTTTCAATCACTGTCATCTTCATTTTCAGTCATCAAAAGTGCCCAGAAAATTTGCTGGAATTCTCCTCACTTATCAACCAATATATATAAATCTTATTCTTTCTCTTTCGTCACCAAATTTTCGGTCCAGCAATAAGTTGTTGCAGTGTTCTAGAAAAAAATTCTTGCCACTTTCATCTTCAAAATTCAGCCCATAATTCTCTATTTTTCAACTTATTTTAAAGCTTGTGACCACAATATATTTTGGGAGAACAAAAAGGCAAAGGCACTTATTTATTTTGGAAAAGGTGCAATAACAATTCATTCTACATCACAACTTCATTCGAAAACTCGTTTCGATGATGTAGTTTTACTATTTTGCAATGATTTTTTTGCAATGATTTTTTAAATAAAAAATTTGAATAAAATTGAAGGTTGTGTTATGTAAATTCCATGTAAAATATTTATAAAGGAATATTATTTTATTTTAATTTTGAAAATAATTGTGATTAAAGGTAACATATTTACATATTTGACGGGCGGGGACGACCCGGCCCGATGATCCCTAATTGAAGAAAATCACACGATGATAAGTTCATTTAAGTTCGTTAGTTACCAATTTATGTTGTTCCTATGTACATTTAAAATTATGGCATGAGCATTTATGTTTCCTTATAATTTTTCTCACATGTTAGTATGTATTGCTACTAAGTGTTTCTTATGAAATACTCACCCAAAATGAACAAATTTTCTGATTGAATTGGTTGGCGTTGATGCAATGGCATTGGCTAGCGAGCATGACATGTAATTTCATTATTTAATTTAAGTTTTGAAGTCGAGATGATTGAGTCAATTATGATGTAATATGATGTTTTTAAGTATTTGATTTTCAGTATTTAATTATGTAATATTTATGGAAAACAAGATGTTGGTTTCTTTTTGCCGTTAAAAGTTTTAAGTCAGAAATTGCCTAATTCTATTTTTTAGAATTTTTCAGCTTACAGCCCTACTTTGAAAAATTATAACTCTTTGTACGTTTGGAGTTTTTGAGTGAAATCAGTGTCTACGAAAATATTTATATGTGTTCTAATGGCAGCATTTGAAATCACTCAAAAATTATATCATATGAATTTATTATAAACGTTTTAGCGGACTACCTAAGGCATTAGAGGACAGTTTTTCAAACAACTTTGGCTAATATTTTCACCTACCAAATGATGTAGCTAAGATTTTAAATTTTAACATATTGTAGTCTGTAGTCTCAAGTATCTACACTAAAAAATTTAGAATTTTTGGAGTTCATTTGAATGGTCAAATAAATTGGGCGACACTTATTACGGTATAGGCAAAACCATGAAAATTTGAAGTAAAATCATTTTTCCCTTACGTGTTTATTATTTTCCACAAAAGGTATGTTTTTTTGAAATGCTTCAAGGGCACAAAAAATATTATTTGGAGTCTTCAAATATATTTTCAAGATTATTTTAGTAACCCTCTGGGTTGTAAAAATTTGGGGCATTACACAATAAAAAAACAAAGGGGTTCAAATCTTAGTTATCCATTCTCATAGATCCTACTGTCGGATCCCTCCGCGAGGAAGCGATATACTAGTATGTGCTATGTAAAGTTTAAGACATGTGTTATTGTGTATTAAAAATGCATGAATGATGGTTATTTCTCTTTAGTAACATGTGTGTTACTATATGTATTATTATATGCTTTTCGGTGAATGTTGTATTGAGTAATACATATGTTACTTTATATTAAAAAGGCATGAATTATGTTCTTCATCTTTAGTAACATGTGTGTTACTATATAAAGTTTCGAATTGAGTAACATACCATGTATACCTTAGTGTGTCTAAATTGTTATCTTTGATTTTTTTTAATATAATTAGCATGTTAAGGTAATTTATTGTTTTCCTAACATGGTATGTTATATAAAGTTTAATACACATGTTATGTGTATTAAAAATGCATGAATCAAGGTAATTTCTCTTTAGTAATATGTGTGTTACTATATGTGTTACTATATGCTTAACGATACATATTTCATTGAGTAACACATGGTACTTTGTATTAAAAAGGCATATATTATGGTTCTTCCTCTTAGCAACATGTGTGTTACTATATGTGTTACTATATAAAGTTTCAAATTGAGTAACATATCATGTGTACCTTGGTGTTTCCAACTAGTTATTACTGCTCTCTTTGTTATTGTTGGTTTTTTAATATAATTAGCATGTTGAGGTAATTTATTACCTTCGGTAAAATGGTATGTTATATGTGCTAAATAAGTTCAATATTCATATATTAATTACTATGTATTAAAATGGCATGAATCATAGTTATTCCTCTTTAGTAACATGTGTTTTACTATACGTGTTACTATACGCTTTTCGGCTCATGTTGTATTTAGTAATTTATACGTTACTTTGTAATAAAATGCATGAATCATGGTTCTTCCTCTTTAGTAACATGTGTATTAGTATATGTGTTACCATATGTGTTACTACTATACGTGTTTGATGCGATCCATGCAACCCATGGAACTTTGGTACATTTGACTCAATCTAAAGACCATATTGAAGGCATATCGGAGGCTAATGGAAGATTGGAGGGCCAAAATAAGCATGAAACAAAGTTGGGAAGTCAAAAATGCAAGAGCCAAAAAATGATCGCCTAGGCAAAACCTTGGACGATCGCCCAAGGTCCCTTTTTAAAAACAGAAACCATTTTGTTGAGCCTGGGCGATCGCTTAGGCCTTTTCGGATGGAAATCTGAATTTATTGAATTTTAAGTCATTTTTCGATTAGAACTCTATTTTTATTTGAATTTAATTATTTCCAAATTAGATTAGGATTTGTTTGATGTTTACTACATAAACACTTGTCATTGTAAACAACTTTAACTTAGAATTATTTTGAGAAATTTAGATTAAGTGAGATCCACTTATTTCTTCTTATTTCTTCTTTTTCTTAACTAAACTATGCTTTAGTATTATGGAAGAGGCTGAAGCACATAGGCCCAAAGGCGGAAACACACATTGCTTGGCAATTAGGGCGTGGGCAGATATTATTTTGGCATGACTACTGGATGAGAGAGTTTACATTAGCTGATCAGCACCCACACTTGCAACATACTTCTATCCAAGTTAGAGACTTATTTAATGATACTGGATGGAACATTGACCTACTTCTTCAGCTAGTACCATTTATTATTGCTGAGCAGATAGGGAGCATCCCTATCACTACTGAGGTACACGATCATATTATGTAGAAGGATACCTCGGGTGGTAGATTTGCTACCAAGTTTGCATGGCAGCTAGTTCGCATGGAGAATACTATTCAGGTTGTATACAACATGATTTGGAGTTCTATTATCCCGATAACTATATCTTTCTTCTGCTGGAGACTATGGCATGGTCTTATCCCAATTGATGTTGTAATTCAGATACGGATTGGGAGTTATATGGCTTCTCATTGTTAGTGTTGCTCGACTATTAAGACTATTCAGCATTTATTTATTGACATCTGTATTGTCGACCAGGTTTAGCACCATTTTTTTAACATTTTTCATATAACCCTTCGGCCGATGGAGGGGTTTCAGTATCGCTTTTAGTTTGGCATTTCTCGGGTCAGTTTGTCAAGCAGGTTCATATTCATATGATCATTCTTCTTTTGATTCTCTTATTTATTTGGACTGCGAGGAATGATGCGAAGTACCAGGATACCTCTATAGAGCCAAGACGGGTCATGTGGAGAGTATACCATACTATCTACCTACTACATACATGCTATTTATTTCAGGTTATTCATTAGCGAGTAGATATGGATATTGCTCCTCTTTTTGGTATCTTTCTTACTATTCTATCCCTTTATCTCCCTGTTTTGGTTTATTGGTATACTCTACCAGTGAGATCTTACAAGGTCAACACTGATGAATGCGTCAAAGATGAATTTGCGAGTGGATGGAAGATTATTAGGGATTCATCACGTCAGTGTGTTAGCACCTTCTTCTCTTCATATGGTGAGTGTCCTATTCTAGAGGCTGAGCTCAGGACTATTCTTGACGGTATCATTGTTGCTCCGAGGATTGTACTATTAGATTTATAGATTGATTCCCACTCTAACTTGGCCATTCATTGCATCACCAGAGGTGGATGACCTTGGTCTATTCAGGCCACTCTTTGCCATATTAGACATCTCATTGCATTCGATTGTGATACTATTTCTCATATTTATCGCGAAGGCAACTAAGTGGCTGACTTACTTGATTCAGATGGTTGGGATCATCGTTGCTATTTTGAGTACAGTGCTTAGGACTTACCGCGATGTTACCACAACTTAGTTCATATTGATAGACATGGACTTCCTAGAGTTAGGGGTCTATAGAATTTTTTAAGACTTTTTTTAGGAAGTATTACCTCATTATTTATTACTTTATTAATTATTCATTTATTTGGTTGCTTTAGCTTTTATGATTGGAGGTCAGGTTTTATGTCCCCTCTCATGTATTTTTTATGAGTTATTTATATATAGTTGGGATATCCGAACCCCCCCAATTCTTTCCTGGTGGAGGCTTGACAACCACATTGAGGATGTGATAGTGTGTTGAATAAAAAACAAAAAAAATGGTATCGATGTCGAACATAAGTATTTATTAAAATAGAACTCATTTATAGTCTACGTTTATATAGTATTTTACTTCGTTCAGTCTATTTTGGTTAAATTTTGAAGAGATAAGGGAAAATATGGTGGAGAACAAGTGGGATTTAATGGAATTGAGATATTAGGACATATATTTGAAAGGCAGCATGAATGCCAAAATTTTACAGAAATAGATGCCAATGTACGAGCTTCATCAAATTGATTCTTCTATCAAAAATATTGATTTGCAAACAATTCCCAACGAAGCTTACTTTTGAGCATTTCCAACGGTTTGCATGTATTTCCTACAAAGAAATTTGAAAAGGATAGCAAAAGTTTATGTTGTCTAGAAGGAAAAATTAAATTTCATATAAATAGTGTGCCTCGTGAACTATATAATCTTTTTACATTGTCGTCACAAGAATCTTTCTAATTCAAAAAATTTGTTCGAACATATAATAATAAATTTTCTTTTACATCATTTGGTATAAAATATGATAAAGATTTGTGTAGGATGAATAAAAGTATATACACTTTTAGAGTTCAAAGACATATGGTTCATTACATTAATCAAATTATTCCGCTAGATAGCTATCCATCTTATTTGCACTTATATTTTTATGATACTGAAAATAAATTAGATCATAGTCTAAGAAATTCATACAAATTATTAAGGACAATTGTACAAAAATTTATTGATATATTACACATTAATTCTTACTCAAATTTTTTCCATAGTTTAATTAATATTCCTCATTTAGAAACTTATAGAGTGCAAACAATAGATGCTCATGAACTTGATCAAAGAGTTTATAATGCATCATCAGTATCGCAAATAGCTGTGCTTTGGGTTGAAGAAGATCTATCTGTAGACATTAGAACCCGTGCTATATTAGTTTATCGTTATTCAAGTGATACACATAAAGTTCACTATATTTTGGATGTTACATTCCTCCTCAATACCCATTTATTATTTATGTACGGTAAATTTGGTTGGCCTGAGGGTATTGAAAGGTGTAATATACAAGAAATTCACCATTCTTCTATAGTAGAAAACTTGATTGATTAATGGAGTGTTTTGCACATGAATTACTTGTAAATGAAACGATAGGTTAAAACACTACAGAAAATTTTGTTTGGTTTTGTTACATTTCCATTAATTGTATTTGTTTTTTTTTTTTTTGAACAAGAAGAAGAAAATATTTCAAGTTTCTTGTCAAGAGTGTTATTGCTACAAATTACAATTAAGATATTCAAATTCATCTATTTTATAGCATGTTGGTCAACTTCTAGAGCAGTATGTAGTTGATATGCATGTTAAATTTGAAACTTTCTAGATTAGATTACTTTTGAAAGAATCAAATAGAAATTAACGTCGAACTTTACCAAAGTTGTTGATAGTATTGAAGTAGGTGAAAGTAGATGTTCTACTATTAGTCGAAAAATTATTTTACCTTCATCTTTTACTGGTGGTCCAAAATATATGAAAAAGAGATATATAGATGCTATGAAATTAGTTCAAAGATTTGATAAACCAGATATCTTTTTAACAATAACATGCAATCTTAATTGGCCGAAAATAGAGCAAGAGTTGAGTTATAACGACGAAACACAAAACAGACCAGATTTAATATATATAATTTCAAAAATATACTTCCACATGCACATTTTTTACTAGTTTTGAATTCAAATTCAGTTCTGTCGATTTGATTGATAAATATATATATGTGCTGAAATTCCTAATAAACACGAACAATTTCATTTGCATTCTATTGTTGTCAAACATATTATGTATGGTCCACGTGGCATCTTAAATCCAAGTAACGTTTATATGGAGAAAGATGGAGTATGTAGAAGTGATACCCAAAAGAATATGCCTCAAAAACTTCTATCGGTGATAATTCTTACCATAAATATAGACGCCGCATCGACAATAGGAAATTTAAAGTTAGAGGACATTGGTTGGATAATCGATGGGTTGTAGCATACAATCTTTAGTTGTTGGCAAAATTTGATTGCCATATTAACGTCAAATTCTAGCATTAAAGCTATAAGATATTTATACAAATATGTTTACAAAGGATATGATCGAATAAATTTCTCTATAAATAATAATGAAGATAATGATATTGATGAAATCAAAAGATTTCAATCTACTAGGTGAATTTCTCCGCTCGAAACAATGTGGAGAATATATGGATTTACATTGTATTACTTCATTACATCAAGAAAATAACTAGTTTGTTACTTATAGAAATTGAGATGATTTGACAAGAGATATTAATTGGGAATATATACACAAAACTATTCTAACACAATATTTTAAAATGAATGTTGTAAACGAAAGGCTATGACACTTTTGTACAAAGAATTCCCTGGACATTTTGTTTGAGTTGCAAAAGATAAAGTGTTGGGCTCGTAGAAAAAGAGGTGATGTGATTGCTGCAAATCCGATGGAGGGTGAGAGATATTAAATGAAAGTCCTATTAAATCATACTAAGGGACGGATTACATTTGAAAATCTAAAGGTTGTTAGTGGTGTTTTGTGCCAACATTTCATTAGGCTGCTCTCTACATGGTTTATTGAATGGAGATAACAATTGTGAATTATGTTTAGAAAAGCTCGTGCTTATCAAATGTTGAACTCATTACATTGTCTCTTTACTACTATCTTAGCTCTTTGTAGTCCAAATGATCCATTTTTATTGTGGAATAAATTTAGAGATTTTATTGTTGAAGATTATATACGAGATGGCATGTCTATGAAAGATGCAGAGCTTAAAGCATTACAATCTATGAATTCGCTCTTGGAAGCAATAGGTAAAAGCATAAATGAATACAAGTTAGTGCATTATGATGTATTAAGAAAAACTAACAGATTTGATGAGATGGTCACTGAACAACAAATTGCAATTTCCGATATGGACATTGCATCTACAAGTAACCTCGATGTAGAGCAACAATTGGCCTATGATACAATTCTAGAATTTTTTGCTTTTTTATATTGGGAATTGCTGGCTAATGTCATATCTAAGAATTTGATTGCCTTAGCAACTGCATCTTCCAGAATTGTTGTAGCACTATTGCCCGATGGTCGAAAAGCATATTCAACTTTTAAAATTCTAGTGGAAATAGATAACAATATCAGTTGTTCAATTAGTAAACAATCCGCTTTAGCTGATTTGTTCAATATTACAAAGTTAATAATATGGGATGAGACTCCAATGGTAAATCGATGTGTTGTCGAAGCACTGGATAAAATGTTACAAGATGTTAATACTAATGATATACCATTTGGTTGGAAAGTGGTGTTAATAGGAGGAGATTTCCATCAAGTTTTTTCAGTTGTTCAAAGAGGAAAAGAAAGTATAATGCACACGAGTTTGCCATATTCTTATTTATGGCCTACTTTACGAAAATAAAATTAGTTCAAAATATGAGAGCTAGATTAGATCCATTATTTTTTGATTTTTTGCTTCAAGTCAACAATGGAACAGAGACAACATTTATGTGGTATGATTAAATTTTCACATGATATAACAATATCTTTTGAAAGTGAGATATTTTCGGTAACATTTAATAAATGTTGTATTTACAGATTTACATTGTTATGTAGAAAATTTAGATTTCATGATTAATCGAATAATTTTAACTCCAAAGAATGAATATGTTGATGAAATAAATAAGATATTGATAGAAACAGTTTCGAGGAGATATTTTCAAATATTATAACTTTGATGAAGCGATTGATAAAACTGAATAGAGCGAATAGAGCATGCAAGAGGATTTCTTAAATACTTTTCACTCCAAATGGTATTCCACTACATGAACATTTGTTGAAACCCAATTGTCGTGTTATATTACTCTGAAATATTAATCACTTAGAAGGACTATGCAATAGAACAACGCTTATTTGTCGAAGATTTCATCCTAAACGTTATTGATGTTGAAATAGCTATCGCGAATATCATGGAAAAAGAGTGTTTTTACCTAGGATTCTTTTTATTCCACTTGAAAATGATAAAAATCCATTCCATTTCAAAAACACACAATTTCGCTATCCATCCATGTTTTGCAATGACTATAAATAAAGTTCAAGAACAAACTCTAAATTTTGTTAGATTATATTTACTTGAACTTGTATTTTCAAATAGACAGTTATATGTTGCATTGTTTAGAGCAAAACGAGTAAATCTTTCAAAGTTTTGATTAGACCTACTTTGACTAATAATCTTCATCACACATACATAAAAAATGTAGTTCACGAAGAACTATTACCTGTAATCAATTGTGCTTGAATTTATTTTCTTTGATTATGGTTAATATTCTTATTAGAAGCAAATGAGCTAGTCCTATTTTTTATCTATATCTTGCTGAGAGTTGTTCATAGCAAGATGAATTTTGTGTTTGTTGAAGGCTGCTATAGATTTGGAAATTAATGTAACTCCTATAGTATATTTTCTTTAGCTTTTATTCAGGCAAAATAATCTTCAATATTTTGCTTTCTTTTTTTATCCAATGAAATTTATCTCCAGGGGTTGCTTTAACTAGTGATCAATTTTCAATTCTTGTTAAAAAACTTGTAAGGAATTGAGGTATACATGCACAGCGGAAATTAAAAGTTCAATTCCTTTAAGCCGGATTAACCTTGCACTTAGAGAGAATTCGTGATAGGAGTTTACCTTGATGAACACCGTGAAATCGATTCTACGATTAGTTGGAGGTGCAATCTTCAATACCACAATTTGTCGGATGTCCGACCTCCAATGGTGATCCACACGGCAGAAACGGATCCGGACTTCCACGATCGAAACGGATGAAAGCGAACTTTTGGGAGAAGTTGATTGGATTGTCTTTTGCTTGTGCTAGCAAGTAATTAAAGATCAACACTTCTTGTGATTAATCTGTTGTGGCCTTGTATATATAGGTAGGGTTAACCCTAGCCCTAGTTCTAGTCTAACTAGAACCCATCAACAAACGGGTCCAATTAATTAATCTAATTAATTAATTTGGTCCAATAAGTAATTAAGTCCGACCCAACTATTTGGACCTTGGACATTAATTCTTACAAAACTTACCATTGCTAATACTTGTTTCTGTTTACCTATTTCGTACATTCAAATTTACAATGGTTTTGTTGAAATCTTCCTTCTTTCCTCAGTCTCGAACTAAACACTTATCAAATTTTATTTGTAAGTGCAAAGACTGAGTTTGTGTTTCTTCATTGTCTGATATAAAAGTATGTGGTTTTTGAATAATTGATTCTTTTATTTATATTTTATTTGACATTCTTATTTTTCTAAATAGTAAATGTTTTAATTCTGTTTAATTTTTTGTTGGAGTTTGACATTGGGAAATTTAAATTTTCAATGATCTTTGTATGTAGAGCTCTTCGAAGGGTAAATAATGTAGAATTTGATTTGGATCTTATGTTTTAAATCTTATACAAAGTGCCTAAATCAGATACAATGTGACACCTTCAGTGATTTTTAAGACATTCATCAGAAAGGAGTGATTAGTAGGGACGGCGGATAGTGAAGTGGATAACACTATTAAGTATTTAGGATTCTTTTTTTTCTATTAAAAGATCATATATGATGGGGGTCGTCAAGCACTATATTAACAAGTGCAATAATACAAAGACAAGAGGGGCAAGTAAGTACCTAACTTCCTTAGTGTCATAAGAATGATCTATGGTGTCTCAGGAATTATGTTCGGAGTTTGTCTGTCCATTACAAGAATAGAGCATAATTAAGCTTTTTATTCCTATGCTTAAGCTTGAAAAGTGTTTTACTTTTCGAATGAAGATGGAGAGTACTGATACTGATTTTAGTTTTCTTTAATTCCCATGAAAAATCTAAAATGTATATTATAGCCCTTGCTTAAATTTGGGTTACAACGGAGTGGGTGAATTTTTTATCTTCTTGACAATTTCTCGTGAACATATTTGTTACCATGGACCATGAAATGGATAATTGGTTGATGAAGATAACTATAATTTTGAGAAGTTCATCATTTTTGAAGACTAAATTATGTAGTGAACCAGTAAAAGTAACATGATATATGCACTAAAAGTTCACCAATATTTGATTAATATTAGTTTTTTCTTTAACTCTTATTTTAATTATTTGTTTTCCTTTCCTTTTCGATTTTTGTCGGATTTATCTTATTTTCAAATTTATTGTTGCCATTGCATTTTGGAATCTTGCTGCATTTTTGTTTTTCTCAACAAAATCATAATCAATTTTGTGATTTCCTATAAACATTTTTCCTTGTAAAGATACTTGAATGTTTGGTAGACATATGGTTGCATTAGTCAATATGGTTGCATTTGTCGCTGTTTGGCGATTATGGAGGATGATGTTTGTTGGAAAAATATGAGTGGCACATATTTTTACATATATTTTAAATTAGCCTTTTTAATTTATCTTATTGATTTTATTGTCGAAATTGTAGGTAAGCGTGCACGTTTTGACTAGACACGTTGTTGCCATTTCTGACTAGCTGAGATGGTGAGCAGATTATTTTTCAGAACACGCGAATTGTAAATTTTATTCTGCTCCTTTATATGTTATGATGTGATTTCGTGAATAACAAGTACAGCTCGTGTATTTTAGATTATATACTATCTCATATGATTTTGGATTTGTTTAGGAAGAAAAATATAAGGATGATCAATTAATTTTGACTTTCTTTATATTTTATGTCTACAAATTTAGAAAATCTCTTGGTATTTTGTATATTCATATTCTTATTATTTAATTGCTGATCTTTAGATAATAAATATTTTCTTAATTGATGTTTGCTTGGAAATCAAGTTAATAAGGATATTCAATTGAACTTTCCTTGATCTACAAATCAAGATAATATTGTGACTATCTTTTATACTAATATTTTTTACCACTTTTATTGCATATCTTTACGTAAGAAATAATTCCTTAATTGATTATTATTTTATATATGAGTACGGTTAAAAATCATTAAAAAATTAAGCTTTGAAGTTACAATTTTCGTTCTTGTTCATTGAGCATAGGTTCAGCCGACTTCAAGTAGAAAGGACAAGACGTGGTGCCTTCTTGAACATTTTCAAAACAATCGATTCCTTCAAGTCATTAAAGAATAAAAGACAATTGGTGCTCAAGGAACAATCCTATATTTTGGTCAAGCTACATGGTGTGAAGTTAAAGATAGAGATTCTTAATCCAAGTGGTAGTTGGTGATAAATTCAAGACATGTGAGTTTGATTCCACTTCATCAATATATCAAATAAAATGTAACAAAGGAGAGTTGATTTGAGTTCTTTTGATTGTTATGTTGTTTATTTTGTAAAATTACAAAAATCGAATAATATTGTATTTTTTATCGAAATTACTAGTGGATTGTTTTACGTGTGGCAAGCAGGTCTGTGGATGTCTTATTTCAGTGTTTACCACGCTAAATCTGGTATTCGTGTTTAGTTTTCTTCATTAATTTATGTATTTAATAACAACTATTACGAACACTGCTTGATCGTGCTTGTGCGAGTTAGAACTGTTATCATCGTTACACACCAATTCTGATTCGAGACTTGTCCACTATTTTTACAGATTTAAATTGAATTTAATTTAATTAATCTAAGTTTTAGAACTTTCACTTAGTATCAGAGCAGGTACACTTTTATAAGTGTGATCTAGAAACCTAGATATGGACATAGCATCGTTTAGACCTTTGGTATTAGATGGAACTAATTGTGTCTATTGGAAAATTAGGATGCAAGTTTATATCCAATCCTTTAATTAAAAAGCTTGGCACTTTATTGTCTATGATTATAAAACATCTACTGTTGTTGAAAATAGTGAGGAAAGAGAGAAATGCAGAAGAGTGGACGACAACTGATTTTAATAATACTAGTTGAAATTCTAAAACTTTAAATGCCATATTCTCTTTTGTAGATTTTAATCAGTTTTATTTGATCTCTACATGTTAGGTTGCTAAGGAAGCTTGAGACGTTCAAAGATTGCTCATGATGGAACCTCCAGTGTCAAGCCATCCAAGCTTCATATGCTTACTCTAGAATTTGAACAACTGACCATGAGAGATGATGAACAATTCAAAGACTTCTATGACAAGCTCAATGATATCACCAATTCGGTCTATTCCTTGGTGAAGAAATACTCGGAGAACAAGATTGTAAAGAAGATTCTCAGATCCTTGCCTGATCATCTCTACTTCAAAGTCTGTCATTGAAGAGAGCAAAGAGTTTGAGAAAATAAAGGTTGAAGAATTGGTGAGATTATTGATGACTTACGAAATGCATCTAGATATGAGGAACAAAGAAAAGGGATCTGATATTACCTTCAATATTGAAAAAGATGAAGAAGGGGTTGATGGCGAGGAGAGCAAAACTGGTAAACACATGAACATTCTCACCAAACAATTCAAGAAATTCCTAAAAAGCAATCAGAAAGGAAAGAACTTGAAAGTTCCACCACAACAAAAGAAGAGATTTCCAAGCAATACAAAGCAAAATCCCACTACATCTATCAAAAGATATGAAAATCAAATTCAATGTCATGAGTGTGAGAGATTTGACCACATAGCTTCTAGGTGTGCTAATGAATAAATCTCGTACGAAGAAGGCCATGAATATTACTTGTAGTGAAGATGATGAAAGAGAATTGGATCCCAGGCGACGACGACAGAACTAATTATAATTAGGTAACCTCTTTGACAGGTTCTGACTCATTGGATACATCATCAGAAAGACCAAGTTGATGATGGAAAAGGAAAAGAAAATGACTCAGACCAGATTGAATTTATCAAAGAAACTTGCATTGGCAGTCGTATTGTTGTGTTCCTAGACAGAACTCTACACATTGCAGTCAAAGCTGAGCCTGACTCGCTTATGTAGGTTTTGACCAACGTCAAGACTCCAATTCAGATTCTTTTATAAATCAAACAACCAAGGTACCAAGTCCCAATGTGGAGAGGTAAATTTCAATACTTTGTTAAATATAAGTATTGGTGACAAAAAATATATCTATGTATGCGTGGATGTGTTTAAAAGATTTAATTTTTTGCATCAAGAATTAACAACTAAAAAACACTTTGAGGCAATAAAAATAATGAGGATTAAGAGTTTGAAAATGCCAGTTTTTCTATAAAGAATATGACATATTTTATAAATTTTCTGCTCTTAACACCCCTGAACAAAATGGGGTTGTAAAAAAAAATTAGGTCTTTACAAGAGATAGCTAGAGTAATGCTAAATAGTGAGAAACTTCTTGTTGAATTGTAGTCTAAAGTTATTGGTACTCTATGTTATATTTTGAACTGTGCGTCATTGAGAACAGGTACGACACAAACACCCTATGAAATCGGCAAGGGAATGAACTGAATCTCAAGTATTTACATACTTTTGGTAGCAAGTGTTAAGTGTTGAATGACCGAAAACGCTTGGATAAATTCAATTCAAAAAGTGATGAAGAAATCTTTATTGGCTTGATATAAAACAGTCGAGCTTATAAAATTTACAACATGGAGACTCAAACTATCATTGAGTCCAACTATGTCAAAATTGATGATACTGATGACTTTTTCTCTTATTCGTATGAAACACAAATTTAGAAATTGGAAGAAAAGGTTAGTAGAAATCAGAACACTCAAGCGACAGTGTGTCTTGTTCAAACAGTGACAGAAAGTCTGAACTGCTAGAATTTGGTTATGGTATCTCTGCCCAAGTTCTTGAAGGTCCTAACCTACATAATACAAATTATGAACAGAAAACTAGAAGGCAACTCCCTACATGGATACATAAGGCAAATCCATTGGACAATGTGCTTTCTGATTTCGGTAAAGGCGTGGTGACTAGGATGAAGCTTGTTACAAAACTTGGGAATGTTTGCTAGACTTCACAGATTGAAACTAAAAATATAAATGAATCAATTGGAGATGAAACATGGGGTTCATGGTTCTTGTAATATAGGAAGAGTTAGCTCAATTTAAAAGAAATGAAATGTGGGAACTTGTACATTGGCCTAAGAACACAAATGTGATAGGGACAAAGTGGGTCTTCAAAAATAAATATGATGAACATGGCAACATAGTCAAGGGTAAGGCACGTTTGGTTGTACAGGAATACACTCAAGTGGAATGGATGGATTTTGATGAAACATTTGCAGCTGTAGCTAGACTTGAATCCATTATACTCCTGCTATATGTGGTATGTCAAATGAGGTTTAAGCTCTACCAAATAGATGCCAAAAGTGCCTTTCTAAATGAGATTCTGAATGAAAGTCTATGTTGAGCAGTCTAAGGGATTTGTGGATCCTTATTTTTCCAGCCATGTGTTCAAACTCAGAAAGGCTTTATAAAGACTGAAACAAGTTTCATGTGCTTGGTATGAATGACTGAAAATATTTTTGTTGGAAAAAAGAATACAATAGATAAGGAGATAACAAGACTTTGTTCATCAAACATCTCAAATCTGGATTAATAGTTGCACAAATCTACATTAATGCTATTGTATTTGGTTCTATATCAGAGATAAAATCTAGGGAGTTTGTTTCACTTATGCGGAAAAAGAATACAATAGATAAGGGGATAACAAGACTTTGTTCATCAAACATCTCAAATCTGGATTAATAGTTGCACAAATCTATATTGATAGTATTGTGTTTGGTTCTATCTCAGAGATAAAATATAGGGAGTTTGTTTCACTTATGCAAAATGAATTGGAGATAAGTATGGTTGATGAACTCAGCTTTTTTTTGGGTTTTACAGGTCAAATAGGTTGACTCGAGGATTTTAATCTCACAGACTAAGTATGCAAAAAATTCTGGTAAAGAAGTTTGGTATGGAAAATACCAAAGTAGTTAGAATTCTCATGGCCATGTCCTTGAAGATCTCTAGAGATGACAAAGGCAAAGAGGTCGACGCCAGTTTGTACTCAAGCATGATAGGCAGTATGTTGCACCTGACTGCAAGCCATTCTAACATAGCATTCAGTGTTGGAGTTTGCATGCTTTATTAAGCCAAACCAAAAGAATCTTATCTTGCTGCTATGAAGCGAATTATTCGATATGTTAACCGTAGTTTTGATTTTAGTTTCTGCTATACTAATGATACTAATTTTCATCTTGTAGGATACACTGATGTTGACTGTGCAGGAATATGGATGATAGGAAAAACACGACTCGAAGATGTTTCTACGTTGGTAACAATCTTATTGCATGGTTGAGTAAGAAATAAAACTCATTCTCATTATCTACTGTAGATGCTGATTATATTGTTGTCGGTAGTTGTTATATTCAGCTACTCTGGATGAAGTAAATGCTTAGTGATTATAGTATTGATCAAGATTATGTTACTATTTTTTGTAATAACACTACTATTAACATTTCTAAAAATTCTATTTAGCATTGGAGGATCATGCACATTGACATTATACATCATTTTATTAGAGATTTGGTCAAAAGAAAAGTAATCACTTTAGAACATATTCAGATT
The DNA here is from genome assembly GCA_023638005.1 of Forsythia suspensa. Classification (NCBI taxonomy): domain Eukaryota; kingdom Viridiplantae; phylum Streptophyta; class Magnoliopsida; order Lamiales; family Oleaceae; genus Forsythia; species Forsythia suspensa. The sequence goes on from CM042669.1 coordinate 16,094,621, forward strand.
GAGTATCACTTGGCTGATTTGCTCACCAAGGCTTTAGACACTATTAGATATTAGACTTTACAAAAACTCATAAGCATTTTCTTGATGCATTAAAAATCATTTGGTATACTTTGTAGAAGTAGGATTGTTTTTTTTTTTTTTTTTCATTGTGTGAATTCATCGTGTGTGCATGTATTTTTTTTTACAAAAAAAGAGGAGGTTCTTGAAAATAGCATATGAAATAAATTTATGATTGGTTTATGAATATTGAGATAAATTTGGATTAACTAATCAGTAGTATGTTGTGCTCATTAAACTTTATGGTAAATCATAATCAGACAAGCACACTTTAGTGACATCTTGACTAGATTGACTTTGACATACTACTAATCGAGTTGTTATCTTTAATGTAGTTTGTATTTCGTTGTGGACCTATGGTCAGTATCTATGTCTCTCGACACTATAATATGTTGTTGTGTTAAGAAACAAGTTCATTGGAGAAGATGGCTACCACCATAGGTGTGTGCAGCCGTCCTTGATAATAAACATACATCAAGTAGAAAATAGTTACTCATATGGTTGTGTGAAAGTCAATTCCATGAACTTAAAAGATAGTGCTTTGAAGAATTAAAAAAATGAACAAGAGTCAGAACAATGAGTATTCAAAAGAAAATGGTTACTTCTATGGCTTTCTCGTGCTCCGTTGGAGACTTTTGACCGTCGCGACCACTTTAACTCTTTCCTTTGCAGCGGTAGAGACAGTAGCAGTGGTGCCGCTTGATGAACCACCTTGGGTCTTCTTTACATTGGATATTTTGGTTCTTGCTATTGTTGTCCTTATAAAAAGCTTATACCAAGAACCCTAGATCAAGTAAATGGAGAGAATTGAAATTGAAAGCAAGAGCAATTGTGAGGAGTAAACCCTAGGCATGCAATTATATAGGAAAAAATTAAGACAATTATAGACATGTATTTCAAACCAGCCGTCATTTGATATTGTCTCTATAAATAATAAAATGTGTGTGTGCCAGGCATGAATGACCCTCCAATTTTGACCAAGAACAATTATCCACCGATGTTGTACCAACTGGTGGTGCATCATTTGACATCGTGCCCTACCAATCGTCAATTAACACTATCGTGTCTCCACAAACCCTCGTGTCCATACCTTCCACACAAGCACCCACACTACAAAATGAGGCAAACTAGTGTCTTAATCAAGTAATAAGGTAGTTGTGAGTGCACAAGCATCTGATGGACTGGATGAAGTGGGTCAGAGACACCAGAACTGATGGAGAGGCAAATAAAAATTCGAATACTAGTGAGGATGAGTCAGAACATCCAATCATAATAGAAGAATGACTTGAGAAAGACAATGATACATAATCTAACACGACAGAACTCCCAGTCACAGAAGCTGAAGATTTTGAGGGCTAAGATGAACCTGCTCCAGTAAAATCTAGGTCTAAGGTCGATGAAGGCTTTGAGGAATCATTTGAATCCACACCTACTCCTCTACCTTCACGAAGCGCATCTAGATCATAGAAAAACAAACAGAAGGTTAGAAAAGATGATAAAATGTCCATTCCAGCCAATCAAGATAGGCCACCTATACCATCTAGAGGTGCATACCGGATACTGCCTACTTCCAATTCTGAGCTGGGCTTGTTCAGGTTTGAGACCCTTACAAGAGGTAGACATTCAGATAACCCCATTAACTACTGCTTTTTAAATGAATCAGCTGAAATTTTGTTTATGTCATTCATGTCTTACCACAAGTTAATTGTTGAGTTTAGAGTTGCACTTCATGAGTTTGTTTCAAATGATTTGGATGGTCTTGTTGGTTATCATAAACTCCACATTTTGTTGCCTTTATCTGGAAAGTTTAATGAAACTTTGGTGAAGGAGTTTATGGCAAATATGCCTAAAATTTTTAGGAGCGTAGGGAATGAGTTCAGGTGACATGGTTATGTGCGAGGAAGACACATCTCTTTTAGTCCTAACTTACTATGTGACTGGTTGGGTACGGATGAGGTGACTGCCTCAAATAATGAGAAACTTACAAAGGATGTCATTGCCATGGAGATAACTGGTGCACCATAGCCAGAGGTGGGAGAACTCAATACATCTAGGTTGCTTCAAATGTATAAAGTACTGCACAAAATTTTAATCTGTTAGCACATCGATCTGATGTTTTTGGAGAAAGGGTATTACTTTTGTACAAGCTAGACCAGAAGATTAATGTAGACTTGACCAAAATGTTCTTTGATAAAATTGTATCTGAAGGGCCAAAAAGAGGAAAACATTAAAAACTTATCCATCCTGGTTTGATTCATCATTTTCTAGCTCTTCTTGGTGTGCCACCGATGTGTACTGATTGGTTTTTTTATGATTTACCCACCTTGGGCATGCGTGAATTTTCTAATCTAGTTGTTACTCCAAATCCCACCTCCAAAGTTCTTCGACATGTTCTGCCCTCTATGGGCTAGTCCGCTTGTTTAGATGCACTGGAGACATAGTTGGAGACTATCAAAGATCTTGTAGCTTAGATTTTTACTCTTATTTAAAGTTTTATTGATTAATTTAAATTCTCGCATAGAGTTCTAGAGGGCATACAATACCTGGGTGATGAGCATGTTCGCATTACCTTTTGAGCAAATACGCTGGGCTATCCAAAGTTTGTTCAATATTGCCCTAGTGAACATGGACTGACAACTGCTAGTTCTGGACCCAGACATGAACATGAGATCTCCAGGTCTGACCCTTTGCCTAGCCAGACCGAAAATCAACCATCTACTTCACCATTTGTTCTCACTCGCAAGCGGAGTGGAGTCCCTTCAGTATCTAGTGCCAAGAAGTCTAAGCCATCTACTGAATGACTAGTTCTAACTATTTACTCCTGACTATTTGCTAGATAACTGTATTAAACATAACATTATACTTATTTTTGTGTTTCCTCCCTCTTTGCTTTATCTTTGGCTATTCCTTATTACAAAAAGAGAAAGTAGCGTGTTTAGTGTTTGTTTGGTGGTGTCGAGTGTTTGGTAGTGTAAATTAAACAATGTGTTGGTATTTTAGTGTGTTGCTAAGGGGAATAGATATGTGTTGGGGAATAATGTTGAAAACTATTTATTTGCTTTTATGTGACGTACTGTTTATGTGGTTAATAATTGTGTGATGTTGATGCTCATATTTCTTGGTTGTTTACATGGTTAGTACACACTTACGATACTAAACATTCGAGTGTTAGGTTTTGTAATTAAGTAAAGCCAAATGGAGAGATTGTTGGAAAATATGAGTGACACAAATTTTTACATATATTTTAAATTGATTTTCTTAATTTATCTTGCTGATTTTTATTGTTGAAAATGAAAGTAAGCGTGCACGTTGACTGGACATGCTGTTGCCAATTCTGACTAGTTGAGATGGTAAGCAAATTTTTTTCCGAACATGCGAGCTATGAATTTTATTCTGTTTCTGTATGTGTTACGATCTAATTACGTGACTAACATGTGCAGCTTGTGTATTTTAGGTTATGTACCATATCATATATTTTTGAATTTATTTAGGAAGAAAATATATAAGGATTATCAATTATTTTTGAGTTTTCTTATATTTTCTGTCTACAAAGTTAGAAAATCTTTTATTATTTTGTATACTCATATTCTTACCATTTCATTGCAGTTCTTTAAGTCAGAAATATTTTCTTAATTGATGTTTGCTTGGAAATCAAGTTATAATGATATTCAATTGAACTTCTTATGTGCTTGATCTACAAATCATGGAAATATTGTGATTATCTTTTCTACTAATATTTCTTATCATTTTTATTGTAGATCTTTAGGTAAGAAATAATTTCTTAATTGATTATTACTTTATCTATAAGTATGGTTTAAAATTATTAAGAAATTAAGCTTTGAATTATAATTTTTGTTCTAAGCATAGGTTCGGCCGACTTCAAGTAAAAAGGACAAGCATTCTTGAATATTTTTAAGGCAATTGATTTCTTCAAGTCGTTGAAGAATAAAAAACAATTGGTGCTCAATGAACGATCCCATATTTTGATCAAACTACTTGGCGTGAAGTTAAGGACCCGTTCTTAATCCAAGTGGTAGTTACGGCCGAGTACAATAAGGAAGTGGTTATAAAGTCAAGACCGGTGTGTTTGAGTTCTTTTGATTGTTATTTTCTTAATTTTGCAAAATTACATAAATTGGAAACTATTGTATTTTTTTTTATCAAAATTATTAGTTGATTGTTTTACCTGTGGTGTGGGGGCTGTGAATGTTTCTCTTTGGAGTTTACCATGTTTAAGAAAATTGTCAAAGGTTGAGAGTTATGTGGGAAGCTTACTTTTCTACTTCCTTAATGCAGGTTACTTCCCACTCTGTCATGCTTTTAACCCTTTCATGATCATTACTGGAACTTAGAGCAATCAATTATGGGCCACCTTGACTAACTTTGATAAGGTGATATATTCATCTCTTTACTGTAACTTGAAAGAAGAATAACAGAAATTGAAGATAGTAAAGAGAGAATTCTATGCTTCCAAATACCGAATGAGATACGAGATGGACAAGGGTTAGTAGTATGAACCGAAATAGAGAGAGAAGAAGATTGTGGAATTGTATGGAAATGAATACTAAGGTTGTCTTGCCCAGCTGTAGTCATTCGTTATGTGTGAAGTGTTATACAGATCGGTAAATAGACTAACATGTCTTTCTTCTTATAACAGCAAAGCACATTAAATCATCTCCGGATCATTTTCTCAAATTTCTATCGTCTGAGAAAGTATAGAAAGCATAAAAAAGAGCAATATATTTTCTCGTTTTAGATTGTATATCATTTGTTTACATTGCCATCATTTTGTAATAAGGTTGAATTTAATGTGCTTTTAGATAGTGGACTTAACCTTAAGAAATTACTACTAAAGTAATTGCACTGTTTTGACAACTCTTCGATTTTGTGTTCATCATATGTCGAAGATTTATTAATTTTTTGTTCAGTTCAATTGATCATGTTATTATGGTTGCTTTAGGCTTGCTCGATCTTGGTCGTGCCCTTTCTGTCGGGATAGTCTCGAAAGAGTAAATCCCAAAGAGCTTATGAATTAAAGTTTGCATAATTATGAATTTTATTCAAAACTTTGTCATGTGTAAATGATATGTATATTGTAATTGGAGGCTCAAAATCAAAATTGAACACATGAGATTATAATAAAGGTTGTGGAATTATATCCAGTTGCACTATTCCTAAAAGAAAAATGTAATATTTGGATAAAAAATGACATCAAGTTATTACTCCCTTCTGACATTGTTCTGTTATCTGATAATATTCTTTTGAACATCCAAGGGAATTCGATGGTGCTTGCGTTCAGATGAGACTATCGTATAGTCCTTGCGTCCATATTTTCCTATATATTCTTTGTTCAATGGACTGATTGTCACCTTGCCAATGTACTTGGGATGAATAGGATTCTCATTTACAAGGTGATTTTTTATGTTCTCTAAGCTCTTATTCTTTCTTATCCAAGTGATAAAAAAAATTATATAACTTGGACTATATCATTATTGCTTTAGTTTAAATCATAACTTGTGTTTTTTTATGTATATTTTGTTTCTACTGTCTTTATATAATATTTACATTTATCTTATTGAATTTGCTAGAATCTTTGAAATGTATTCACATTAATAATTGGTCAAACCTATCAACACACTTCATTCTTCTCTGATTTTAAGGATTTACCATAGCTGAGATATGGTGATGGCCATTCCTTTTCCCCCACTATATCTTACTTTTCAAGAAAAATAGTACAAATTGTCAATTCATTTTTGTTTCAGAAAAGTCTATAACAGTACACTACATTTGTGAACCATTCCTAGCCATTCCTTCAGGGTATTATACATAGTGCAACTTTGTTGCTTATATATTGTAGTGAAGTGGTATATATTTACTTATATGATACAAACAAGAGATAAATTAGACGCCTTTTCTGCGTAAATCTTTAGTATTTAAATCAATTTAAAACACATAAGAAAAACACCTCTTTTCTCCTAAAGCTATCCTATCTAATCAATTCTTCACTTTTCATTTTTTTTCTGTTAAGTTCAAGTCTCTTATTCAAGTATAACAACTTTCATGTATATATTTCATTTGGGTTTCTTGCATATTTTCAAAGAATACTTTTATATATATTTTTTTCTTAAAAACCAAATATATATTTCATTAACTTGTATTATAGAAGTTCAATGGCTGAAAACTACAAATCAATAACTGACATTGCTGCTAGACAAAGTAATTGGGCAGCAAGTATAGTGGTTGCTCTCAGTTCCAAAGAAAGCACTAAACATCCCAACCAAATGCCAAAACTTTTTGCTGATTGATCTTGAGGAATATTTTCTCTACTTTATCATATTTCATGATATGCTTAGATAATTTAATCATACTTACATTTTTTACTTATTTAAATCGTATTGTTAATGTATCTAGGGAAACAAAGTTCAAATGACCATTTATGACAACAACATAGCAGCATTTCAGAAAAAGTTAGTGTTGGGGAAAACATATCTGATATCAAATGCTACTATTAGGCATAAGAAACCACAATATAGGACTTCTACTGGCGATCTACAATGGACCATCACTGGCCGAACAAAAATTCAATAAGTTAATGAAAACCACAATGTACTCAACATATGAATTTGTGTAATTAGACAAACTACAGAATTACATGGATTCAAAAGCAGAAATACGTACTTTTCTATCGCTTATAGATATAATAAAGATATTAATACAATTTTCATTGTAGGGAAGCATTTGAAAGTCACTTCATTCAATAGTTAGCATTTTTGCACATATATTATCTGAGTCAATAACACCAAAGATAAAACTAAATAATAGTATTATTTCTTGTAGGCCTATCTGTTTCCACCAAGAGTAACAATTCTACATTCACTGATCCCCCATTTGAACAAGTTATGCAGCTAAAAGCTTGGTAATAATTCAGTGTTATATTTTTGTAATTCACTTTTATATCTTTCCAAAGAGATAATTGTCATGCTTATCCTTGTTTTGTTAATGATTATTGAATATAAGGGTTGAAAAGCAAGAGGAAAAACTAAATAACATTCTAGCTAAAAGTCATATCTTTAATTCGCATCTTCAAACCTATTAGCTCCAGGAAAAGATCACTGAGATTTAAAAAATTCAACAATTGTTATTTGTGGTGAGTTCCTGACATGCTCTTTTTTTTATCTTTCCCCCTTACAATAGCATATTTTATGATATCACATTTGTACATATTTATATACAACAACTACTTCTAGCTAAAGGCAATGGTGACTGTCATCAAAGGTCAGAACCAATTGTTTTGGTATATGGCATGTAATTACAGCAAAAATCATATCAAGTGCGATTTTCAACGAGGTATACAAATGTGTATTTTGCAAATGTCCACAGGCAAGGGCAATACCAAGGTAAAAAATAAATTTATTTTTGATGAGTAGAATGAAGTATTGTTGATACAATTCTTTAGAATACAACTTTAATAAATTTTAGATCACTTTCTACTTACATGTAGTTTTATCAGTCAAATTGACATAGAGCTCGGGTGTACGTTGAATTAAGCTATTCAACTGGCTCAATTAATGCAACAATGATTGGTGAACCCACAGAGAAGTTTTTGTAACACATTAGAATAATTAATGGAGGCGATAATCCAAAAATGATCTCAAAAGAAAAAACTAATTGCTAATGATAATATTTAAATTACTGTAACAAAACATTCATCAAATGATTTGTAGCACAACTGTTGAAGATTATGTGTTTTATATATAAAAGCTTTGAACAAGGACCCTAACATTAATCAGATAAAGTACAAAGTTGTGTTATACTTGGATCAAATGTGGTATTTACTTCTTTTATGTTCAAATGTTTGAACTTATTTATAATATTCTCCACATAATGTGATTGACTTGGAAAATAACCCTCACTGATTTTTGTGACATTGATATCTAGTATGAAATTCACTTGTCCAAGATCCCTCATCTTGAATGTGGAAGATAGAAACCTTTTAGTTTTTCTCATTCCATCCATGTGATTACTTATATTCAGCATGTCATCAACATATAAGCAAATAAATACAACATATTTATCACACATTTTGAAATATAAACATTTATCTACACTATTATGTACGAAACCAAATGAAATAATTGCTATCTCAAACTTTTCATGCCATTTCTTAGGTGATTGTTTTAAACTATATAATAATTTTACTAATTTGCACACTTTATGTTCATTACCGGATAGAACAAACCCTTTTGGTTGCTCCATATAGACCTCGTCATCGAGATCTCCATTTAAGAATGTCGTTTTGACATCCATTTGATGAACATGCAAATCATAAATAGAAGCTAATGTGAATAATATTCCAATTGATGTTATTCTAGCTACGTGTGTATATGTGTCAAAATAGTCATTTCCTTCCTTTTGTCGATAACCTTTAGCTACCAATCTAGTTTTGAAGGTATTAAGTGTACCGTCTACGTTGTACTTTCTTCTAAATACCCATTTACACCCAAAAGGTTTAGAACTGGATGGTAAATCAACTAGCTCCTAAGATTATTTGATATATTTGAATCCATTTCATCTTTAATGGCATCTTTCCAAAAGATATAAACTCATGAAGCCATAGCCTCTTTGTAAGTATTAGGATCGATTTCACTTGAAGAACAAAATGTATTGTCTAACAACATTCTTCTCATTTCCCTCTACAAGGTAAAGTGAAATGAGTTGAGAGTTTTTTTCATCCGATCCTAATACATTTTCTTTCCGAGTTCTTTTACTTCTTCGAAGTTCACTTGGATCATCAACGTCTTTAGAAGATGCTTCTTCTTGTATTCATCTAGAACTAGGAATCTCCTCTTGAGTTTCTCTATAATAATTATTAACTGAAGATAATAAGTTCTCAAACAACTCTACCTCACTAGATTAATTATCATATTGGTCTCCAAATTTAACAACCGATAGGATTTGCTTTTTCTAGCATATCCAACTAAGGCACATTTGACGCCTCTGGGACCTAACTTAGTCGTCTTATGGTCCATCTTCTTACAATAAGCAAGATACCTTCACACTTTTAAGTATCCAATGTTAGGCTTTCTCCTTTTTTGCAATTCTTAAGGAGAAATCTTTGTAGCTTTCGAAGGAATTCTATTTAGTGTCTGACATACACTTAACAAAGTTTCACCCCATAAGTTAAATGGCAATTTATCAAAAGTTAACATGGCATTTATCACATCAACTAATATCCTAATTTTTCTTTTAGCCAAACCATTTGTTCGGATATCCTAGGTTCAGAACATTGATGAACTATACCTTGTTGCTCACAAAACAAGCTAAAATCACTAGAAAAATATTCATCATTTGTATCACTCCTATTTTCTTATTCAAGTGATTTTCCACTTCACTCTTATAAATTTTAAACATGTCAAATGCCTCATTTTTATGTTTCATCAAATAGACATAAGTATTTATTGAATAGTAATAAAAAAAAAGGTTATGAAATACCTATTTCCTCCTCTAGTTAATATTCCATTCAGTTCGCATATATCAGAATGAAAAAGTTCTAGAATTTGTGAGGTCTTATTCACACTATAATAAGGCTTTTTAATCATTTTAGATTATACACAAATTTTACATTTATATGCATCATTTTATATTATATGAAATCATATCACATTTCATTTTTCATTATTCTTTTCATGGTATTAGCACCTATGTGACCTAATCTACTATGCCATAAAGTAAATGAGTCAAGCATATCAATAGCATCAACTTTGTTATTATTTTCTTTGTCAACAGTATTTAATATGACCATTCCATCACTTGAATAACATTTTCCAACAAATTTTTCAATTCGGGATAATACAAGTCTTTTGGATTCATAAATACTTTTTATGCTCTGTTTTCCCAAAAGATCTCTACTTACTAAGTTCATATTCATGTCGAGGACATGTAATACATTTGTTAAGGTAATCTTCTTTCCAGAAGTGGAGATAATATCTACATTTCCTTTTCCCACCACTTTAGAGCGGCCTCCATTGCCCATTTGTTTTCTTGTCCACCATCCACTTCGTGAAAAGTTTGGAAGAGTGACTTATCATATGATACATGAACAGACGTTATCATACCACCAATCAAGAACTTTTCCCTCGATAACATTGATTTCACACACGGTAGCCACAATGTTATCTTCTTCAATGGAGTTCACTTTGTTTATGTGTCGTTTTCGATGCCTGTAATCTTTTGCATAATGATCGGATTTCCCGCATCGAAAACAATCTCCTTTATACTTCTTCTTAGACATTTTGTGGTCCTCGTTAGAGGACTTCTTCATGTTTGATTTGTTGGATGGTTCGGTCTTTTCCATGGCATTGACTTTCGATATGCCTTCATTAGAATTTTCATTCATATCTCTTATCCTTAATTCTTCCTTAATCCAGAGGTATTTTTTATTTGTTCTAAAGAAAAATCTTCAGAACTATGAAAAATCTTAGTCCGACATTCTTTCCAAGCACCTAAAAGTTTGGCAATAATTGTCCCCATTTGAAAAGATTCTGAAAGTTCAATTTTGACCGCCTTTAACTTGTTGACAAGCACTTGTAATTCATGCACTTGGGGGGAGAAGATGGATGTTATTCAAAAATTTAAAATCAAATTATTTTAATATTAAAAATTTCTTCGTACCTTCTTCATCTACTTTGTATTTATTTCCTAATGCATCCCATCTTTCTTTAGTGGAGGTTGTGTTGGTGTGAGATTGTACAACCGGTCCAAGAGTGCATTCAATATGTGTCCTCAGTAGATCAATTCATCTTCTTCTCTCTTCTTTCTTTCAGCCTTGATTGTCTCCGTGTCGTTTTATTTTGGTTCCAGTAATGGTGGCAAATCTGGATCCAAAATGTAGAAAATCTTCAAAGCGGTAAGAAGAAACTTGAGTTTTTCTTGCCAATGTCTGATATTTGTCCCATCAAATCTATCGAGACTCATAAGGTCTTGATTCATCAACATGATAGTCGCCATCATATTCTCATTTTTTCCATTGTATATCGTTTGATTGTAATAAAAATAGGAGAACAAGAACAAGGAATAATAAACTACTAGAAAAGAATGAAATGACCGGATATGGAAGAAATTGCTTGAACATGATATCGTTGTTCTCAAATGATATTTGTACCTTCAAAGAAGTTTAGAATATTTAAGGGATACATTGACAAAGAGTTTGCTGGATTAAACAAGCCTTTATAGAAGTAACCACTAAGCACTAATGAATACTTCTAAGAACTTGAAGAACACAAGAATTGCTTTTAAATTTGTGAAAGAATTTGAATAGTGTAAAAGAGATAATGTAAATTATTGTTTTGAGAATGATTTCATTTGTTTGACTCACCAAATTTCTCAAGAATTTATAGTGAAAATACATCAAAAACTGGAGAACACATTGTTTGGACTGAAGAGGCACCTTTTGGTGCCTCAACTGCTAAAATGGACAGGGGTTAGCTAACAAGGGCAATTTGCAGCGGCTGGGCTGTGATATGCTTACTATGGTCGGTCGCAGTTGGTCTTCGAGTTAGTTAAAAGCCGACCCTCATGTTTTCCAATCCCATTTTGATTTTTTGTGCCCGTAACAACAACAATATTTTATTAATAATCTCTTATCAAATATCTCATTAGCAGTATAATGGTTGAACAATGTATTTTGTAAATTTTCAACTATGTGTCATGCAAGTTAAAAGTTTTGCTATCTACATAGCAATTATGTCTAATGAATAGACAATTAAACCTTAAATTAGTCTTCAATGAGTTAATGAGTTATATGTACAATCTAATATTGATGGCTAGGTGTCATGTATATTCTTAAAATAAAAATAAAACTATATCTAATGATGCGTAGGAAATATAATTTTTTATTGAATCATCATATCTAACAAAACTTCTGAATATGGACAAAGTTCTAGATATTGTCTATTTTTTCCTTTGCCACATACAAAGTCTTTGTCAAATTGCATTGAAGAGAATTTTTTTTTTTTTTAATATTGTTCATTTTGCTTATGTGGCAAATTGTTTTTAGCAATTTCTATAGATTGCTATCTAGGTGGCATGCAAGTCGAAAGACTTTTAGTCTACATGACATTGATATCTAGACTTTCAAGTTCAAAATTGGTTTTCAGTGTGTATTCTATCTAAAACCTTATAATGTTGTCTATATATCTTTTATTTTCTTCAAATAATAACAAAACCACATCTAAATTTGAATAGAAAATATAAATTTTGTTGAGCCAACATATCTAACAAAGTTTTTGAATAGTGACGGAGCTTTAAATAATATCTATTTTGTTTTGTTTTGTTTTGTTTTGTTTTTTGCTTTTTGCAACATCTGATAGAGTCCCTATCAAATTGTGTTGTAAAGGGAGATTTTTTAACATTTTTCATTAATAATTCATTGATGCGTTATAGATGCTATTAGTCGATTAAGTCCACACATTGATGTCGAAATTTTATGGCTAAAGTATTTTAAATCACTTGTAAATGGTGTTAGGTAAGGACATGTTAGTCCAAATCATCGAGGATTGATGGAACATGTAAGCTAATACTATTATTTAATTTAATTACTAAACATATTTGGAGGATGAAGGTCACTTGGGGGTCCATGACATTTTAGCAAGGTTAGTGTTGAGATCTCGGGAGTCTTCAACTAATTTTTAATATATTTGGAAGTGGTTTTTTAGTATTTTGTAAGTTGGTCAAATATTATTTTTATCTACATATTTTGAAAAATTTACAATTTTTACTCACTTTTATCTATACATTACATATGACCAACTACTTATAAGTACTTATAAACAAAACCAAACATATTGTTCATACGAAACCTTATAAATAAAAATTACATTTTATGAGTTTATCTATATACTAGTATACCACTTCTTTGCGGCGGGATCTGACCGTATGCTCTATTATAATGATGGATTGAGACGGTGAACAGTTTTGGATATAATCGGTCGGGGAGATGATCGATTGAGGGAAATGATTGAATCAAGGAGATGGATTGAAGCGATAATCAAAATTTAAAAGTGATGATTTTGTGAGGGTGAAAACGTAGTGACACACGACGTCTTTTTTTGCTTCGAGTAACGGAAAAAAAAAAGTCTATGACCGTGATAAATATTAATAGCATTAATACCATTAGGGAACTTCACCTATGCTTGGTCTTTGGCAGCAACTTATTTCGCCTATAGGCAAGGCCGGCTTTGCACATCCTGTCACATCAAGATTCCATGAAAATACTAGACACTTGCTTTAAACGACAAACAAATCTAAATATTAGATTATATGTTAAAAAAACTTTTTTTTATATATCTATATATTTATTCGAAGTAGAACAACATGCTAACTTTTAGCATAACTTTTTTTGAAGGCCATCGAATTTATACTTCATTTTGTCACGATTAAACCATTAAATATTATTTTATTTCAATTTCATAATGGTGACCAAATATACTTCATTTTGTTATGATTGAACCATTAAATATTATTTTATTTCAATTGAATCACTTCGTGTAAAATTATTAACATAACAAACAAAAACGATGATGTAGTAAATAATAGTTTATATCAAAATCATATTTATTTGTATCATGTCAACTTACATGTATCGAAAGTAGATTTCATTGAAAAAGAAATCTAAACATTCTATTAAATATCATTGTTTATATTTAGAGATATTGCAAGTGGAACGATACCTTCAAACTAAAGTTTTAAAAAAAATAAATAAATTTCGCCATTGAATTTATAATTTTATTTCAATTAAGCCACTTTGTTAAAAACTATTAAATTGACAAACAAAATCTAAATCGTTCATGCTCCACGGACATGGCGCAGTGGTAAAGTAGGAGGGTTTTCTACAGAGTATCGAATGTTCGAATTCCCGCGGCAGTGGAAAAAATAAATGTTGGAAGGCAGAGGTCCACAGAAATGAGAACCGTCGAATGTCCGGTCCAAGTGTGTATAACATATGACCGCATCTAGATTTACCTGAGTGGCGAACCAAGGAAGAAGGCCACCACTCCTCATGATTAGTCAGGCGAAGCTTGGATACTCCTTAGATACCTGAATCATAAATAAAAAAAATAAAAATCGTTCATGATTTATATCCAGATTATATTTGTAACCCTATGTCAATGTAAATGTTAATTAATTTTTCATTTCACAAGCTAACAGAATTAGACGGAACGATTTAATTAAAATAAATTAATGACTTCCAGAAATTATTATTAAAAATTACAAGTCACTTTCATATATATATCATGGTTGAATGGCGGAGTAAGACATTTTAAGTTGAGGGATACCAAATTAATGTACAAAAAAATTGAAACAACATAATAATGGTGTTTTTTTTTTTTACAAACGTTCGTGTCGAGTTTTCATACTTTATTTTATTTATACACTATATTATACACAAACATAAACAAACTTACTTGCACCATTGTTTGACCTAATTTCGCATCAATATGTTAGTTTTTCTTCTAAACATATAACTTAGATTACTAATGTGCTAAAATAAGACCACAAAAGAAATAAATAACAAACACTTCTTGTTCACGTTGTCTTCTACAAAATTATCTTCCAAAATAGGAAAACACGGTACACAAATGAAATTAAATATCACTCAAGCTCAAAAGAAAAAAGAAAAAAAATCAATTGAACATGATATCAATTCACAAGCAAAATGCCTTAATTAATTTTTATTTATCAAAAAATGACTTATTTTTAGTATTCCATTTACATAGAAAAATTTACCAATGGAGTGACGAGCATGAAATTTGTCTTATGCTTCAGCGTCTTGATTTTTTCGGTAGTCTAGCAATTGAAGATTTTATGGTAAATTTTAAGAATTGGATTTAAAATTTTGGGAGAAATTAATACTGAGTGATTGTTGAGTGATTTTGGAGAAATTTATAAATATTGAAATGTCGTAATCTAACTTCTGCTTTACTCAATCTAGAAAATGGGGAGGAGAAATGTGATATTCAGATTTTAGATGGGTGAACGTGCACTAAAATTAAGAAATGGACTAATCATTTGTAATTTTGTATTATTAATTTTATTAGTCCAATGGGTCCAATTGTCTTACATTAAATTGATATTGGGTCAATCGATCCAATTCTTATTCATTAAATTGACATTAGATCAAAGTTAAATTACATATTAAAAAAAAAAGACTATCTCAAAAAGTTGGGGGGTGTCACGGTTCCCCTAGGGATCCCGGTTGATGGTGCATTTAAGCATTTGTTTGATAATATCAAACTATATTAAATGATGAGTCTAATGAAATGTGAGGATATGAAACTTTTTTATTGAACTTATTATTTATTGTCATATAAACTGATAATTATTTGTGATAAATAATATTATTTGATATATTAATAAGATAATATTAATTATACATGCTTAGGAAAGTTCCTCCGATAGGGAATTAATGTCAAAATATTTGGAGATCATGCATGTATGTATAGCAGCAAGCTTCATGCCTTCTCCTTTTCTAATATTTAAAAGGAAATTGGCGCAAATGGTCCCTAACGTTTACCATTAGTGCGCAAATGGTCCTAACGTTTCATTTTTGGCGGAAGATCCTAACCTATCTATTTAGGTGCTTGTGATTGGTCCTTTTAGGTGCGCAAATGGTCCCTAAGCAGTTTTTTTGTCTTTATTAGTAGGGGTAAAATTGTCAAGTCACATTTTTTTTCAACCTTTCAATTGGCGCAAATGGTCCCTAATCTTAAGAAATTTGCAATTGGATTCTAACTTTTAAAAAGTGAAAATGAGTCCGATATTTTAATTTTTTTATTAAAAAAAAAAAAAACTAACAAATTGATAATATACTAAATTATTTTGAATATTTGATGAACTATTATAAAATAACCAAAATTGAAATTCATGATTATTAACAAATGTGCTAATTAAAATTATTTTATTATTATTAAGTAATCATATTATTTAAAATTCAAACTTTAATTTTATCGTTACAACAAAGAAGAAAAATAAATTTGTCACAAATAAAAATTTTACTTATGCTCAACTCAACTCGATTTTATACGATTATCATATTCTTGGGCCAATCAATCCAGATTTTGAGCTACAAGGTTATTGGACCAGTCTTATTTTAAATTTTAATTAATTTTACATTAAAAAATAAAGCGAAAAAAAAAATGGTTCCACCACTCCACCCCACCCCAATTGACCCGAAAAGCGAGCGCGTAAAGGGAGGAGAAATCCCTCCCTCTGCTTTCAGCAACCGTGGGGAGAAATCCCCACCGGTTTTTCATGAATAGGGAGAAATCCCCTATTTCGCCTGTGACGGGATCTCTCCCCGTGTTTCGCCGTCGCCGAAACACACGGGGAGAGATCCTCTATCGCGGCGAAAAGGGGGATTTCTCCCATTCAGCAGCGAAACCGAGGGGGATTTCTCCCTCAGTGCTGAAGAGAGAGGGAGGATTTCTCTCCCTCGATCGCGCCGGCGACGGCGACCGGGAGGAGAAATCCTCCTCTGCGCTCGCTTTTTTGAGGTGAAGGGTGTGGGTGGGTGGGTGGTGGAACCATTTTTTTTTTTTTGCTTTATTTTTTTTAATGTAAAATTAATTAAAATTTAAAATAAGACTGGTCCAATAACCTTGTAGCTCAAAATCTGATTGATTGGCCCAAGAATATGAGACCAGATAAAATCGAGTTCGATTGAGCATAAGTAAAATTTTATTTGTGACAAATTTATTTTTCTTTCTTTTGTTGTAACGATAAAATTAAAGTTTGAATTTTAAATAATATGATTACTTAATAATAATAAAATAATTTTAATTATCACATTTGTTAATAATTATGAATTTCAATTTTGATTATTTTATAATAGTTCATAAAATATTCAAAATAATTTAGTATATTATCATTTGTTAGTTTTTTTTAATTTTTAATAAAAAAATTAAAGTATCGGACTCATTTTCACTTTTTAAAAGTTAGAATCCAATTGCAAATTTCTTAAGATTAGGGACCATTTGCGCCAATTGAAAGGTTGAAAAAAAATGTGACTTGACAATTTTACCCCGCTAATAAAGACAAAAAACTGCTAGGGACCATTTGCGCACCTAAAAGGACCAATCAACATGCACCTAAATAGATAGGTTAGGACCTTCCGCCAAAAATGAAACGTTAGGACCATTTGCGCACTAATGGTAAACGTTAGGGACCATTTGCGCCAATTTCCCTATTTAAAAAGAAAAGTTGCAATTCACTTCTCCAACCTATTAATATTATAAATACATGTTCAATCTTTAATGTTGTTAAAGTCGATACAACATTATTGTTTTCATTTTTTATCACAATTAGAGGATAAAGTTCACTTGGGGCCTACAACTTCCTATCATCATCAAGATTCATGCAAGATTCCAATGAATCTTGAACAATATATTTATATATTACCTACATATTCTAGAGAAGTTAAGTTTATAAGAGGTATCGAAGATTTTGATGTTGAAGTTTAGTAGAAGAAAACAAATTAAAGAGATTTTATCATAATATTTGATCAAGTTTTGTACCAGTCGTCAACTTATGACAACTTTCACCTTTTATTCGAATTTGAGAAAAATCTTCAGAACTATGAATATTCTTAGTCCGACATCCTTTCCAAGCAGCTGAAAGTTTGGCAATAATTGTCCCCACTTGAAAAGATTATGAAAGTTCAATTTTGACCGCCTTTAACTTGTTGACAAGCACTTGTAATTCATGCACTTGGGGGGAGAAGATGGATATTATTCAAAAATTTAAAATCAAATTATTTTAATATTAAAAATTTCTTTGTACCTTCTTCATATACTTTGCATTTATTTCCTAATGCATCCCATCTTTCTTTAGTGGAGGTTGTGTTGGTGTAGAGATCGTACAACCGGTCCGAGAGTGCATTCAATATGTGTCTCTAGCAAATCAATTCATCTTCTTCTCTCTTCTTTCTTCCAGCCTTGATTGTCTCCTTGTTGTTTTATTTTGGTTCTAGAAATGGTGGCAAATCTGGATCCAAAATGTAGAAAATCTTCAAAGCGGTAAGAAGAAACTTGAGTTTTTCTTGCCAATGTCTGATGTTTGTCCCATCAAATCTACAGAGACTCATAAGGTCTTGATTCATCAACTTGATAGTCGCCATCATATTCTCGTTTTTTCATTGTATATCGTTTGATTGTAATAAAAATAGGAGAACAAGAACAAGGAATAGTAAAATACTCGAAAAGAATGAAATGACCGGATATGGAAGAAATTGCTTGAACATGATATCATTGTTCTCAAATGATATTTGCACCCTCTAAGAAGTTTAGAATATTTAAGGGATACATTGACAAAGAGTTTGCAGGATTAAACAAGTCTTTATACAAGTAACCACTAAGCACTAATGAAACTCGAAGAACACAAGGATTGCTTTTCAATCTGTGAAAGAATTTGAATTGAGTAAAAGAGATAATGTAAATTATTGTTTTGAGAATGATTTCATTTGTTTGACTCACCAAATTTCTCAAGAATTTATGGTGAAAATACATCAAAAACTGGAGAACACATTGTTTGGACTGAAGAGGCGCCTTTTGGTGCCTCAACTGCTAAAATGGACAGGGGTTAGCTAACATGGGCAATTTGCAGTGGCTGGGCTGTGATATGCTTACTATGGTCAGTCGTGGTTGGCCTTCGAGTCAGTTAAAAGCCGACCCTCATGTTTTCCAATCCCGTTTTGATTTTTTGTTCACGTAACAACAACAATGTTTTATTAATAATCTCTTATCAAATGTCTCCTTAGCAATATAATGGTTGAACAATGTATTTTGTAAATTGTCATCTATGTGTCATGCAAGTTAAAAGTTTTGCTATCTACATAGCAATGATGTCTAATGAATAGACATTTAAACCTAAAATTAGTCTTCAATGAGTTTTATGTACAACCTAATATTGATGGTTAGGTGTCATGAATATTCTTAAAATAAAAATAAAACTATATCTAATGATGAGCACGAAATATAATTTTTTATTGAGTCATCATATCTAACAAAACTTCTGATATGGACAAAGTTCTAGACAATGTCTGTTTTTTCCTTTGCCACATACACAGTCTCTGTCAGATTGCATTAAAGAGAATTTTTTTTTAATATTGTTCATTTTGCTTATGTGGCAAATTTTTTTAGCAATTTCTATAGATTGCTATCTAGGTGGCATGCAAGTTGAAAGACTTTTGGTCTACATGACAATGATATCTAGACTTTCAAGTTCAAAATTGGTTTTCAGTGTGTATTCTATCTAAAACCTTATAATGTTGTCTATATATTTTTGATTTTCTTCAAATAATAACAAAACCACATCTAAATTTGAATAGAAAATATAAATTTTGTTGAGCCAACATATCTAACAAAGTTTTTGAATAGTGACGAAGCTTTAAATAATATCTATTTTGTTTTTTTTTTTTTTTTTTTTTTTTTTTGCTTTTTGCAACATCTGTTTGATAGAGTCCCTATCAAATTGTGTTGTAAAGGGAGATTTTTTAACATTATTCATTAATAATCCATTGATGCGTTAGAAATGCTATTAGTCAATTAAGTCCACACATTGATGTCGAAAATTTATGGCTAAAGTATTTTAAATCACTTGTAAATGGTGTTAGGTAAGGACATGTTGGTCCAAATCATCGAGGATTGATGCAACATGTAAGCTAATACTATTATTTAATTTAATTACTAAACATATTTGGAGGATGAAGGTCACTTGGGGGTCCATGACATTTTAGCAAGGTTAGTGTTGAGATTTTGGGAGTCTTCAACTAATTTTTAATATATTTGGAAGTGTATTTTTAGTATTTTATAAGTTGGTCAAATATTATTTTTATCTACATATTTTGAAAAATTCACAATTTTTACTCACTTTTATCTATACATTACATATGACCAACTACTTATAAGTACTTATAAACAAAACCAAACATATTGTTCATACGAAACCTTATAAATAAAAATTACATTTTATGAGTTTATCTATATGCTAGTATACCACTTCTGCGCAACGTGATTTGAATCAGTATGTTCTATTATGATGATGGATTGAGCGGTGAACAGATTTTGGATATAATCGATCGGGAAGATGATCGATTGAGGGAGATGATTGAATCAAGGAGATGGATTGAAGCGATAATCAAAATTTGAAAGTGATGATTTTGTGAGGGTGAAGACGTAGTGACACGCACGCGTTTTTTTCTTCCAATAACGAAAAAAAAAATTGTCTATGATCGTGATAAATATTAATACCATTAATACCACTAGGGGACTTCACCTATGCTTGGTCTTTGGCAGCAACTTATTTCGCCCATAGGCAAGGCCGGCTTTGCACATCCTGTCACATCAAGATTCCATGAAAATACTAGACACTTGCTTTAAACGACAAACAAATCTAAATATTAGATTATATGTTAAAAAAACTTTTTTTTATATATCTATATATTTATTCGAAGTAGAACAACATGCTAACTTTTAGCATAACTTTTTTTGAAGGCCATCGAATTTATACTTCATTTTGTCACGATTAAACCATTAAATATTATTTTATTTCAATGGTGAGCATAACGTTGATTGAACCATTAAATATTATTTTATTTCAATTGAATCACTTCGTTTAAAATTATTAACATGACAAACAAAAACAATGACATAGTAAATAATAGTTTATATCAAAATCATATTTATTTGTATCATGTCAACTTACATGTATCGAAAGTAGATTTCATTGAAAAAGAAATCTAAACATTCTATTATATATCATTGTTTATATTTAGATATATTGCAAGTGGAACGATACCTTCAAACTAAAGTTTTAGAAAAAATAATTATATTTCGTCATTGAATTTATAATTTTATTTCAATTAAGCCACTTTGTTAAAAACTATTAAATTGACAAACAAAATCTAAATCGTTCATGCCCCCACGGACAAGGCGCAGTAGTAAAGTAGGAGGGTTCTCTATAGAGTATCGAATATTCAAATTCCCGCGGCAGTGAAAAAAATAAATATTGGAAGGCAGAGGTCCACAGAAATGAGAACCGTCGAATGTCCGATCCAGGTGTGTATAACATATGACCGCATCTAGATTTACCTGAGTGGCGAACTAGAGGAGAATACCACCACTCCTCATGATTAGTCAGGCGAAGCTTGAATACCTGAATCATAAATAAATAAAAAAATCTAAATCGTTCATGATTTATATCCAGATTATATTTGTAACCCTATGTCAATGTAAATGTTAATTAATTTTTCATTTCACAAGCTAACAGAATTAGACGGAACGATTTAATTAAAATAAATTAATGACTTCCAGAAATTATTATTAAAAATTACAAGTCACTTCCATATATATATCATGGTTGAATGGCGGAGTAAGACATTTTAAGTTGGGGGATCCCAAATTAATGTACAAAAAAATTGAAACCACATAATAATGGTTTTTTTTTTTTTTTTACAAACGTTCGTGACGAGTTTTCATACTTTATTTTATTTATACACTATATTATACACAAACATAAACAAACTCACTTGCACTATTGTTTGACCTGATTTCGCATCAATATGTTAGTTTTTCTTCTAAACATATAACTTAGATTACTAATGTGCTAAAATAAGACCACAAAAGAAATAAATATCAAACTCTTCTTGTTCACATTGTCTTCTACAAAATTATCTTCCAAAATAGGAAAACACGGTACACAAATGAAATGAACTATCACTCAAGCTCAAAAGAAAAAAGAAAAAAATCAATTGAACATGATATGCATTCACAAGAAAAATGCCTTAATTAATTTTTATTTATCAAAAAATGACTTATTTTTAGTATTCCATTTACGTAGAAAAATTTACCAATGGAGTGACTAGCATGAAATTTGTCCCATGCTTCAGCGTCTTGATTTTTTCGGTAGTCTAGCAATTGAAGATTTTATGGTAAATTTTAAGAATTGGATTTAAAATTTTGGGAGAAATTAATACTGAGTGATTGTTGAGTGATTTTGGAGAAATTTATAAATATTGGAATGTCGTAATCTAACTTCTGCTTTACTCAATCTAAAAAATGGGGAGGAGAAATGTGATATTCAAATTTTAGATGGGTGAACGTGCACTAAAATTAAGAAATGGGCTAATCATTTGTAATTTTGTATTACTAATTTTATTAGTTCAATGGGTC
Organism: Forsythia suspensa; assembly: GCA_023638005.1. Lineage (NCBI taxonomy): Eukaryota > Viridiplantae > Streptophyta > Magnoliopsida > Lamiales > Oleaceae > Forsythia > Forsythia suspensa. The sequence goes on from CM042669.1 coordinate 16,116,901, forward strand.
TAATTGTCTTACATTAAATTGATATTGGGTCAATCGATCCAATTCTTATTCATTAAATTGACATTAGATCAAAGTTAAATTACATAAAAAAAAAAAAAAAAAAAAAAACTATCTCAAAAGGTGGGTGGGTGGGTGGGTGGGTGGGTGGGTGGGTGGGGGGTCACGGTTCCCCTAGGGATCCCCGTTGATGGTACATTTAAGCATTTGTTTGATAATATCAAACTATATTAAATAATGATAATATCAAACTATATTAAATGATGAGTCTAATAAAATGTGAGGATATGAAACTTTTTTATTGAACTTATTATTTATTGTCATATAAACTGATAATTATTTGTGATAAATAATATTATTTGATATATTAATAAGATAATATTAATTATACATGCTTAGGAAAGTTCCTCCGATAGGGAATTAATGTCAAAATATTTGGAGATCATGCATGTATGTATAGCAGCAAGCTTCATGCCTTCTCCTTTTTCTAATATTTAAAAAGAAAAGTTGCAATTCACTTCTCCAACCTATTAATATTATAAATACATGTTCAATCTTTAATGTTGTTAAAGTCGATACAACATTATTGTTTTAATTTTTTTATCACAATTAGAGGATGAAGTTCACTTGGGGCCCACAACTTCCTATCATTGTCAAGATTCATGCAAGATTCCAATGAATCTTGAACAATATATTTATATATTACCTACATACTCTAGATAAGTTTCTTTGGACAAGAAAAGTTTATAAGAGATATCGAAGATTTAATTTGATGTTGAAGTTTAGTAAAAGAAAACAAATTAAAGAGATTTTATCATAATATTTGATCAAGTTTTGTACCAGTCATCAACTTATGACAAATTTCACCTTTTATTCGAATTTGAGATCGATATTCATTATTTTTAGAGGAAGATGTAAGTGTGCGACATCTTTTTCCCTTTTCAATAAAGGAACGGAGAGGAGGAAAAGCGAATACTTTTTGTTTAATTTGTTATTTTCAAAAGCAGTGGCAATGAATTTAGGCTCTAAAGTGGGTGACATTGATAATCAACCAAATAATTGACACTCGATTTGATCGACAAACAAATCTAAATATCTATAATAAGTTAGAATAATCATTTTTTTAATCTAAATTTATTCTATGCTAACTTCTAGTGTAAATTTATTGATGGTCACTTCATTTTATCACTATTGAATATTGATTGATTCGTCATTCTATAATTTTATTTCAATTGAACCACTTTGTGAAAGTTTATTATCTTAAAAAAAAATATTATTTATTTATATTGTGTCAACATACATATTACCATACTAAATTTCATTGAGCAACGTATTGTAATCAAAATGAAATCTTCAAACTAAAGTTTTAGTTGGAAAAAAATAGGGGTTATTGAATTCACATACAAAAACACCAATGTTGTCGTTAATAATTTATATCTAACGTAAATTATTGACCTCTAAATTTTTTTATAATAAAATACGAGTGTTGTTTATTCGAAGATCGATTGGACATTCTTGTAAGCATTGGCCTTGATAATTTCAAACCCTTTTTGGATGGATAGATTATGAGATAATGTTAATTATATATGCTTAGGAAATTTCCTCTGATAGGGAATTAATGTCAAAATATTTGAGAAGCAAGCTTCACTCTTTTTTCTAATACTTCAAAAAAGAAAAATTGCAGTCGGCATTTCTGACCTATTAATATTATATAAACAAATCTTCAATTTTTAATGTTTGACATTTTATATCTTGTAGCATTTTGGTCCTAACACATCACCTCGGGCTAACTCAGGTGAGCTTTTTGGCCCCTGAGGTCCAATGTGCTCATCTTCAGGTGGAGAGCGTGTAGAAAAAAAATTAACTTGTTTGATATGTCAAAGTCCGATTTGATAGATTTTTAGCTCATCAAATAATAAAATCGTCCTTCCAAAATAAGCAAATTTTGATGGTTAATTGGACAGAATATGTCCGGTAGCATCGAGCCTCTATAAAAATAATAAAGGGTTTATAACTTAATTATCAAGAATTAAAGTTTGAATACCTTCTTGCTATAATAACAATAGATTGAGGACTTCCAGTGCAGTTTTTCTTCATGACCTGTCCGACAATGACCTTAACAACTAAAAAATCGGGGAATAGTCCTTTTTTTTTAGTATATTTTATATTTGTTAAAAAAAAAATACAAAGAATCAAGACACAATACTTTATATCATTATAAAAAATAACTTATTTTTTCCCCAATATGCCGAACAAAACTACACTGTATTATAGGTCACCGAGTTTACCAAAAAATTAATTTTAGTCATTAAACGTTTTCAGGTACCATTTTAATCACTCAAGTTTAGTTAAAATCTCAGTATAGTCACTTGAGGTACATTTTGTCTAGAAATTGATTGCGTGGTTGACGTTTTTCATGAGATGGATACAAATGGACGACGTTTGACAAAAAAGAAATTTTTGTTTTCTCAGAAAGTCATCATTCATAAACCCTTTCATATAAATAACACAAAACGTCCTTACCTATTGAGGGTATTGTGGAAAACGTCCCTACCTTCAAAATTTTGGCATTTTCACCCTTACCTATTGGATTTCTGCAAGAAACGCGTCCTTCGGTCCAAAAATCACCCATTAACATAGGAGTAAATTAGTCCAACCACTTTTTCACATATATATTACTTTTAAATTTGGGGACTTTCCATGCAATTTCCAAAATTGCATGGCAAGCCCCAAATCCCCAAATTTCAGATCTAAAAAAGAATGAAACCAATTAAAGTGTATTATCATCTCCTGTTGAGAAAGGCATAATGAAGCCGTCGGTAAAACTGTTTAGATAAACATAAGGCGGCGTGTTGGTTTCCTGGTCTACCTCTACATATACAAATGCATCTTCGGTTTCTCTAAGAGTCGAGAGTGAAACCAACTCTTGTAATTAATAGAGGAAGTTTTAGATGTGGACATATCTTTTAAAGGGTTCACAAAGTGATTCAAATTATGTGGATTGTCATACTATCAATAGTTCAAAACCATTTCATATATTCTTTGAGTTATATACGAAAAGTCTCCCACTGTATGTATATACCTTTTCTTTAAGAAATATGGGTTTTTTGAATATGGGTTTTTTCAATTTATGCAATCTGTATGTTGATTTCATTTTTTGGGATTTCGGATTTTATGTACTGCGGTCGGATTTTGTGGTTGTTGGTTGATGTTGGATCATGGATTGATGTTACCATCGTCGGAGAAGGTGAACTCGCGGTCTGGGAGATGGCGACTGCGGTGAGATGGTGTCGCTGGTCAGCTGCGTGTGAGGTTCTGCAGCGCCGGAGATTCGCTGCACGCGAGGATCGCCGGCATGTGATCGCGGCGCCATCTCCGGGCTCTCTGGCAGCGGTGGCGGCAGCTAGGGTTGAAACCCTAGCTGTTGCGTTTTGTGATTTTGGGCCAAGGGACCTCCTACGGAAATTAGGAGTTCTAAATGGCTAGTTTGCAATTTTTGAAGCAGAGATTATTCTTCTTCAATCGCATCCTCTTGGGCTAGCCGGAATGATCGCATTGTTGTTATACCAAAAAGCGTGGGCGCCAATGGTTTCCACTGGTTTCAGCTTTTCAGATTTGGGGACGGGGACTTGCCGTGCAATTTTGAAAATTGCATGGGAAGCCCCCCAAATTTAAAAGAAGTAATATATATGTGAAAAAAGTGGTTAGACTAATTTACCCCTACGTTAATGGTCGATTTTTGGACCGCCGAAGGACGTTTCTTGCAGAAATCAAAGAGGTAAGGGTGAAAATGCCAAAATTTTGAAGGTATGGACGTTTTCCACAATATCCTCAATAAGTAGGGACGTTTTGTGCTTATTTACCCATTTTTTCGCATAATGACAACTTTTTTAACAAAAACTTTGCCATCTGGTTTATTTTTCTATGCAATAACGTCCGTTTGGGTCCACATCAGAAAAATGTTAGCCACATAATCCTTTTTCGGACAGAATGGTAACCCGGTGACTAAACTGCAATCTTCACAAAGTTCAGTGACTAAAATGAAATTTTAGACAAAGTTGAGTGACCTCAAGTGTTTTCCACCCAGGCCCCAGCACTATAAATAGGAGGCAACAACTCTGTAAAGAAACACAAACTCGAGATCACTGCAAAGAAATCATTTTAATTGAAACTCTCTACCCTTTTCATCTCTGAAGAATATGTCATCAGGCTGTAGTTGTGGCTCAAGCTGCAAGTGCGGCAGCAACTGTAGGTAAAGTTTCGACTTAATATTCTTACTATGTTGGTGTGTGCTTTGCTTATCTTCAAATTACTTTTCTAATTATTTTTTATTACTCTCGATAGTAAGAATTAGGGTTTAATCTATAACACTGCCCCTACCAGTTTATTAATAACGAACAATGATGTACAAAGTTTAAGAGGGAGACATGGATCCGAACCTGCACTCATGATTTTACTTATCATTTTTTCGTATTGGCAGTTGCGGCAAAATGTACCCGGACGTGGAGAAGAGCACAACAGTTACCATCATCGAAGGGGTTGCACCATTGAAGATGTAAGTCTAACTGAAGAATATTCTGTTCGGTTCATTATTAAATCTATCATGGGACTCAAAGAATTTATATCCAGGGGCGGATCTGGGGGGATTCCACTTTGCTGGAATCCTCCTTGGCCATAAAAACTATTTTTTATTATTTTGAAAAATAAATTTTTATATAGAAAAATTATTTTCTCATATATTAGCTTGTTCTAAATTTTTTTTTATCCCCCGTCTAGATCTGCCATGGTTTATATCTTTCACAAGCATATTGGGCCGTGTTAGTTTTGAAGATCGCTCTTTTGAATGGGAGCTGATGCAATTAGGCGTCGGTTTAAATATATAGTTTTATTACTTTATTTCTATGACTCAAGTGGATTTTTTGATCAAATCAATTTCCAAGAACTTGATATTCAGTTGAATCAACAAGTATTGATTGTTCGATTCTTGGTATTCAATGTGTTTTCTTGCTTCTCGCTGCATCATGAGCCTTTTTAGGCCCCATAATTTATCTTCAATAGGTTCAGTTCCACTTTTGTTGGCGTATATGTTCATTTCTAAATCTTATATATTCTATTATGACCATATATATCATAACATGCTCATTTTATCGAATGTTGTAACAAACAAAAATAAAAACTCTACCTGTTGCAGGTACTCTGAGGGATCTGAGAAAAGCTTCAGTGCTGAAGGAGGCCATGGCTGCAAGTGTGGATCAAACTGCACTTGTGACCCTTGCAACTGTTGAAGACAGAATTTGGTTTAAGCCCCTCAAAGTTGCCATGGATGATGTTGTGTGTAATAAAGATAATATAATAAAACAGCCTTAACTTCGGAAAATTCATTTACTGGATTTGTCTGAGGTTTACTGGCTTATCAGTTTGTGTAATGTAATTTATGTCTGCAGTTTGGTTACTGGGCTTGACTTTCTGTGTGAAGGAGAATTGTATTGTATGCAACAGTTGAATTCAATATAGCTCCTTTCAATATTGTGTAAACTTCCAATCAATTACCCTATCCAATTTATCTTTTCATTATATTTTTCTTGACAAATTAGGCCAATCGGGCCGGTCCTTACAGGTCGTCTAGCTGGACAATCAAGTTCGACTATTATGGCGGACCAATTTGTTAATCAGTCCACCTCTAGCTGGGCTGGTTTCGATCTTTTTTTTTTTTAATGTGCTCAGTCGTCACACTCTTGGACGTCCATCTATTTTTACACCACGTCTGACAACTTATTTGAAGAAGCAGGTGAAGAAGAATTAATAAGATGGAAGATGATGAGAGTGGGATTTGGTAAAATTTCTTTTCTGCAATTTTCCTTATCTACATTTATACAGTGGCTTAGAGCCTTTGTAAAGATGTTCGCAGTTTGGTCCAAGGCAGAAATAAGTTGAACTTCCAGCTTCTCATCCAAAAACGTTCTCTCCCAGAAAGTGCATGTCCAGTTCCATGTGTGGAGTACTAGAGGCGGAACTAGGAATTTATGTAGGGAGAATTAAATTTTGCGAGAAATCAATGCACAAATAAAATTTATAAATACTAGAAAAAGTATAGTATCTACTGATGTAATATTTGACGATGTCATATAACATAAAATTTTTCTACAATAGATTCTACATTTATATTCGCAGCAAAATTCTTTTCAATGTAGATTGTCATACAAGAAAACCATCTTCTATTTTGTTACGAAGTTCAGTCTTCAAAATTTTCATGCTGAAAATGCTCCTACTTGCAGTAGAAACAGACAGAATTAATACCATATAAATCAATCTAGTCAACTGTTGATAATTCAAGTACATCCTACTTGCAACCAATTGCCGGCATAACTCAGAAAGTATAGGTACTTGTAACTGAGGGTAAGATATAACATAGTGCTACAATGTTGTAACTCTACGAAATAAAACTTCTTCGCAAACTCCAAATTATGATCCTTGTCAAATAATTCAAATAAATTTTTAAGATCTAAAGCCGCACTGAGAGAAAGGAATTCAACTAATTGTTCATTAAATCTCGTATTTAATTCCATCAAAAGAGAATCAATTACTACATTAAAAGTATTAAAGTGGTAATGATGCTCAACTGTAGTACCCTCATGGGAATGACCAGTCTTATATAAATTATCAACAACGGGTATATTAATACTTTTGTTTGAGCAAAAAATGTTGACTTCCTTGAAGGATTTTTTTTTTGGTACTACAAATAAATCTAATGGCATTCAAGATATCTTGGGTTTTTCTTTGAATGGCTTGACAAATAATATTCGTAATTATCAAAATTTTATGCATTAAATGCAAGATAAACACAAATTTGAAGCTTGGTAATTTTCTATATGCACCAAGAGCCTTACCCTTAGTTCTTGCATTTGGAGAATTATCATTGAGATCTTCAAGCACTTTACATATATCTATCAAGCTCTTTATTGATAAATAATGAGAACTACAACAAGTAATTTCAGCTCGTTGCAAGTTACCAACTGATTAGCCCCACTTCTCGACTCACGCGTTCTCCAATAGCCAATAAATGCACAATATCTTTCTTTGGGTAGCTTGCAACTCAAGAATGTGCTTCATAGAAGAAGTAATGATGTTAACAATATTGTTCACGTGAGAAAAGAATTGCCAAACAACACTAACATCCTTAGCCAAACTAACGTCAATTGCAATCGATAGGCAAAACAATGGACATAGTAAGCATAAGGATAATCTTTCAGAAATAATGCTTAAAGTTCATTCCAAGTACATTGCATATTGCTAGCACCATCATACCCTTGGCCTCTAAGATTTTCAATGTCAAGTTTGTTGCGAACAAAAACTTCGGATATCTTGTTGAAGAGATTCAATGAAGTAGCATCACCAACACATTTGATTACAAATAAGCGCTTTGTTAGATTATCACTATTCACAAATCTCAAGATAATGGCCATTTTCTCTAGTTTAGATTGATCTTGTGCTTCTTCAACAAGAATAAAGAACTTTGCTGCCCCAACTTCTTCATGAATTATTTTTCATACTCTATTAACCATAATGTTCAAAATTTCCTTTTGAATCTTTGGAAAAGTATGTGTGGCATTTTTTGGAGCATTATCCAAAACAACATTTCCAACTTCTGTATTCAGTTGTCCAAAAGCATTGACCATTTCAAGAAAACTCTCACGATTCAATAAACTCAAAAGATTCATCATGACCTCACAACCTTGAAGTGCTAGCCACCGAACACTTTTAAATGTGGTCGTCACACGCAAACGATAGTTTTGAATTCCTCACTCGAAATTGTTGTTATCACCTTGTCAATATGTTAAGACGGTTTCATTAAATCTTCAGATTTTCTCACAGACATGATATGATTAGATGAAGCAGCATGAACAAGAAATGCACATTTTGCTCCATCGTTTACCATCTTCCAGTTGTCGTATGCTTGAGCGACTAGCGCCGAACAATTGTACGGATTATTATCATTGAGAAATAAGAAGTAGTAAAACACAATATGCTCTATTTGTTGTAGGTGAATACTCCAACCAATGAAATAGCTTAAACCATCTTTTCTAGAATCGATGAGCATGAGTTTTCCTTTTGTGCTTTTATACTCCACAAGTTGTGGTTGACAGGCCTAACAGTTAGATATGACCGTTTAATCTCATCCCGTAAATTAACATGGCATTCAAATATTTGTGATATTTTTCCGGCTCTCGTTCAATGCTATTAGACGATTGCAATTCGTAATTTGAAGATGAAGTGTGGTTGTTTCATGACATGAAATTGAAAGAGGTTGCACAGTAGGAGTTAAAGGTATATCTTGATTCAATTTACCGAAAAATGTACTTTAACTTGTACAATCGTTCTTTAATATGGTTTTTCTCCTCTTCGCAAGAGGCCGACCTTCCATTTGAAATTTTAAAAACCACAATAATAATCAATGCAACAATCATTACAAACATACAATTTACAAAATCCGGCAAGACAACAATATAACAACTTCATTTAAATATAAATTTTAGTCAATTTGCCTAAAAAGTAGCAACAACAATCTAATAATAAGCCTATAAGGCAATAATCAATACAATTATACAAATATACAATCAAGAAAGCTGACAAGACAATAATATAACAACTTCATGTAAGTATAATTTTTTATCAATAGCAAGTAACAACAATATAATAATAAGTCAGCAAGACAAGGGTTAATTACACTAATGGTCACCATTCTTTCAGATTTGTAACGATTTCATCTTCATTCTTTTTTTTAGTAGAAATCATCCTCATTCTTCTATTTATACTCACAGATGGTCCACAAATCACTATTTTTCACTATTCTGACAATTTTACCCCTTGACTTAAATAAATTAAAATGATAGAAAAAAATACAATGAAAATATTGCAATTAGACCCTTAACCTTTTCAAAAGTACAAATAAATCATAAACTATTTTATTTTATTCTAATAAGTGTTCTTCTCCAACTAAAAAGAATTATCTTTTCAACCCCCACCACACCCCTCCCATCCCCACCCCACCCTCACCCTCACCCTCACCCCTCACCCTCACCCTCACCCCACATCTGTTTGCATAACTCTCCAATCAAGACATTGTACACAAATCCATTGGGATTCAAACCACATTTGTTCATGTGATTCATCAATTCCAAACCCTTTTCAAATCTCCCTTCACGGGGACTTCAAGGTTTTATCGAATTGACTTGAACTCACCAAAGATTCAAGAAACCGATTAAAGTTTAAGAGCGAAGGAAAATTACCATCTTCTCGGATCAAATTGTAGATTTGGGCAGCCTCATTGGAGAGCTTCGATCGGCGTGAGACCGACAAAATCGTGTCGTTGAAAATGGGTTTTGTCTTTGGAGGATGGTGAGGATTGGGAGTAGAGATCGTAGAGTTGTGAAACCGTGTGCTTGTTGAAATAAGATTTTTGACGTGCTTGCGTCATTGTCTCGATTCGATTCTCTTGAATGAGGATTTGAGGTTTCAAAGCTCCTCCTTCAATAGGGTTTGGGTAGTCGAATCTATGGAAGAGGAGAAAAGGCAAAGGATTTCACGAAAAGAATACTCGAGGATGTGGAAACACGTAATTTTATCATTTTAAGCGGTTGGAAAATTGAATGGAGACCATTTTCTACGGTTGTTGTGGCGTTTGGGGTAAATGGTAGAGACGTCAAGAAGTCGCAATCGCGAATGGTGGGATGGTACGTGGTTGGGAGACGGCGACGCAGATAGTTGGAAAAGCGGTGCTTGGTCAAAAAATTGGGTATGGGTGGCGGCGTAGCGCTAGTGTATGGGAGGGAGAGGGATTGGGGAGGCTAGGTGTTTTTCTTTTTTCCTTTATTTTGTTTTTACCCAAAAAGATTGAATGCAAAAAAGATGGGGTGGGGTGGGGTGGGTGGGGTGGGGTGGGGTGGGGTGGGGTGGGGTGATTCTTTTTTAGTTGGGAAAGAACACTTATTTAAATAAAATAAAATAGTTTAAGATTTATTTGTACTTTTGAAAAAGTTAAAGGTCCAATTGCAATATTTTCATTGTATTTTTTTTTCTCATCATTTTAATTTATTTAAGTCAAGGGATAAAATTGTCCAAGAATTGTTAGAATAGTGAAAAATAATGATTTGGAGACCATTTGTGAGTATAACTAAAAGACTGGGGATGGTATTTGCTAAAAAAAAGAATAGGGATGAAATCGTTACAAACTTGAAAAAATGGAGTACATTAGTGTAATTAACCCTTAATACAAATGGACGTTGATTTCCCTAGCCCAACGACAAATGGAAAACATACATTGATTCTCCGGCTTGAACAAGGTTTTTCCAATGATAGTTTCCATACGCCTTGCATTGACCAATTGTTGATACGACATTGGGGCACGCATGCTAATCCAGCTACAATCAGAACATCATGTATGGCCTAGAAGAAGAGCGCACATCATACATAATTGACCAAGGTCTATAATGCTACAAGGTGATGTCCTTCGGATTAAAAAATACTAGTCTACGTATCAAAGGTTGGTAAACCAAATATTTGTTGACCATATTGGGAAGACCGTGGAAGTGTACGTGGACGACATGCTAGTGGAGAGCCAGAGGGTAAGTGAGCTTTTAGTCCACCTGGAAGACACCTTAAACATTCTTCAACGCTATTGGATAAAACTCAACCCATTGAAGTGTGCCTTGGGGTCGCCTCTAGACAATTTTTGTGGTACATGGTGCATGAGCGGGGAATTGAGGCCAACCTAAAGAAAATGCAAGTCTTGCTTTAAATAAAGTCCCTTTAAATGCCAGGGAAGTACAAAGCCTCACTGAGACGATTTGGCCCTAAGCCACTTCATTTCCAAGTCCACGAACAAGTGTCTTCCTTTCTTCCAAATGATCAGAGAGGAAAGAAGTTTGAATGGACTTCGGAGTGCGAAGAAGCTTTTAGGGCGTTAAAGGAGTGCATCGGTCAGGCCCCTTTTTTATTATCCAAACTAGTGCCATGAGAGCCCTGCAATTATATCTGATCGATCGTCAACAAAGGCCACCAGCGTTGTCACTGTTACAAATTTATTTAATTTATCAAATAGAGAAAATAAAATATATTGAATAGCATATCTTTCTCTATCTCAAATCAAGTATGTGTGATGACTCTTTAATTGAAATAAAGCTATAGGCTTGTGGAAATTTATAAAACATATATAACGGATTTTTGGGCTAGAGTAAAGGAAACCCCAACAAAAGGAAGGCCAACCCTAGAAAAATCGGGTCGGGCCAAATAGGCATGTCGGGTTATATGGGCTAGGCTTGTTTTACCACCACTAGTTAGGGATGGACAAAAGACCCAACTAAACGGACCAACCCACAACCGAATCGTTCAGTTTGGTTCTTCTTAAGTTTAAATTGGGTAATAGGTGTTAGAATCAAGAAGCGACTGTTTATGGTTTGATTATCAGTTCTAGATTCAAAACTAAAGAACCGAAATGGGATTATTGTTTTTATTTATTTATTTTGAAAATTTAGACCATAAAAATAAAATATGTTAGTTCTATATTTTTTAATTTTTGTTGAGATGGAACATTGTGTTCAGAACTTGATATATTGTTCTTTTGTGATTATATGAAAGTTTGAAAATTATAATTTTTTTAGATTATTGTATTATTTTAAATAAGGAGAATAAAAACAGTTGTTAGAAATATGACAACTTTGAAAACTTTAATTATAGTTCGGTTCAATAATTCGAGCTGAAATTGATTGTTCCATTTTCAAGATATCCAACGGTTCTCGATTCATTTCGATTCTCTTTGGAACCAAACTAAATCGGACCGCGCCCATCCCTACCTCTAGTGAACAACGGCCAATCTTTATGTTAGTCATGAAACAAATATTTGAAATAGTTGTAAATAATTTCATATAAAAAATATCTGCACAAAGATTATTGACTTGTGTCATGTTGGTTAGGGAATGTTTGTGTAAGCAATGCTATATGGCACCACTCTACATGGCAATGTGGTGACATTAAATGATAAGTCTAATTAAATAGATTTCAAAACCTTGCATTTAATTAGACTTATCATTTAATATCTTTGTACTGCCATGTAGACTTAGTGTTAAACAACGGTAATGTTAAATAACATTAGCCGGCTCATATTTTTATTGTATCCTTGTAACATTTGGCACAATCCTTTGCTCAATGTCCATGCTCATTGCACACATAATAGTTCCCATTGAATCTTTTATAGCATGTCCCTTATTTTGGAAATTCTATGATACTTTCTCGGTGTACTCTTTGGTCTCTTTGTGACAAGTTGGGTCTTGTTTTCCTTTATATGAAAAACGAATATCATATATATATGTTATCTAATTTTATCTCGTTGATCTTGTGTTAAAAATTGTTTTCAACTTCTTCCACTATCCGAGGGTACTTAGCTTGACGGGATATGAAATGGTTCAATTGTCTCGTTGGACTTCACAAAAGTGTGTGTGTGTATTCTACCACTCTAATTACAAGTCCTACAATTGTTAAAAACTAAACAAAAATCTAGAAACATATAATTTTGTCATGGAAACGTTGAACAAATAAATGATCTAACAATTGATGATATATTAAGTACGTTAAAGTGTACAAGTCACGTAGAACGGAACGTGAATAACAATAAAAAAAACTTCTTGTTCATAACACACGAACGCGTGTTGATCGAATTTCGCTCGAACGGACATGAGAAAGATTGGAATCCACCAATTAACGGAAAAAATAAAAATATTATTAATCTTTGATAAAAGAAAGGTGCCGCCTCCCAAAACCTATACAAGTATTTAAGTCTTCAAAAAAACAAAACAAAACCCTAATTTGCTAGATAAATCGATTAAAAGCGAAAGATCGATTAAATAACAAAAATACCCTTAAACCGAATTAAAACAGAAAAATTGCTAAACAGACCCTAAATGATAGAATTTGGTACGAAAGTTTGACAATGTTGGCCTATGGTCATATAGTCACTAAACAAAATTGTGCGAGAATCGAAAGACACTTCCTAAAATGTACTTGCTCATCTAAATCGACACCGAAATGAAAATTACGCATCCTTCTCCTTCTCAAGTCGCTTTTACGATCTTCTCTTCTAACATTCCCGCATAAACAAGATTAAGGGACAAAGACATATGAAATGATATTTGATCAATTATGTCCAATTAAAAATGTCATGAACTATGTAAAGCTAATGGCACCGAATAATTATTGAAGATCACACCATAAATGAAAAAAAAAAATATTATATCATTATGAGAAAAAAATTGAATTTTATTGTGGAAGTATTGATCACGCAGGAAAATTAGAACAATGAGAACAATTTTGATACATTGATGAAGGAATTCATGTGGTTCACTAAGTTGTATGTCCATAGTGCGATTTTTGAAGAAGTGGCAATGACTAGAATGACAAGAAGTGGCAATGAGCCGGCCCGAGCCATTACCCACTGAGCTCGGCTCGTCCCTATAATTGAGGCTCAGTTCGGCCCGTTGGGTCATGGGTCGAACTAGTCGACCAAGCGGTCCACGAGCTCGGCTTTAATCCTTCGCACACGAGAAGCTTTCTAATATATCGCTTTTAAGTCTTTATCTAAAATCGATGTATGAACAACGCCACTTATACTAAAAGCAGACTCCAATGATACAGTTAATATCGGAGGTGTTAGTAGATCATGTGCCACAGTTGAAAGAATTGAGTATTGATGTTCATTTTGTCTCCACCATCGTAAAAAAAATTATCTTCATCATCTAAAATATTTAGCATGTTATCCGTGAAATACTTAGCTAACTATAAAGGTATATCACTAGAACAAGAAAGAGAAGAAGTAGAAGAAGAACCAATATCATGTTGACTACATCTAACTGAACTAAGCTAACTCCATAAGTCATTATCGTCAAGTGATGATAGAGCATGTGTTGGAACAGGGGGTCGTCTGATGTTGTTACTGGTCTTTTCAGCATAGACTTCTTACATTTTACATAAAAAAATTCTAAATTATCATATGTTAGTGGATTTTTATACGTTAATTTTTGTGAAATTGCCACTATGGTTATTTTGGTACCCTCCAAGTTAAGTCTGAGATCCATAATTGATGCTAATGGAAATAACATAGGCAACTTTTTTCAGTATTTTCTAAATTTAGCCTACATCACATATATATTATTAGAAAAAATTGCAAAATCTTTATACCTATTAAAATTGTTAGCAATATAATAGAAATGATTGAGAACTAGTAGTCGGATAATATACATCTGCACATGTATTTGTTGCGTCGAAAAAAACTTTCAAAAATTTGCTAACATGGACAAATATTTTCCAGTCATATATTTGCAAATTATATTCTAGGCCGTGTAAATATCGGCCGTTATAATATAAAGTAATGAAATCTTCGTACCCTTCACAAGATTCAAGCATGAGATATGTTCAATTCTACATATGGCCTACATCACTGCAAAAAAAAATTTCTTGAATTCTATTTTCAACACATAGAGCAGTAAAAACTTAATTTCTGGCTGGTGAAATTGTAATATAATTAATAGAGTATCTAATTTTTTGTAATTGTACATCAATGAATTTTAAGACATCTTTCACAATTAAATTAAAAACATGACATACACAACGAATGTGAAATAAAATACTATCAAATTCTGGATGTAAATGTTGAATTGATTTTTCAATTACTATATTGTTGGGGCTGACATTGTCAAAAGTAGAACTACGAATCTTTGTTTCATAATTAAATTCACTTAAACACTCAGTATAACATAAAAAATATTAACTCCATTATGAGGATAGTCAATTGTTCTAAATACTATTACTTTTTGTGCATTATCCAGTATTTATCAATGTAGTGTACAGTTGCAATTATATATTTTTTTTGGTTATTAGCTGTCCATAAGTCCGACATAAAAGATAAAACACAGTTATAATTGATAATATCACTTATAATAGCTTCTTTCTTTATATTAAATAAAACAATAGTGTCTTTTCGAAGAGTAATTCTAACAACAGATACATACAATGGTTGTATATATTTTTATATGAAGTTCATGAAATAAGGATTTTTCACCAAGCTCAGTGGAAACTCGGCACTTGACACCAATTGCGACATTCTTTTGCGATGCTTGCGGGCTTATGAATATACCCAATTGTTTAGATCGAAAGTACCACTAGAGCTGGCTTCGGGAGATCCAAACTAGAGTTGTGCCTGATTTGATTCCAACCCGTGTTTGAACACACACTTTTTTGAAGTATCTGTTTAGATGGGTCGTGCTTATCTCTTTTTGCCACGCTAACTTCTCTTTATATTGTTTACACTGTACTTTGTGCTCAAAGACTTCGTTTATTAGTTTATCAATTGGCACCAACTCAAAATCTTGCTTGAAGACGTAGCCTTTTATTTTTGACTTTTCGTTTAGTGCTAGAACCGGTTTGTTGTATTTGTATGTGTGTCGACATCGTCTTGAATATCATCCAAATCAATCGGATCAACAATATCGCGAGAAATTGAAATATCATTAAGACCACTAAACTCTTCATCACTTCAATTGTGTCGTTTCAAATAAATTATATAGAAAATAGTAAAAGTGGTAGAAGAAAATTGGAAATGTAGTACAAGAAGTAAAAAATTAAAATATATATTAATATTGAGATAATGATATTTGAGATAAATAATTATAAACTAATATTTAGAGATGATGAGATTTGAGAAATTATTTTGAATTTGAGTATATAAGGTGGTGTTCTTTTTGCGTTTCATTTTTTGTGTTTTGAGTTTTGAATTCATTTTGTGTTTTGTGTGCTTTTTTGATATTTTTGAAAATGCGTTCTTTTTGAAATTTTCGAAAATTGTTTCTGAAAACAGAAAACTCGAAAACGCGTTTGCTTGAATTTTTTTAGAAGTTTGAACTTAGTTAGAATTAAAAACAATTATTAATTAAAAATAATTCAAAATAATTCAAAATAATTATTGTTGGAATTGAAAACATTGAAAAAATTTGGATTTATTTGGAATTAAAAATAATTATTAATTAAAAATATTTTAAAAAAATTATTGTTGGAATCAAAAGTATTTAAGTTCAATTAAAAACAATTTAAAAACAATTAAAAATATTTAAAAACAATTATTGTTGGAATTAAAAATATTTAAAAACAATTAAAATTTTTATAAAACTATTTAAAAACTATTAAAAACAATTAAAAACATTTATCTTTTGAAATTAAAAACAATTAAAAACATTTACAAATAATTATTAATTAAAAATAATTAAAAACAATTATGTTTGGAATTAAAAACAATTAAAAACAATTATATTTGGAATTATTTGGAATTAAAAATTTTTTATAACAATTATATTAATTCAAAATACTTAAGATGGAGCCTTGCATTGTAGGACTCGAACCCCTGACCTCCAGCTTGAAATTAGCGCGCACTGACCATTTTGGCAAAGAGCCGCATTTTGTTAAAAAAACGCAGAAAATGATTAAATTATAATTGTTTTTGCCTAGCGTAAAATTAAAAAAAGAAGAAAAGATGAAAAGAAACACTGGATGAAAGACTCAAACGCTAACTTCCACGGCCAAAACGCCTTGCTTCTTATTGGTCCAAATCTATATGAAATTAAAAGTATAAAGGATATTCTAACATGTGAATTTTATATGAAAGAATTAGGTCAAGCAAAAAAAATGTTAGGCATAGTTAATAAACCCAAATCTAACTCTAAACTAACTCTTTCTTAAGCTTATTGCTTAAAAAAAAATTGATAAATAAGTTTGGTATAAAAGACTCAAAGCCTGTGCCCTTGCACCTTATTTTATTTTGTCTAGTAATTAGTCACCTAATGATGAAGAAGAAAGATCTAAAATAGACAAAATACCTTAAGTGGTTGCTAAGATATATAACAGGAATCTTATGAATTTTGTTGACTTGTGAAAATAGAGATGAAGAGTTAAAACTTGTTGGTTTTTTGACTTGATTTTGCTGTAAATAAAGACAATAGAAAATCAAACATTGCTTATTATTTTACATTATGTGGTAATTGTATTAGTTGGAGGTCCCAACTTTTATTGTACTAAGGCAGAATATACTTCTATATCAAGTGTTGTTAAAGAGGAATTTGTTACAAAATTAGTGTTTGAACTGAAATTGTTAAATAAACATGTTTGAATCTTTATTGACAGTCAAAGTGCATTGTATTTGAGTAAAAATCTCATATATCATGAAAGAACTAAATATATAGATGTTAAGTTCCATTTTGTAAGAGAAAAACTTATAAAGGGGAAAATAACTTTGAAGAAAATATCTACTGATCACAATCGAATCAATATGGGTACTAAAATTATAAGTGTAAGTAAATTTTCATGTTATTGATGAGTGGTCTAGTACTAAAGGTTCTATAACCAAGTAATGGAGTCTCAGTTGTTAACCAAGGTGAATATTGAAGGAATTTGTGTGGTTAATATCATGTTTCCATAATGCGATTTCTAAAGACATGTTTTCACATATAGAATGACTAATTAATGAGAGAGTGACTAATGGACTCCACTAACTTACCCTTAAAAGAGGTAACCAATTGGATACACAAGTGGGTTCTTTTTCTTCTCTCTCTACTCCTCCTCCTTTTCAGTTTTCATCTCTATGGTTTGTTGGCCTTGAATCTGTTACTGTAAATCATTGTTTTGGTTATAAAATGCAAAATCTAATTGATAGATTCTTGTATTTCATGTGTTTAAGGGAGATTCAAGCTGTGTTCATAACCATCTGTTGGTGTGGTTAAAAGTGTTGTATTTTTCTTTGATTCTTGTTAGATCATATAAGATCTAACTTATTGGGGTAATCTAATCAGTTTCGATTTGATCATAGTGGATCTTTTGTGCGTGTACTGTCTCTAACATTTCTAGTGTTGTTCTATTTTTGTTTATGAAGGTTTGTTTAAGTTTGCACGTTACTTGAATGTTAAAATCTTTACAATTGAATTGATAAGTATCAAACGTAATTAAGAATAGTAATATTATTCATAATCAATGAGTACCATAATATGTGTATGTGGCAATTATTGCTATTAATTAATATAAAATTAAAGACGTGATGAAAATATGTTAGCAATTCCGTCCAATTCTATCTAATCCATTGTTCCAAAGTCAAACGTGGTAGGGTAATTGATTGGGAGTTTACACGTAATAGAAGGAGAAATATTGATGTGAACTGTTCGATAAAATTAAGTCTCCTTCACACAGAAATTCAACCCCAGTAACCAAACAGCAGACATAAATTACAGACACACAATTACAGAGATAATAGACAGCCACTAAACAACAGACAAATCCAGTAATGAATTTGTAGAAGTTAAGTCTGTCTTATTATAATATATTTATTACACATACATTTAGTATAAAATCCATGATTACTTTCCGGAGCTTAGAACATTTTTTGTCTCCATCAACAGTTGCAAGGGTCGCATTGGCAGTTAGATCCACACTTGCAGGCCTGACCTCCTTCAGCGCTGAAGCTTTTCTCGGATCCCTCGGAGTACCTGCAACGATAAAATGTTCACAAGATGAATATAGCGAAAACGAGTACTTTAATATAGATGTTATATCATACTAGAATGAATAAGACATCTCGCCTGCCAACAAATAAATATGCACGTATTAAAAATAAATTAAGGAAACGTACGTCTTCACAGGTGCAACCCCTTCAACGATGGTAACAGTTGTGATTTTCTCCACGTCGGGTACATCCCACATCTGCCAATAGACCCGTCAATAATTCTTCCTTAGATATTTAATAAAGCGATAAATTTATAGATTGAGATCGTGATGCATATAAATATAAATGGTATAATCGAAACCAAAATAAGGGTCGTCTTTAAATTTAGGGATTTAAGCCAAATTCTCCACTACACACGATTTATATGGAAAAAGAAAAATAATTTAGTACATAAAAGTGACAAGAGGAGGACAAATCAAGAAAATAGCATGAATTGGGAAATTGTACCCGCCGCCACTGCCGCACTTGCAGGATGAACCACAGCTGCAGCTTCCTCCACAGTTAGACATAATTATTCAGAGATGAAAATGGGAATAAGTTTTATAAGACTGAATTTACTCTCAAATATGTGATTATTGGTAGAGTTTTAGGTTCTTATTTATAATGCAACCTTGCAAAATGGGTCGTATTCTCTACTGAGTTGCGTATTGATTCTTTGTATAAAATTGACCAAAATGAATGACTCCCTGATATTTTAGTTGTTAAGATCAAAATTAGACACGTCATCATCAAAATTTTAAAATTCAATATGCAACGTTTTCACATAGGAAAAGTGGAGGTCCCCAACTTATGATTGATAAAGCAAGTAGGTCCACAACCTTTACATTTCATAGGGTTGGTCCCCAATAGTATCCATCTACTTATTAACCGTTAAAAAGTTTGGGGAAATCACATAAAGTTGAGGGGCGTGGTGGTGGGGAGAAGCCACAAACTTTTTAACTACAATATGGATGGAATTAAAAGTTCTTGAATGTATTTTGTGTTAAAATCTCAGCTCACTATTTGCTGAGGTATATGTCTGTGTGTATATAGATAATAGTATCCAAAGGATGTTGTACGTACATCATAGGAAAAAAGAATAAAATACAATATGAATATAAAAGAATAAAAAGACACACAGAACTATCCATGTTTTGTGTTATTGTACAATGGGTAAGGAAGCAGCAAAATAATAAAGTTAGGCTTATGTTTCAACAATGAAAACTATTGGCTTAGTACTATTGGTGTCAAAATGAAAAGGATTGCTTAGGTTTGGGACGACTCATTCATTTAAAACTTAGATCCAAACCGATGACCAATAAGTACCGGCCTAGTTGGCTTGAATAATAAAAATAAAAGTTAAAAGTAAAATAGAAGAATTATTGACCTTTCACGACCTAACGACACTTACTTTCTAAATTGTAATTTATTTTTTTGTTTGTTGAAGAATCACTTTTTTGCTATAAATACTTATGTTTCATCTATATTTTTATTGTATTAAAATTTCAATAAAATGAGAAAAAAAAAATAATAGAAAATAACGAGTTGGATCGCTGGCACGTAATATTGACAATGTGAGCATATTTCAAACCATATTTTTAGATGAATCGGTTCAAATCCATAACGAGCATGAACTGAAGTTGGTGGCACGCTAGTCGATCCAAGCCAAACCACTCATTTTGACACCCTTACTTGAAAACAAATTGCAAAGAATAAAATATCAAAAATTAAAGATTGAAGATCTATTTATATAATATTAATAAGTTGGAGTTGTTCATTGCAAATTTTATTTTTATATTATTAAAAGGAGAAGGCATGAAGCTTGCTGCTATACATACATGCACGATTTCCAAATATTTTGACAATAATTAATTAACATTATATTTTTATCTATCCTCCAAAAATGGTTTGAAATTTTATCAAAGCCAATTTTACAAGAAATCACCATCGGCCTTCGAATAAACAAATATATACGAAAGAGACTCATAATTTTAAATTTTAGAGCTCATTAATTTATTTTAATTTATATATTGACACGATACAAAACATCATCTATTACGTCATTATTTTTGTTTTTCAAGATAATAGACTTTTACGAAATAATTCATTTGAAATAAAATTATAGAATGTTGACCTTCAAACAATTTTATACTAAAAGTTTAGCATAGAATAAATTTAAATTTAAAAAAAAATTATTATTCTAACTTATTGTAGAATACTTAGATTTGTTTGTTGATCAAATCGATTGTCGATTATTTGGTTGATTATCAATGTCACCCACTTTAGAGTCTAGATTCATTGCCACTGCTTTTGAAAATAACAAATTAAATTTTATTTCAACAAAAAGTATTCACTTTTCCTCCTCTCCGTTCCTTTATTGAGAATGGAAAAAAGATGCCTTCACCTAAAAGTGATGAATATTGTTAAATCATAAATTTTACATCGATTATATACTGAAATATTAATTAGCATATAAAAATTTGAACTATTTTTGAATCCTAAGTCTTAATATGATATTAAAGCACATTAAACCCAAACAAGTAATTCAAATATGTCTAAAGCTCAAACGAGCATTTGGATTTCATGGCCCATTTTGATTTGTGAATAAAACTGTTTATTTAGATAATAGTTATCCGAATAACATGTTTTATCATTATCCTGTTTGATTCAGATATGTATAAAAATGAAAAAAATTAATGTTAAAAAATTCATTTTTTCTTCTTTAAAAAAGACAATTATATCCTTATTATTAATTAAACAAACAAATAAATAAAAAAGGTGGTGGTGGTGGTGGTGGTGGTGGTGGTGGTGGTGGTGGGCGGTAACAATTATCCTAGGATATGGATATTCAAAAATATAATTATTGTATATTATAATTAATGTGTCCGTCTTTTAAAAAAATGAGTGAATTCTTATCTGAATAAAAAATTTTGTTATCTTAATAAAATGTATCTTCATTTTTTACTTAAATTATTATCTAAATAAAAGAGTATCCAAATATAAATTCTGCCTAAAATCAAATTTTATCAATTATCGTTAATCATTGATCATATATCAAACGGGCTCTCAAGATTAATATGCTCAAACGAGCTACCATCTTCCATAGACATGTTACGGGATAAATTCACTTTAATTATATTTGAAATATAAGTCATCAGTGAAATTATATAAGAATTTGAATTATTCTTATTAATAATATCAATTTTTAAAATAATACTTTACGTTTTAACAAATGTCAATCTCAAACTTGAATAAAAGGTGAAAATTGTCATAACTTGATAGCTGATACAAAATTTGATCAAATCTTATGATAAAATCTCATTTGTTTTTTCTAAGAAACTTTTAACATCAAAATCTTCGAAAGTCCAAAGAAAACTTATCTAGAATCTAAAATGTTGTGTGTAATATAAAAATATATGGGTAATTTGCAGTCTCCGTTTTCAACCTTTGAACTTTTGACACTTTTATCTCCATTCTTTATTTTTTGACACCCATATCCTCAACATTTCTTAATTGGTGGCTAAAGTCTCCAACCTTTGAACTTTTGGCACTTTTATCCTCATTCTTCATTATTTTGCACCCATATTCTCAACCTTTCTTAATTTGGTGGTTGAAGTCTCCAACTTTTGGACTTTTGTATCATATTTTTAAATTTTTAATTAAAACTTATGAAAAGTCTAATTAAAGTCAAATTTTGTGAGTAATTTTATCTATAAATGTTGATTTATTTAAAAAAAAAAAACTTATTTTACAAATTTTATGAGATTTTCTTCATTTTTTGCACCCTTGCACCCATATCTTCATTCTTCATTTTTTTTTGCACTCATATCCTCAAATTGAGCATTAATTAAAATATAGTTTTCTAAATAAACTATTTATCCGAATAATACAATATTCGGAAAACATGAGTGGTCATCGACCCAAAAAAAAATAACGGGTCAAATATCAAAAGTTCAAACCAGATCGAACAAAAGTCGACCCGGTTTCAATTAAAATTCAATTTTTTGCACCCATATCCTCATTCTTCATTTTTTTGCACCCATATCTCCAAATGGAGCATTAATCAAAATATAGTTATCTAAATAAAACTATTTATTTGAATAATACAATATTCGAGGAAAATAGACCCGACCATCGATCCAGAAAAAAATAACGGGTCAATGATCAAAAGGTCGAAAGGTCGAACTTGTCAAAAGGTCGAACCAAGGTCTAATCTTGGTTTCAATTAAAAATTAAAAATTAATCTAAAAATCTCATAAAATTTTTAAAATAAATTTTTTAAATAAACCAATATTTATAGACAACATTACTCACAAAACTTGGCTTTAAATAGACTTTTCATAAGTTTCAATTAAAAAATTAAAAATATGATACAAGAGTCTAAAGGTTGGAGACTTCACCACCAAATTAAGAAATATTAAGGATATGAGTGCAAAAAAATGAAGAATGAGGATAAAAGTGCCAAACGTTCAAAGGTTGGGGACTTTGACCACCAAATTAAGAAAGGTTGAAGATATAGGTACCAAAAAATAAAGAATGAGGATAAAAGTGTCAAACGTTCAAAGGTTGGGGACTTCAGCCACCAAAATAAGAAAGGTTGAGGATATGGGTGTCAAAAAATAAAGAATGGGGATAAAAGTGCCAAAAGTTCAAAGATTGGGGACGGAGCTGCAAATTACCCAAAATATATTCATTGGAATCTTGACTTAGAATCTTGATGGTGATAGAATGTTGTGGTGGGCCCTAAGTGAATTTCATCCTCTAATTGTGATCCAATAATGTTGTATCATTGACTAGCCATTTGGGCTAACGTGTGGATGATAGGCGAAAGACAATAGCTAGATAACAAATATCTTCAAGATCAGCATTATGTAACACCATTTATAATATAATATAAAATACTTTCGATACCAACGCGTGGACTTAACCGACTAGAGGTCCCCAAATGGACTGTCCGTCTACAAAATGGTCTGGCTCGAGACTTATATTGAAGAGGGCTAGACAATGCCCAACTTGCTGGTTAGTTTTTATTGGGTTCGTCTAGGCCCAATGGGCCTGAACATTTTATTTTCTTTAAATAAAATAAAATAGTCACTTCGTCGTCCAATTCATGTTTTAAATATATTTAAGGCTTAAGCTTTGTTCACAGTGTTGGAAAAATAGACTTGTATAAACCAGAAATAACAAAAAAATTATCCAAGATCTGACTAGATAATTGAATTCGTGTTATAATACTTCTAATTAATCATATTGGGTTTAGCAGAATTACCATCGACGCATGGCCAATTTTGATTCTGTTTCTGACTGAATGGTAGAGCTTCCAATCTTTGTTCTTGAAATTTGTGCTTCAAATTCTCAGGTCTTCTTTGATATTCTACAAAGCATTCACTACACCGTTGAGTGGGAACCAATAAAAAAAAAAACCAAAAACTAGATGCTATAACTGAATTTAGAAAACTAGAATCACACCAGAAAAATAATATCTCATTGTAGCTGTTAAGGATGGGTGTGAGTTGGGTTGGATTGGGTCGAGTCGATTTTCAGGCCAACTTGATACCGACTCAATCAATTCGGTTTGATAAATTGTCAAACCGAACCAACTTAAATATATGGTTCAAAACCGAACCAACCCAAACCAAATAATATTCGATTAATTCTGGTTGAATATTTGATTTGGGCTTGGGCCCAATGTTTTTTTCCCCCTTGAAAATGTTTGAGCCCAATTCAGGCTGGGCCATCAAATTAAAACGAAAATGAAGATTTTAAAGACTTTTTATAAGTGATAACTAAGAATCCTACCTACTTTTTTTTAACCAAATTGTAAATATACTTGATTAGTTAAAAATTATTAATATTACTAATTAACATATATATTTATTGTATTTATTAATTAATCAATAATATAAAATTTTGAAATTCAAATTGAATTAATAACAAAATTGCTATTTTTAAGGCACCAAATCTTATCATACTTAGTTAATGGGACTAATTTTTGAAATAGACTTAAATAACCTTCACGTATTTCAGTTTTCAACCTAACACAATTAACCCACTATTGGACTCCTCTCTATCATAAAGGAAGAAGAACTCTCAAAAACAAACATTATCCCAAACTTCAGTATCTACCCAAATCCAGAGGGTTTCACACACACAAGATAATTAAATTATAAATCGATTTCATCACTGAGTGTATTCTCTTTTCTTTCCATCTAAATCGTAAGCTTATAACTTTTCTATTGTTAAAATAGAATTTTACACTCTGAGTCGTATATTCAGTAATCATGTTAATGTTTTTTTATACAAGATCTTAAGAATGACACATTCCGGTAGCGTGAACAAATTAAGACGAAAAAGTCCATAGGCGTAATAGCTCAGCCACAAAAAGAAAACGACGTATCAGTAAAAACCGAAACAATGTGCAAAAGAAGAAGGTCTCAGTACCGGTGATTGTTCGGTGAAATCTCGCAACCGTACAAATTCATTGACACGTAATAGTAAAAATGAGTAAAAGAGTACCGTTCCCACGAGGATTATGATTTCTAATTACTTAAATTAAATCAATTCTAACTTAGTTAGAATAAACACAATATTTTCTGTAAAACTAGACCAACTTAGCTCAATGAATGAAAGTTGCTTAGTGATTTTAAGTAAAAACACAGATAGACAAATTATGCTATGAATCTAACTCCATCATTTATATTCATTTTAATTTCCATATCTAAACTTCCCAATTCAATTTATGCTTAAATTGAAAATTGATAATCATAAATTATCTAATAATCTCTTTCGAGTAGAATTAAACCTAATTTCATATATCGTCCAAAATATTCTTATTTCAAATTCGAATATAAAAAACGCATTTAATATCAAGATTATCTAATTTAATTGCACCAAGCATAGAAAATTATTTCTAATTTCTATAGGAATTGGTGTTTAAAATCATAATGAGTTAATCTATTTTGAACCTTTCAGAAACGAAAATAAATCACAAACACGCTTAAATGGTGATCAATCATTTAAACGGACATTCAATTCATGGCATAAATCAAAATAACATAAATTGGGATTAAGGAAGGGAATTCATGAATTAAAAGAACATTAAAAGGCTTACATCTTCATCCAAAGCATAAAGAAATTAGCCTACCATTCTTCGATTACAAAAATGAAAATTAAATATAGAATTCATTACCCGGATTATTGGATTACAAGAAGAAATATGAAAATGTGGATTTAACCCGGTTGAAAATCTTCAAAAGAGATGCCACACAAATCTCCACTTCTTTCTTGCTAACAAATTGCCAGTGAAGAAATTCTGTCCCAAAACTTGTGTTTTCGTCCTTCTTTTTCTCTGAGGGTTTTCACCTCGTTTCTCTCTCTCTCAGAATCTTATTTTATATCTTCTATTTAGGGTTCAAAAGATCCTCCAAGTTTCCAAGAACCATCTCGCCAAAAATAGCCCACGGCAGACGGAAAGTTCTACCCATTGCATCCGTCCGTCGCTTGAGCGCATGCAGAGAGGTAAAATTTTCCTCTCTTACCTTACTCGAGCGGACGAGAGAGGGGATTTCCTCTCTTCTAGCTCGTCCGCTTGCCTTCGTTTGATTCCGGTCGACTAAGGTAGGCTTTGGCCCTTTCTTGATAATACATTCAAGTGCTCGACTGAATTCCATTAGTCTTTTCCATGCCCTAATCTGTAATTTTAGCTTCATTTCACCTCCTTGTCACCAATGATCTGCGCTGTCCCTAAATATATGAATATTGATAGAATTAGTGCAATAAATGCTTTATTTTAATCAAGATATATAGTTAAAGGTTAAATCAAAAGAGGTAAAATACGTATATAAAATACCCTTATCAATGCCCGCTCGAGTGAGGCAAGAGAGGAGAATTTCCCCTCTTCTGACTCGTCCGTTTGCCTTCATTTGATTCTAGTCGACTCGGGTAGGCTTTGGTCCTTTCTTGGTAATACATTCAAGTGCTCGGCTGAATTCTATTAGTCTTTTCCATGCCCTAATCCGTGATTTTAGCTTCATTTCACCTCCTTGTCACCAATGATCTGCGTTGCCCCTAAATATATGAATATTGATAGAATTAGAGCAATAAATACTTCATTTTAATTGAAATTTATAGTTAAAAGTTAAATCAAAAGAGGTTAAATACGTGCATAAAATACTCTTATCAGTGATCCAAAGGGAAAAAGTGTTATTTTCTTTTAGCACCATTAGTTTTTTAAACTGCATAAGTGAAATTAGGAATCACCTAAATTAAATTTTTGTTGTATGTGTTAATAACAGATGCCATACATTTTCTTGTTTTTTTGGATTTGTTTTCCATATGTTTATGTGTGATCAATAATCTTTTTGTGCAATGGGTCTTAATGTATTTTTCAAATTTGTTCAAATTTATAATTTTTGGAATTTTGCAACATATGAAATTTTAGACGTACTTATTTTCATGAGTACCATTTATATTTTTGTCTGCATGCCGACAAGTTACTCTCCAAATTCGATACTTGAATCTTTATTTTTCAAAACAAAGGTCATTATCACTATAATCTTGTAATATAGTCAGAATTTTTCAATTATGATCTTGTTAGGGTGTGGATTGCATTGTGTGTGATTTTCTATATTTATTTGGAACACTTAATTTAATCATATTGTATGTTGCCTACTAATTGTCTAATTTTAAGTATTTTTGGGATCAAAAGAATTCATATTCTAAAATGGAAACTCATTTGTTATGGAATGGCGTTGTCATCATTCTCTTCTCACATAAATAAAAACATGTATATCTATATTACGTATTAATGTTAATTGTGTTATATATTAATGTTAATTGAAGAAATTCACATGTTATAGGGATGGTACTATCATCATTCACATATTTACAGTAATGAAATCATGTATCTATGTTACATATTCATGTTATTTGCAGAACCTCACTTGTTAGTGGATGATGTTGTAATCATTGTCTAATCCATTAGTAATAAAAACATGTATATATGTTACATGTTAATTATTAATGTTTATTGTGTTACATATTAATGTTAATTGAAGGAATTCACATGTCATGGGAAGGTGACATATTAACATTAATGAATCATGTATCTATGTTACATATTCATGTTATTTGCAAATCCTCACTAGTTACTGGATTGTGTCATAATCATTATCTAATACAGTAGTAATAAAAACAAGTATCTATGTTACATGTTTAGTTACGTTACGTCACATAGTTAAGAGCTAAGTTCTTGACAGATTAATTAATAAATATTATATTGATGTATTTTCTTTATATTCTTATATTATAGGAGCGGGAATACATCATACATCCCGACCAATGGTGCCTCAGTAAAGTAAATGCATTCTCGAATGCTAAATGTTTTCAGCATATTGGTTGGACGCATGTCAGAATCTCAAATGGCTATGTTTTCAGAGACGTGCTTTGGTCACTTTCTTTGTGCAAATGAGATTTCATTGAATCACCAACTAATTCACCAAATCCTTGTGAGGGAATTTAAGCAATCAAGTGTCAAGAGATGTGGTTTAATATCGGGACAGTCTTGTTAGCTTCACGCTCGAGATTTCTACCTCATGACTAGATTACGATGCTCGGGTGATGACAAACGATCCAAGTTCGATGCGCAATTTTGTAGGATTAAAAATGATCTATTCGGCCACATACCAAACTTCTCGCCATTAGACATGTCTGATCTATTATGCAAATGCGCTCAACTAAGTGACAGGGATGTAGTCAGTTTGGCATCTATTTTCATCCTTACGTCCCTCATGTTTACAATTTCATAGAAAAGAAGCGTGGAAGAATCATTGATAGTGCTATTTGAATCAGAAGAGATGAACACATATGCATGGGGTAAAGAGCTGTTTGGGTTTACCATTTCATCTCTTAAAGTCGGTCTGAAGAACAAGTCACTAATCATAGAGGGCAACGGCAAACCCTGCATTGCTTATAGAATAAGTGGGTTTTTAATTGCATTTCAAATATGGATTTACGAAACTCTACCAATTCTAGAAGGTAAGTTATGTACCAAGGTCGGAGATAATTGCCCAATAATACTAATTGGACATCCAGGGTATAAGAAAATGTATCAGTACAACTCAATCTGGCAAAAGATATATTTAGTCATCCAAATGTAAGTCACATGGAACCGAATCTTCTTCCCTGGTATATATTTGTTATATATAACAATCTTCAAAACTATTTTAATGACCTTGAATGAAATTTAATACATGTACGTAGTTGCAAGTTACTGCTCTAAAACCTACAAACAACGAGAGACATCAATCATACTCGAGTGGTATATTTGACGATGTTACCCATGCACGTATTGAAGACAGTGACAATGATTTCGTGGCTCTTGTTGTCGAGCGCTCACCAAGACTAAAATTTATGAAAAGGGTATTGCATCTAGTAACTAAAGTGTAATTGGTGCTAAAATAGTTAAAAAGGTGTGTCCCAATTCTTATAAAATATTTTTAGAGATATTATTTAACAGCAATAAACCATATTATTGTGAGAATAAGCTGATACGTTAATTTGATTTCATGCATATTGTGGCTCGAACAGTCGTCTAGAACAACACTGTTATACACAAGCCCAATATCGTTGTTCATAATTTCCAAGCACTTCACGAGCATGGCGGTAGTCGAATGGAAAATGTTGACCAAATACACATACATGTTTCCATAGTAACCATTGTACATCATTAAGAGTTAATTTTTATCAAAGAAATCTATTTTTCTGTGAGAATATTCTGGTAACTTACATTAATTTGATGTAGAACTTGGCACCTGCAAATGACGAGAACCATCAGGCTATGCATATCAGTGGCATCAATACCACAGAATCCTTAGTTGAGAAGAACAAGAAGATACTCGCGTATTTAAAGGTGATGGAATTAAGTGCAAGCTAATGAGAAAAAAACAGATTCTGAATACACATGAATTGTACATGCAATCAGTGTCATCTAATGTGAAGGTGTTTGATAATATTTTTTAAATATTAATTTATTTAATTGTATGATAATTTAAAATATCTTCTAAACTTAAATTCATAGTACATTTGCTCAAAGAAGGAGTCCATTAACAGTCGGTTCAATGCTATTCTAAGCACGCACGAGAAAATAGTGGTTGACCATTTTATTATCAAAATGCAATTTGTAAACTTCTTTGATGAGTTTAGCAAGACAATTGAGGATGGTCTGAAAGGTGTGTGTGATCGAGCAAACACGGAACAGAAGGGACAACCTCTACATAACCATTTAGGGGCTAATTCAAGAGATCTACCATCAAAGGTTTGTCATGTATCCTTACAAATTAATAATTCATTTCTTTGGTTCACATTAACTAGTTATCATTTATTCATTTATTTTATGTAACCCTTTTCAGAACAATTCATCATCCGCTAGTCCTAAGATACGACGTTAATATTTTGATACAAAAAAGTAATGTGATATATAGTGATATCCAATTGTTACGACTAATAGTTGTGATCCATTCCATTTCCAAAAAATGACTACATGTCTGTTAACTTCATGCAAGGTTCACGCAAAGAATAAAAATGTGCGACATTGTCGAGCAAATTTGAAACATGACGTCACGAGACTACAATGTGACAACACAATTGGTGAGGGAGACATTCCTAGTTTCAATCTAGGAATAGATACCCAAACTAATTCTCCTTGTCTTCTACTAGATGATGGCATGGAGTTCAGTGAAAAGGACTTCAGGAGTATCGACGAATCTGTTTAGACAAATGGAAGCTCAACCATGAAAGGCAAATTGAAGGTTCACATTGTCCTTTAAAAAAGTTGGACCAGCAGTTTTGTATAATTATTAGCATCTCATAGAATATGAATTCTTTATTCCTTTTTCTTTATTATGGTAACTATGACCCAATTTGTTTTTTCACAAGCGATTACACCAATACCGTCCATGGTCTGTTGCGTGTCTCCAGTCCCCATACGTAAGAAGTTATCATTCACAAGAGGAAGTACATTCAATTGATCCCACCCTTTTTTTTCAATACAAAATTTGTTTAGATTCTCCCGATCTACCGGATTATTCTATCTTTGAGAAGTGGTATAGCAGAGGATTCCGTCTTAGTAATAAGTAAGTAATTGATAGTAACAATTACACCTCACCACATTTATTTTATAAACATATCAACTTTAGTGACATCTAAATTGGTGTTAAGTACCGAGTGCTAGATAAATTCACTCAAACACACATACAATTGACCACTACTCCAATTAATAATGTGAATCTTTGGATGGAATCCTAACAGAACCAATAATATGCAGACCTTCTTCTTCAGATTCAAAACATGCACACTCATTGCACTATACTTTTGAGATTAATTCCAATAAAACCTAAGCCGATCAAATAAGTAGTGTACCATTTATAGAGATTGCAAATAAATGACACATTCCCATTCGCGTGAACAAATTAAGACGAAAAAAAGTCCATAGGCGTAATATAGCTCGACCACAAAAACTGACGTGTCGGTAAAGCGAACAATGTGCAAGAAGAAGGTCTCGATCTTGGGGTGATTGTTCGGTGAAATCTATGACGATACAAATTCATTGATATAATAGTAAAGCCAGGTAAAGTACCGTTCCCACGAGTTATGATTTCTAATTGCTTAAAATTCAATCAATTCTAACGTTAGAATAAGCCCTAACCTTCCATGAAAACAATTAACCAACTTAGCTCGATGAATGGAAAGTTGCTTGGTGATTTTAAGTAAAACAGGATAGAATGATGTCACTATGAATCTAACTTCCATCATTTATATTCATTTTGAATTTCCATATCTAAACTTCCCAATTCAATTTATGCTTAAATTGAAAATTGATAATCATAAATTATCTAATAATCTCTTTCGAGTAGAATTAAACCTAATTTCATATATCGTCCAAAATATTCTTATTTCAAATTGAGAATATAAAAAGCATTTAATATCAAGATTATCTAATTTAATTGCACCAAGCATAGAAAATTATTTCTAATTTCTATAGGAATTGGTGTTTAAAATCATAATGAGTTAATCTATTTTGAACCTTCCGAGGCGGTAAAATAACTGCCAAACAAGCTTTTAAATGGTGATCAATCATTTTAAGCGGACATTCAATTCATGGCATAAATCAAAATAACTATTAAATTGGGATTAAGGAAGGGAATTCATGAATTAAAAGAACATTAAAAACTTACATCTTCATCCAAAGCATAAAGAAATTAGCCTACCATTCTTCGATTACAAAAATGAAAATTAAATATAGAATTCATTACCGGATTATTGGATTACAAGAAGAAATATGAAATGTGGTTTAACCGGTTGAAAATCTTCAAAAGAGATGCTGGCCAACAAATCTCCAGCTTCTTTCTTGCTAACAAATTGCCGATGAAGAAATTACGATCCCCAAAACTTGTGTTTTCGTCCTTCTTTTCTCACGAGGTTTCACCTCGTTTTCTCTCTCTCGAGAATCTTATTTTATATCTTCTATTTAGGGTTCAAAAGATCTCCAAGTTTCAAGAACCATCTGCCAAAAATATTGCAGTGAGACGGAGAATCTACCCCATGAGTAAGCAGGCGGGAGCCGAGAGAGGGGTAAAATTTTCCTCTCTTACCTTGGGGCGGACGAGAGAGGAGATTTCCTCTCTTCTAGCTCGTCCGTTTGCCTTCGTTTGATTCCGGTCGACTAAAGGTAGGCTTTTGGTACGCTTTCTTGATAATACATTCAAGTGCTCATTGAATTCCATTAGTCTTTTCCATACCCTAATCTGTAATTTTAAACTTCATTTCACCTCGCATCACCAATGATCTCTTGTTGTCCTAAATATATGAATATTGATAGAATTAGTGCAATAAATGCTTTATTTTTAATCAAGATAACATAGTTAAAGTTAAGTCAGAAGGAGGATGAAATGCCGTTGTAGTAAAGATACTGCCCCTCATGCCCGCACTCGAGTGAGGCAAGAGGAGAATTTCCCCTCTTGACTCGTCAGTTTGCCATTCATTTGATTCTAGTCGACTCGGGTGGCTTTGGTCCTTTCTTTTGGTAATACATTCAGTGCTCATTTTCTAGATTCCTATTGGGTCTTTTCCATGCCCTAATCAAATGATTTTAGCCCATTTCACCCTCCTTGTCACCAGCCAGATCTCGCTGTTCTAAATATATGAATATTGATAGAATTAGAGCAATAAATACTTCGTTTTAATTGGAATTTATAGTTAAAAAGTTAAATCAAAAGAGGTTAAATACGCAGTATAAAATACTCTTATCGCTGATCCAAAGGGAAAGTGTTATTTTCTTTTAGCGTTCATTAGTTTTTTAAACCCATGCATAAGTGAAATTAGGAATCACCCTAAATTAAATTTTTGTTATTATGTGTTAATACAACGATACCCGCCATATTTTCTTGTTTTTGGATTTGTTTTCCATATGTTTATGTGTGATCAATAATCTTTTTGTGCAATCGGGTGCTTAATGTATTTTTCAAATTTGTTCAAATTTATAATTTTTGGAATTTTGCAACATATGAAATTTTAGACGTACTTATTTTCACTGAGTACCATTTTATATTTTGTCTTGCATGCCTATCAAGTTACTCCAAATTCGATACTTGAATCTTTATTTTTTCAAACAAAGGTCATTATCACTATAATCTTGTAATATAGTCGAATTTTTCAATTATGATCTCTGTTGAAAGCGGATTGCATTGTTAGGCGCAGATTTTCATATTTATTTGGAACACTTAATTTAATCATATTGTATGTTGCCTTACTAATTGTCTAATTTTAAGTATTTTGG
Organism: Forsythia suspensa; assembly: GCA_023638005.1. Taxonomy (NCBI): domain Eukaryota; kingdom Viridiplantae; phylum Streptophyta; class Magnoliopsida; order Lamiales; family Oleaceae; genus Forsythia; species Forsythia suspensa. The sequence continues at coordinate 16,150,296 of CM042669.1, forward strand.
GATCAAAAGAATTCATATTCTAAAATGGAAACTCATTTGTTATGGAATAGGCGTTGTCATCATTCTCTTCCTCACATACAAATAAAAACATGTATATCTATATTACGTATTAATGTTAATTGTATATATATATTAATGTTAATTGAAGAAATTCACATGTTATGCGGATGGTACTATCATCATTCACATATTTACATACGAATGAAATCATGTATCTATGTTATATTCATGTTATTTGCAGAACCTCACTTGTTAGTGGACGATGTCTGTAAATGGAACTTGTTTAATCCATTAGTAATAAAAACATGTATATATGTTACATGTTAATTATTAATGTTTATCGTGTTTTATATTAATATTAATTGAAGGAATTCACATGTCGCCGGAAGCGTGACATATTAACATTAATGAATCATGTATCTATGTTACATATTCATGTTATTTGCAAATCCTCACTAGTTAATGATTGTGTCATAATCATTATCTCAATGTGAGTAGTAATAAAAACAAGTATCTATGTTACATGTTTAGTTTTCACGCTTCGTCCGTTACAGTTAACCTTTCAGTTCTTAGCCGCCGCCAGACAATTAATAAATATTATATTGATGTATTTTCTTTATATTCTTATATTATAGAGCGGAATACATCATACATCCCCGACCAATGGTGCCTCAAGAAAGTAAATGCATTCTCGAATGCTAAATGTTTTCAAAGATATCGGGTTGGACGATGTTCAATCTCAAATGGCTATGTTTTCGTGAGACGTGCGTTGGTCACTTTCTTTGTGCAAATGAGATTTCATTGAATCACCCTACCATTCACCAAATCCTTGTGAGGGAATTTAAGCAATCAGTGCCTAAGAGATGTGGTTTAATATCGTGACGGTCTTGTAAATTTACCATCGCTCCGTGATTTCTACCTCATGACTAGATTACGATGCTCTCGGGTGATGACAAAACGATCCAAGTTCGGACAATAATTTTGTAGGATTAAAAATGATCTATTCGGCCGCATACCAAACTTCGCCATTAGACATGTCTCGATCTATTATGCAAATGCGCTCAACTAAGCGATCGTGGATGTGTCGGCTTTGGCATCTATTTTCATCCTTACGCCCTCATGTTTACAATTTCATAGAAAGCAGCTGGAAGAATCATTGATAGTGCTTATTGAATCGTGAAGAGATGAACACATATGCATAGGGGTAAAGAGGCGTTTGGGTTTACCCATTTCATCTCTTAAAAGTCGGTCTCAGAAACAAGTCACTAATCATAGAAGGCAACAGCAAACCTGCGGATGCTTATAGAATAAGCTGGGTTTTAATTGCATTAAATATGGATTATTGAAACCTCTACCAATTCCTAGAAGGTGTTATGTACCAAGGTCGGAGATAATTGCCCGTCAATACTAATTGGACATCCGAGGGTATAAGAAAATGTATCGCAAGACAACCTCAACTGGCAAAAGATATATTTAGTCATCCAAATGTAAGTCATGGAACCGAATCTTCTTTCCTCGGTAGCATATTGTATATATAACAATCTTTCAAAACTATTTTAATGACCTTGAATGAAATTTAATACATGTAACGTAGTTGCACACGTTTAAACCTAAAACCTACAAACAATCTAGAGACATCAATCATACTCGAGTGGTATATTTCTGATTGACGTTGACCCATGCAACGTATTGAGCATAAATGACAATGATTTTCGCGGCTCTTGTTGTCGCTACCACCAAGACTAAAATTTATGAAAAGTGGTATCGCATCTCATAACTAAAGTGTAATTGGTGCTAAAATAGTTAAAAAGGTGTGTCCCAATTCTTATAAAATATTTTTAGAGATATTATTTAACGAAAAGAATAAACCATATTATCAAGGGAGAATAAGTCGACATTGTTAATTTGATTTCTTACGATATTGTGGTCGAATTACTCGCTCAGAACAACACATATACACAAAGCCCAATATCGTTGTTCATAATTTCCAAGCACCTCACCTAGCATGGCGGTGAAGCTCAATCGAAAATGTCACCCACACATACATGTTTCCATAAAACCATTGTACATCATTAAGTAGTTAATTTTTATCAAAGAAATCTATTTTTTCTCAAGTAGAATATTCTCGCAACTTACATTAATTGATGTAGAACTCTGCACCCGTGAAATGACGAGAACCATCGTGTTGGCGTATATCGTCGGGCATCATCAACACGTAATCCTTAGGTCGAGAAGAACAAGAAGATATCACAGATGCAAAGGTGATGGAATTAAGTGCAAGCTAATGAGAAAAAAAACAGATTTAACAACAACATGAATTGTAACATGCAATCACATATTCATCTAATGTGGAAGGTGTTTGATAATATTTTTTAAATATTAATTTATTTAATTGTACGACACTTAAAATATCTTTCAACCAATTCAGCACCGTCAAAGAAGGAGTCCATTAACGTCAATGTTATTCCAAGCACGCACGAGAAAATATGGTTGACCATTTTATTATCAAATGCACTTGTAAACTTCTTTTGATGAGTTTAGCAATATCAATTGAGGATGGTCTCGAAGGCGCGGTGATCTAGTTAAACACCTTTTAACGTATGAATAAACCCCCACAACCATTTAGGGCTAATTCAAGAGATCTACCATCGTTTGTCATGTATCCCACAAATTGGTCAATTCATTTCTTTCGTTCACATTAATCCGTTATCATTTATTCATTTATTTTATGTAACCCTTTTCGCACCATCATCCGCTAGTCCCAAGATACACGTTAATATTTTGACAAAAGTAATGTGATATATAGTGATATCCAATTGTGCCAATACCTGGTCAGTTGTGATCCGTTTCCATTTCCAAAAAATTAGCTCACATGTTCGTTAACTTCGTACGAGGTTCACGCAGTTAATAAAAGGTATATTATCAGCGAGCAAATTTGAAACATGGCGATCATCGAGATTCACAATGCATTGTTTACAATTGGTGAGGGAGACATTCCTTAAGGTTCAATCTGGGAATAGATTCGAGCTACCCTCCTTGTCTTCTACTAGACTGATGGCATGGAGTTAGGCGAAAGGGACTTGAGGTATCGATCAATACATTTGAATAAATGGAAGTTCAACCAATAAAGGCAAATCGAAGGTTCACATTCGTCCTCTAAAAGTTGGACCAGCGCTTTGTATAATTATTAAGCATCTCACAGAATGTGAATTCTTTATTCCTTTTTCTTTGTGTAATGCTAACCATGACCCAGTTGTTTTTTTCTGTTTATTACACCAATGGTCGGGTCCATGGTCTCATTGCGTGTCTCCATCTCCCCATAATGCATAGTTATCATTCACAAGAGGAAAGCAACATTCACACCGGTCCCAATCTCTTTTTTCAATACAAAATTTGTTTTAGATTCCCGATCTACCCGGATTATTCTATATCTTTGGAGAAAGTGGTATAAGGTAGATTCGATCCTAGTAATAATTAAGTAATTGATAAGTAACAATTACACCTCACCACATTATTTATTTATAATAATGTAATAACATTTCTATGTTATAAATTATTAAACTTCAAAAATTTCATAAAAGATGACCGAATATACTTTACGCAATGGATATTGGACAGTTCCTTATTATTTTTCTAAAATATTGGTGGTATGAGCTCCAAAGAGGCACCCTTTCGAACCATCTAGCCGGTATCTTTCTTTATCTTTAATAAGCTTTTATTATTTATTCTATTTTGGTCTCTCAATATTATTAACGATGATAAAAATATTGTTACATATTGATGCTATATTTTATTACATGAGAGCGAGGACGAAGTTCCGCAAAATAAATAAATCGAGGAATCATCGATGAAACGATACGATAGCTGTTGATTTCAAGACGTATCCATATTTCATCAATTCAGCTGACAGCAAAGTCATAGATCAAACAAAGTTCCCTTTATGTTGTATCTAATCGAAACAAGATATGGTTCTATGAATAATCGGAAAGCGTTGATCCTGTTCTTTATTCACCGTTTTAAACGGATAAAGCGCGCCCGTTGGATATTAGCACAAGAGTATCGTTAATTTTCATGCTCGTCCAAGTTCAAAGGACCATTTATTTAAATAAGAATCTCTTTTGTTACATGATTTCTTCTTAATTGTAACAAAGTTCGAACGAGAGTACCAAGGCCATATTGTCTAATGAATAAAAATACATATCAACTTTAGTGACATCTAAATTGGTGTTAAGTACCGAGTGCTAGATAGAATTACTCAAACACACATACAACGGTTTGAACTACTACTCAATTAATAATGTGAATCTTTTAAGATGGAATCCTAAGAACCAATAATATGTGCGTGGACTCGTTCTTCTTCAAGATTCAAAACATTGCAGACTAATTATTCAATTAATACTTTTGAGATTAATTTCCAATAAACCTGTCTTGATCAAATAAGTAGTATGTACGCATTTCTAGAGAGTAGAGATTGCAAATAAAAGAATCTATGAGATTTGGAAAAGTGGAACTCCATATACAAGCATCTCTTTATTGATTATCAAGTTCACAATGCCATTTAGCCTTCTTTTTGTGGTGAGATTTATTTCGATTCGCTTTGAAAAGAAACGGACTTTAATAATTAATATTCGGTTGGGAGATAATTAGCAAAATCTAAATGCACGTTACCGCTAATCAAATAGTCCCCATCTAATTAGGGCATTTACATTACACGGAGAGGCAATTGCAATATTTATGGATGTTTACTATGGACTCTAAAAGGATTAATTGAAGAAAAGAAGCGTATGCCTAGTAATGATCAAGTGATTTATACATACGAGTAAGCAAATTTAACTTGAATCATCACCATGAAGAAGTTTTGAGTAATTACTCATCCGATATGCGAGATCTCTTATTGCTAAACCGGAAAATTTGGATTAACTAACACTACTATACACAAACTTCTTTAGCCTCCTGATATCCTTGCATTCATCTTCGTGACGCCTCCAAGCTTAAGGATCAAAGAAAGCGTTGAAGAAAAATGGTTAATTCGGTCTCATTTAAATCTTATCTTCAATAAAAATAAGTAAACATTTTAATTGCTATATTTATATATATACCTTTGAATTATTGTGTGGAAAATCAGATTATCTTGGATAGAAAAACGGCATTGACTACTTAAAGACCCTTCACGAAACATACGGATAATTTCGTGAACATGAATTGACAATACAATCCGATTAAAGCAACCTCCATAGTCGAACCCATTACATGAATCTCAACGTCGGTGATTTCAACCCTCCCATTGTTGAACCATCTGACTTTCCCTCCATCAACCAATTCTTCTTTTGCTTCATTTTCTCCAAATGAATCCAAACTTTTAATGTAATCAAACGTTAGTATATTATTTATCTTAAACTTGACTTTATCGAGTACAAGAACCGCATGGAACGTTAACTCGGGTGGAGAATTTATCGAGGCAATGTTAGACTACCACCAATAAAATGATGATGATGATGAAAATCTCACTTAGGACAGAACGGCAAGAAATAATGTGTATTGTGGAAGACAACTGCTATAAACCAAATTCTTGAACCTTTAATACTTGTAAATTTCATCCTTTAATAATGTGTATTCGAATCCTACATTTTCGAGTTTGCTCTTCATCTAACTTTGCAAATAATCCGTCAGATTCTATGAATACCACATTTCAAGAATGCTTCACATGCCAACTATTGGTCCAATATGCACATCTTCACACTTATTCTTAGAAATGTGGGGAGGTAGGATATGTGGAGAATTACAAGGATAGATTAAAGGGAAGATATAAAAGAAAAAAGGAGATTGAGTCAATCTTTCGGTCATACATTTACAATCCTCTATTTTATGACGTGTGAGAGGAAGATTGTTCGTAAATTTACAATCTTTCGTGTCGACATTTGGAACTTAGTACCTTGATCCAACAATAGTCTTATCCACTCTACTACGGTATCATCAAGGAGTTAATTTCACATATCAAACCTGTTTTAACAATTTTGAACCCCATAAATAATATAGAGAAATTTCATCCAAACATACAACCTAATAGAAAATAACCCATAATTATTTTTAAAAATGTAAAATTAATTAAAGAATAAATAATTTCCTTCGAGTTAAATGAACTTAATGCTCATGCACTCCAATGACCCTCATCTATGAGAAAAATACCCATCTTTTGGGGCATTCAAAGCCGCATGAATAAAATCCCTTACCTTCAAATATTCAAAAAATAAATAAAAGAATCACTATTTATTATATATTGTTCTTGTATCTATATAAGTTATGTTCAAATAGCAAGAGAGAGAAATGGGTCATCGAATCTGCATCACCGCCAATTTGCAGAAAAGCAAGCGAGAACCGAGGTGTACATTCACCCAAAAATTCAAATTCAAAAAAAGAATTATAGACACCAACAAAGGCAAATGACAAACAAAATACAATAAAATGTAATGCAAAGACACAGATACCCTCGGTTGGACCAAATGAGAAAAAATACAAATGTTCTAAAATACACCAAAGAACAAAAATCACAACTAAAATCGTGCGATTCTACGATCGAGATCTTTAAAAGAGATAGGAATGGCTATTCAGAGTTCTTGAGTTGGAAAACGACAAAATTGGAAAAAAATCATGAAGAAGAACGATGGTGTGTGAGGAGAAGAGAAGCGTTTATGTTTCTTCAAATCGAGCAAAACGACACCATACTACACGGGTAAAAGAAACCCCAAAAAGATCGTTATTCAATACATGATAAGAAATTGATTTCTAATGACACAATATATTCACAATCTAATGAGAATACATAATAAGAAATTGATTTTAACGATATCTAGCACTTGTTTTTGTATGTGAATGCATGATATTTAGAGAACTATGCATTTATAGAGCATGGAAAACAAAGAGGAAATCATGAAAGTAATTGCTTGGTATATACCATCACAGTTAAATAGCGAATGTATTTAATACCTCTTAGACATGGTCGCAAGATGACTCAAGATAAAAAGAAAATTGCGAATCAAATCATAATGACTAGATTGGTTCAACTCAATTAGAAGCTGTTTCACATAAAAATGGGACTAAGAGTCACAACAATAATATCAAGTGCACATCTTAATGTTAAAGAAACAAAACAAGAGTCAAAATAAAATTAAATCTAGCAAATTTTAGGTTCAAAATAGGTGGGTGCGAAGTCCAAGAGAGAGAATGTTTCATTTTGGTACTACCAAAGGGATCGATGATTTGGATTGAACTTTTGGATCAACCGGATTCACATAAAAGGAAGCTATGAGGCTACACCCCAATATATATGAGATTATAAGCTTTATCCACTCACAAAATACTTTTCACTGTTTAATAATCGGATGCTCGGCAATAACTTTATACCATTTCGGTTAGTAGTCGTAAATATCACGAGTAAACAAAAGGAAGCTGCATTACACAACCCAACCCGAATAACAAGAATTATTTCGTGTGTTCATTATCAAAAGAGATTTATAGCAATCAAATGCCTTAAAAATTGTACATTGGTCTTTTCAACAAAGTAAATATCCATGAACAACTCCTAAAGCCCTTATCCGATAAGAACACCGTTGAAAAATAATAATTCAAGAAATAATTAAGGTTCTTGCATCCATCTAATTGAGTTATTTGTTCTTCTTTATCAAATTCTTATAAGACTCTAGCTTTAGAGTTGTCATCAATCGTAATCCCAAAATTAAATGATTGCAAATGTTTCAAGTAATCGGCATGAACAACTATATTGGACAAATACATATTAATTCGAGCATAAAATCATGAACGTGAATGTAAAAATAAATTAATATTCAAGAAAATTGGTATAAAAATGAAGGAATGAAATACACTCACCCCGCCATAGGCATTAATAACTAATCCATTTTAAGCGGATCAACAATATCATTCCTCAAATAACGCATTGCATTTCTCTTCTTGGATAATCTCAATCCGAGTATTTGTCATCTTGATCGCTAACTGCTATTCAAACAAAATCACAAATTAACCCCAAAAACAAAGAAAAATAACCCACTATTATATTAAAACAATCTAAAAAGAAGAGGGAAAAAGGAAGAAATCAACTTGCTTTATTTCCATAATAATCGTTTTACCATTGGAGTAAAACTTGCTTTTCAACAACCGTCAAACATTTTCTCCACTTTTCTAGATTTATTTTTCCTTCAAAGATTATTGATTAAAGAACAATTTCAAAATTGTTCTTCTAATGCAAAAGATGACCCGATTGAAAACTAAACGAAATTTTATTTCTACCATAAAACTTATCAATTAATCAATAAAATTCTCTAGAAAAGAAAATGGTGAAAGAGAGTAAGATAAACCTTGACAAGAAAACTAAAGCTTAAACATTGGAGTGTATCATAATTCTTCGATCTTAGTCATAAGCATCATTATAAAAATAATCTGAGTATCTATTGCAACAAGTAAAATTCAAGAGCGTCATTAAATTGAAATTGTAGTTAAAAGATACCTCCACCATTTTTTCCTTCTTCAACGAGATATAATCAAAGAGACAAAATGGTGATTCGAGCAATTTAATAAATAACTTGATTGAAAATTTAGTCAAATGCGGTAGTGCAATTCATCAAACACCAAGACAATTAATTTGAGGCCAATTAAATCACTAAAACTTAATAGAAATGAATTCAAGGATTTCTTGAACTTTTAAGGGCCAAAGTGCCCAACAAATGCAAAACCCGAATATGCCATATCGGAGAACCTAACATGCCATACCTATATTCATTGATAGAATATCCAATTCATTTATTAATAAAGTGAATACCATATCCCACCGACGGTTTTTTTGTCCGATATTTCCATGCTCATCCATATAGAACTCATCATTATTCTCACTACGGTATAAATATACCGACAATTTCCATGAAAAGAAATTAGATCCTAGATATGTATCCGACTTATACAAAGTCATAACTAAATTTATTAGTGTTAATCACATATAATTATAGATTAGAATCAAGTAAGTTTTGCACCGCAAACCAATGCCAACCTCAAATCCATTAGTTGGTATTGACATAACGGGTTTTGCCCTCAATTTATCAAAGCGGGAACCAAGCCCTAAGAAGAAACAAATTAATTTTCGACTTTCCGGATTTCACAAGATCAAAGAATGTTGCACACCTAAAATCATAAACATGGAATAAGTAATATAACTTACTACGTGGCCTTGAATGTGTCAGAACGTCCCGGAAGGTTCAGGTGGGCCACTCTTTATCGGGATGACCTAATACCACAATCAATCATCAACAATTATTTCTAGAACAAATTTTCTTTATTATGGTAACTATGACCCAATTTGTTTTTTTTCAAGCGATTACACCAATACCGTCCATGGTGCATTGCGTGTCTCCAGGTCCCCATACGTAAGAAGTTATCATTCACATGAGGAAGTACATTCAATTGATCCCCTTTTTTTTCAATACAAAATTTGTTTAGATTCTCCCGATCTCACCTGGGATTATTCTATCTTTGAGAAGTGGTATAGCGAGAGGATTCGAGTCTTAGTAATAAGTAAGTAATTGATAGTAACAATTACACCTCACCACATTTATTTTATAATAATGTAATAACATTTCTATATTTATAAATTATTAGGCTTCAAAAATTTCATAAAGATGATCTGAAAATATCACCTGCAATGGATATTGGACCAGTTCACTTATTTTCTAAAATGTGGTGGTATGAACTGAAAGAGGTACCACTGAACGACGAGGTAATATTTTCTTATCTTATTGCTTTTATTATTTATTCTATTTTAGTCTCTAATATTAATAACGCATGATAAAATATTGCAGCATATTGATGCTATATTTTATTACATGAGAATGAGGATGAAGTTCAACCGTCTAAATAAATCAAGGACCACGTGTACTGATAGTCTATTTGATTTCAAGATCAGATCCATATTTGATCAATTCATGAAGGATAGCAAAGTCATAGACAAACAAAGTTCCCTTATGTTGTATCTAATGGAAACAAGATATGGTTTGCGAATAATCGGAAGACATTGATCATGTCTTTATATTCGTTTTTTCATGGATAAGCGCGCCCATTGGATATTAGCACATTTTGTCATAGCAAGCGGCATGTGGATGTACAATTCATCTTTCAAATTAATTAGAGATGTAGTTGTACTTGCTTTCATGGACCCACTTGCGTCACATTATCCCACATCTCCTTCAAAAAACCAAGGTGTTGAGTTATGTAACCCCAGATAGTTCTTTGTCTTGCAGATTGTGTAAAGACATCCTGCAGCAAACAAATGGGTAAGGTTTATAACTTCTAATGTTTGTAAATTTCTTTCTACTACTTCAATAACGAGTTTGTATGCGTTTTTGTGTTTCACAATGGTGATTGTGGGATTTTTGTGATCAAATATGCGGAATACATTTTTTAGAAAAAGATAAATGCGATACCGAATAAGTTTGATACCCACATGGCTCGATACAACATGGTTGTTCAACTTTACAAGTTTGCAATCGAAAAGCCTAATATACCACTGTCAAAGCTGGCGAAGTAGAGCACCTATTATGGTTCAAATATGATGATGTAGTAAGTTGAAATAATATCTAGAATTGTATTTGATATTTTATCGAAGGGTTGTTGGTTTTGGAGAATTTTCAAATATTGATCTAATGTAGGTACTAGTATTATTTTGATCTAAGAAAACTTAATATATAAATATATTATAATGTTTTGGAAGTAGAATGAATTATTAGCACATTGAATCATTCTAATGATAGATGCACTAACAATCCAACTCCAGAAAAATGATGCCAATGTTAATTTTTTTATTTTTTGGGGAGGGATATTTACATTCATTTATGTAGCACATGTAACTTCATGTTAAGTTTGTGTTAACCTTGACTCCCAATGTTACTTGTACTGTCCGTTGAAGAATGCAATTGTATCCACATAATTACAAGTCTCTTGAAGAATCAAATTGTATCCATACGATCGAATAAATGTTTTGGTCGATCCATATTTGTATAAATATTTTTGTCGAGACGTAAAAACTTTTTTTTAATGTAATCATTAGTTTTAAGAATCATTTTCTTATTAAGAATTGTATTTTGTTCATAATCAATATTCACCTTTTCGAATCGTTACGTCAATACGTGATCGAATAATTCATTGATATGCAATCAGTTTAATTCACAATTTTTATCAATATTTGAAATCACCAATCATATCCATATTTTGAGAGTCAAGGTTAATGCTAATTTTATTTTTTTATCATAAATTTCAGCAAACACACCTATCAAATGTTAACAAGCTAGATTGAAATATTCACAATGGCCAAAACAGTAATTACTAATTCGAGATAATGCATGACATTATAATGTTACCAATGGCTGACAATTATTCAGCCATCATTATAGAGAATGTATTTGGATTTGAAGTCAGCTAACCTACCATATAGATTCTCGCTAAAACAATACAGCACCATTGAAATAATTGAAACTCATTAAAAGACAAATAACACATGGACAATTATATAATTTATTGTAGATTGAATGCATCAATACATCCCCCAACGTTTCACAGAAATGAAAATATAGATTACAAAGATAAACCAAATATTTGGCTACCTGTCATCTAGCTAATGACAAGTTTAACCAAATTGATAGAATTTACATTTATTTTCAATAAATAATTTATCCAAAACAGTTAGTCCACAGTTACCCTTTTTGAACTATTACCCTACAATGAGATACATATAAGTATTAATAAGAATGAATTCAATACAATAAGCAATGAATAAGAATCTGAATTTTTTACCTCCAAAACATTATTAGAATTCTCATTCCTTTTTCATTCGGATTTGCGTTTGATGGTGTTGGATTTTTGTATCTTGTTCGGTTGTGACCGTATTCCGAACGACGACTACATCTCAACGTCCTCTTGACGTCGTACACACTACGTAGACGCTTCAAATGTGGCATTCCGGAGCGTCTCTTTGAAACAGGTGCTATAACTACCATATTTTGTACAATTTCCGGTATATTCCAATCAGACTTGTTACCAAACGGATAAATTGTACCACTATACACCGCAAGATACAATTCTTTGCTATAATAAGGTGAGCAGTAGTCATAGATTGACATGTTATTTTTACCAATGACTGCTATTACATGTGGACATGGCATTTCATCAATCTGGAAACGTTTACAAGAACAAACCTTTTCATCAAGCCTCACCAAGTATGATGTTCCTTCGTCGTTCACCTGATATGCACTATCGATTGATGGTAACACATATAAAATGTTCAATAAAAGATTTAAATCAATCAATATCACCAAAAAAATACATTAAATTTTACAACAATTTCGTTAACATGATGTAACAGGTTATTATATTAATAAATAAACACATAATTGTTATCATACCTCTAGACCCAATGATTTCATCGATCTATCCCTCATCATGCTCTCACATCTTGATCCAAGTCTTATGAACGTGTTTTTGACAACATTTGCATTCTTGTAGAACAATCTTTGTACTACACAATGCAATGACTCGAACAAAGCTTCTCTTCGGGATTTTTAGGCGATTTAGTAATGCGAGAATTCATCGATTCTACAATGTTTGGCGTCATTGTGAAGAACCAATTTGACGTCATATAAGCTCTAGACCATTTATGGTACTTTGCATCCTCTTGCATTAATATTGTTATATCACGTTAGGTAATTTTCGTATTTTAATATATTACAAATAAATTAAAATCCATTACTAACCAGAAATGCCCGAATACGCCCGTTAATCAAGTCTAACTTTCTCATTTGGTTCAAATTACGATCTTGTGTAAGCTCTCATTTGTAGCATTGAACGATTTTCTTATGAACTTAGCATTTTTACCAAATTACTTATTTAAATTTTGATACAGATGATAAAAACACATTCTGTGTATTGTACTCGGATACACCTTCTTGGCTGTATTTTCTATGCTACCATGCCGATTAGAAACGATAACAAGTCCGTCATACCGTCAGATGTTTCTTTCAACCTTAGTAAGAACCACTCCCACGAATAATTATTTTCTGAATCACAAACATCGAAAGCAAGTATGAAAATATTGTTATTAGCGTCCTGTGTACAAGCAAAAAATAGGGTCCCATTGTAAGTACCTGTTAAAAAAGTTCCATCAATTCTATAATAGGTTTGCAATGTTTCCACCATTCTAATGATGCCCCTAATGCCATAAAGCTAAACAAAAACTTGTTATCGCCGTCTGTCTCTATTCTTGTATATGAGCCTGGGTTTATTTGTTTAAGAATATGCATATATGCCGGTAGTCTCCCTATGATAGTTCTGGATCACCTCTTATTATTTCCTATGCACATTTACGAGCTCTTCAAGCTTTCTTGTAACTAATCGATACCCCGTAGTTTCTCATCATATCCCTTACAATATCAACTGGTATGTAAACCGTCTTTGCCGAAACATACTTGTATTCAATATAGCTCACCAATGAACAAGTTGTTAGTCTGTGATCTCCCAATGCGGCGTCCAAAGAGCATGTTTGATCGTTGTTTATATTTCTTATTTTGAACATCGTCGTCTTTATAATTATTGAAGCTTGAAGTCCCCATTTGCATGTGTCATCCAAACACTTTAAGACGTACTCATTCTTGTCTGATTTGTAAACCTTAAACTGAAAACAATAATGAATTGCATATAGTGCTAGACGTGTTACCAACAAATCCTTATTTCTAAAAACTGCATTCACCTTAAAAACCTCAATACTAAGACGGAAGATTACATCGCACTCAATATCATCAGTAGTATGGTCAGGATATTTCACGTATTCACGTATTGTAGAACACATCTCTTGATGGTTGGTAAAATAGGATTCGAGAAAGTATCTAAACAACCATTACCAGAATCATGGGTAATAATAGTCTGGGGATATATAATATTATCAACTCATGTCAATCCATTACCCAAGCACATCAGAATGTCATTATTAGAAGCAACATTTTCAATATCTACACATAGTGGGAACTTTGTCAAGTCCAGGATCATTTATTTTAATCGTATGTAGAAATGTATAGAAGCATCCTTTGCAAAGTTTTATGAGGGGTCATTTGTCATTATTTGATACTGCATTGTAATAAAACACTCTAACTGATCCTGTTTTAATTCCTTCATTATAATCTCTACTAACTTCATATAACTACAATCCATGGGAATGATTATTCCTACAATTGAATGAGCATCGTAAAACTGCGAAGAATCCCACTCACCGTCGAAGTAAACCAACACACTTATCGATCTCATATCTGTAACATAAATTATACATTTGATATATTAACTAGTGCCAAATAAACTACAAGGTGATTCATTTGTTTTCCAATCATATTAATAGATTGCATATATATTCCATGGTCTAATTCAAGAACAAATAAAATTATAAACATAGTTTTGTTCCAAGTTAATAGGATAATACAATTTCAACTATTATCTAACCCAATATATATTCAATAATAATTCACCAATTTTTAGAGAATTCTGTATACATACAAGTTGTTGTTACTACAATGTCACAAATTTGAAAAAAAAATATGTAGTCACAAATATAATGACTAAAATAATAAATTAGAATCTTACCGGATGAAATACAATTCTTTGGAAAATTATCGGTTTCCACTAATCGGCTAATAAATTATCATACCCAGAAAATTATCGCAAATTGTGAATATTCAAAACCCAGAATATCTATATAAAACATTAAGATAACAATTAAGAATTTGGATATCAAATTTAGATTACATTTAAAGAAAAATATTTAAACAACATTTCAGGTCCATAATTCAAATTAATTACCTAGAAATTCGCTCTGATTTAACGATATTAGATTTCGTGAATAAATCTTCAGTAATAATCTTCAGAGAAGGCGAATGAGAACATAGAAACCCAAATTCAAAATGGTGATATCTTTTGTACCAGCGATAATTTTTTGAGAATTTAAATATCCGGTGATAATCTTCTCTACCGGGAAACAAGCAAATAGAATCCTACTATTGATACTTTCTTTTCTAGAAGAAGATTGATAGTGTTTTTGAAATTCAAATTGAGATGCTTATGGGATGATACTAATCTATCACAAATAGAAGTAACAGCTGAATCAAAATAGAAGGAAGAGGATTTTTAGATGGTATTTATTGTCCAATAAAAATAATTTTTATTTTTTATCATTTAGTATTTTTTTTATTTATGCTAATTAAATCCAGTAGTTTTGCAAATGGCAGATAAAAGGTAGGCATCTATGTTATTAACCCTTTTATTATGCATTTGTTAAAATATTTGAACTTTCATTGAGTTGTTGGGCTCTCCAAACATAAAAGTCAAATAAAACTTAATTATAAATATCACAATAATTTACATCCGCTATTTAAAACAAAAACATAATATCAATCTTTAACAAACTATCACAGAATAATAATTTCATCATCTAATCCATTAGTTAAATATGCAAATTATAAATCACAAAAGTAGAAATAAACAATTAAAAATATTATAGTCATCCAAAGTCAATAAATACGTAATTAAAAATATTACACTCATTCAAACTCAATAAATACGACATTAAAAATGCTACAATTATCCAAATTCCTCAAAAACAAACATAAAGTTGCACATTAAGTTACAATCTATCAGTGTCTCAGATTAAATCAAGTCTTTCGTACATATTCAATCGTCCCACAAGCTTCAAGTTGCATTCCTACAACAAATAAATGAAATATTTAGTAAAAAAATGAGTCACACATTAAATAAAGTGCCTTACACAATAAATGAAATATTTAGTAAAAAAATGAGTCACACATTAAATAAAGTGTCTTACACATATTTAGCAATACATCTTCTTGAAAAACTTGGAAAACTAATAAATCACTTAGCATTGACACATTCTTCGGTTGGTATTGGTTTCATTGATTCCAAAAATTCTAAAAAATAAATAAATTAGATACAAACACATAAAATTAACAATTGCATAGAAATAAATGTAGTACATTCATCTAATTTGTTGTAATGATTCACATCTTCTATATAGAATTCATCCAAGTTTAGAGAAGCTTTGAGCCAATTTTGGATGCATACTAAAACAGTCACCATTCTAGGGCATAAAGAACTATGAAATGGATCAAGAATTCTTCCTACAGTGCTAGAGGCAACTTCTGAAGCCAAGATAGACACTTGAATTGCCAATATACATCTCTTGCTAGTTTGGACAATGTACCATATTTACATCTATTGACCCTTCACCAATTAAGAACATCAAAATCTTTGTCATCTATGTCTTCACAAGTGTCCAATAAGTATCTTTTCACGTCATTATTATTTTAATCCAATCTTTTGCTGCTTTTTTTTTTTCTTAAATATAGAAATACGAGTAGAAGACAGTCGAAGTAGAACTTTCTCTACCATAAGTAAAAGAACTTAAAGAAGTTCCAATTGATACTTGACTGCTTTTAGAAGTTCCTACACATCCCACATACTAGTCATAAATACTAAATAGACATCATATTGGCTTACATAGTCTTGGTCATGTTACTAGCGACTATTATAGAGATCACCAAATTAATATTCAACACAATTCAATTTGTATCTTGCTTCGCATTAGCAACAAGCAACAATTGGTCAACATTTTCTATCTTACCCAATACTTGTCAAATGTTTTCTTCATGTTAGTGGTCATTTCACCCAAAAGAAGATCACCACTTAAACTCCATTAATCAATTTGGTTACAAGTGTACTTACTTCATGAAGGTAAGAACAAGAGATAACGTGCATTGAATATTGAAAGTTAATGTTACAATAAGGAAATTCTTAAGGAACTTGACAAAAACATAAGTATTCCCAATCAAAATTTGAAGGAGGTCCACCCCTTCTTCTACCACCATCATTCTCCCAAAAGTAATTTAAGTAATGTGCATCCTTTTCCTCTAACCTCTCAAAAGCTTCTTTGGAATTTCAAAGCAACTTCCAACATCAAA
The DNA here is from genome assembly GCA_023638005.1 of Forsythia suspensa. Taxonomy (NCBI): domain Eukaryota; kingdom Viridiplantae; phylum Streptophyta; class Magnoliopsida; order Lamiales; family Oleaceae; genus Forsythia; species Forsythia suspensa. The sequence continues at coordinate 16,167,359 of CM042669.1, forward strand.
TAGATAGAACTCCACCTAGTTGAAACATCCAAAAACAAAAGACATTTACAATCATTTTTTTTTCTTTCCTTGCACACTTCATCAATTTGTCGTACCAAGATAAGATTTAACAAATTTCACTATATTGTGGATACTAACAATTGAGTCATGTCTTTCCTTCAATCCCTCACATATAATCAATTAGACAATATGATCACAACATCTCATGTGAAAATATTTACCATCAAATACACACGCGTCATTACCCAATAAATCATCTCTCTATTAAGATAAGAAATAGATGTATCATTTGTAGATATATTGTCAACCGTATTGTAAAAACTTTTTCAATACCCCATTCATGCAAACAATGCTCAATAACTCTACCAATGGTTTCTCATTTATGATTAGAAATAATACATAAACTCAAAATTTTCTTATGAAGCGTCCAATCAGAATCAACATAGTATATTTTAAGCGACATATAATTAATATTTTAAATAGAATTTCAAGTATCAATAGTAAGAGAAATATTTTGATGGTAGACAAAATTTTGCATCCAAATATAGCTGATAAATATCTCTAATAAGAGTTCTACGAGATGGAGGGTCGAACTGAGGACATGCTATACTACAAAAGAGGCTAAACCCATGAGCTTCAAAACCTAAAACGTTGTTCATCTACACTCTTCCTTACTATAACCAACAACTATAAGTAGGAGTGGGCATGGGTTGGTTTGGTTTGGTTCGGTTTGGGCCCAAACCAAATCGAATCGCCCAAGTCGGTTTGGCTATTATTCGAAACCGAACCAAACCATGAGTTGGATAAAACCGATCAAACCGAACCGACCAATCTTGGTTCGGTTCGGTTCGGTTCGGTTTAGGCGGTTTGGGCTTTAATGTTTTGGGCTTGTATTTGTATACTAAAAAAAAAATTAATAAAATATTAACAAAAATTTACAAAAAATTTAAATATAACTCCCATTTATAAAATAACCTATTATTTACAACCTGTTTTTCGACATCTTATTTAAATTGTGGACATACTGAAACGTGAAATGGATTGGGCTGGGTTGTTGGGTTGGGCCACTTGGGTTGAATTTCATTTCATGTGTTTTTTGGTTTGGTTCGGTTTGGTTTGGTTTATTTGCTACAAACTGAAACCAAACCAAACCGAACCGAATATATTTTTTAACTTAGTAAACTAAACCAAACCAAACCAAACCACTAGGGTGTCAAAAACCGAACCAAACCGGATTGGATCTCGGTTCGGTTCGATCGATTTGAATTTGCTTGGATGCCCACCCCTAACTATAAGATTGCTCCCACCACCCTCAACTCGGTTCTCAAAAGTAGGATTTTTTGCTTTTATCCGGTTCTACCAAGATGAAGTTACACTGATTATTCAAATGGTTCATTAATGTTCCTATCCCACACATCTTACTCTACAAGCATCATCTGTCTCGCAATAGTTGCACCTACACCTAGGGTTTGGATTATTTTTATTTTCTATTCTTATGAAGTGATCTCACACTTATGAAGCTAATGTATTAAGTTTTCTCTTTCGTAAGCTTGATGGTTGAAGTGGAGGAAGAGATGCAGAATTTGTTTGTGAATTTGTTGTTGATGAGGTTGCATTGGTAACTTCAATATGACTATCTTCACACGTATTCTTATGTACCAAACATATTCCATACAAATACAAAAAATATATATAATCCACATATTTTCAAATAAAAAAATTTTGATGTCTTATTTCCACATACCAAATAACTAAATAAGGTAAATTAATATTTAGGAGAGGGTCCTCAACTCAAATTTTAAAAGATTTGTTAATATTTATGAATTTAAATCGATTTCATGAATTTGAATAGAATTCCACCGAATTTATAAGGTTTCAACAAAATTCTATATTTTAGATTTCAATATATTCTTATGGATTTGAAATAATTTTCATAGATTTGTGGTCTTTTTATTAAAAATAGTAATTTTACACTGTTTTTATTCTAAATAGTTCTAGCGACTACCCTACATAAGCAAATATTTTGGGTATAACCTGGAAAGAAGTGCATATTCAAAATTCAGAGGTCCAATAAAATATCAATTCTCATAATCAGCCTAGATTTCATTACAGAGCCAGAAAAGAGAGTACTTCATACACATTAATACATGGACTTTGATTCCACTTGCATGAGTGCCTTAAAAACCGTGTTAGATCAAATTGAGGCCAATTTTATATAAAATTAATTTGATTTTATATTTTATATACTTGTTTGTTCACTTGTCCCCTAATATGAACCAATCAAAAGTAAGGTATAGCCAAATCAACCATTTCCACTATCACTTACAAAACACTGAATTTATAACATTTACATCCCAAAGGCAAGCCCCATCTAACTTCAACATGCCACAAATAAAACCAAAATAATTCATCAATGGACCTAGAACATATTTTCCCAAAAATAAATGATGACATGCTCGATGGGTATGAATCATACAAACTAATCCTCGTATGGCTCGCTCAACAATCGACGGCTCTTCAAAAGCTGCTCAAAATTCAACTACTACCGAATAAGAAAGTATAGAAAATCTGAGCTAATAGCTCGTGAGTGGAGAGTTCAGTAATAAATCATAATTTTGAAGAAACGATTTCTCATATTATACATACGTATTGAGTAATTGCAACCGTAAATCATAAAGAAACGCATAATCGATAATTTAATAAATCGCAAAGAAGTGCCATCTAATAATAACATACGTAAACATGTGTTTACGCAAACTAAATAAGTTCATATCGAAAACTCACACCGAATGTATCATGAATCACCGATAATCTGAAATCAGAATCGTAATCAAATCGGTCATACATCGAGAAAGATTCACACCAAGCGAGCGGATAAAATCACCATATCGGTCATACGCACGTAGATCGGCTAAGCACTCCGACACGCCCAAGGCCCTCTCGTATGAAGTGACCTCTGAAATAAGCACCCTTATACACGGCCCAAGCCCCTCTGCATAAGAGTGGGTCATAAAGACCTCTCATAATACACCCTAGTACACGCCAAAGCCCTCTGCACTAGAGTAGATAACAGATCATCAAACTTTCGGTGGTTTTATAAACGTATCTAAATCACATTTCTCATGATAAAACATAACAATAACTTGCAATAATAGAACTGAATTTGTTTATAAAATCTATTATATTCTAGAAATCATGCTTGTCTTCATAATAATTTTGTAGCTAAAACACATGGTATTTAAATTCTTATATTTTGAAAATAAGTTTTCCACTCACGTAGCTTTGGCTAGGACTAAGTTGGTCGGTAAGCACCAACTTCCTCGTCGCCTCCCGAAATAGAATATAATTGCTCGAATAAATAAATAACCATCCCAAGTGACACTAATTATTAGAAACAAGGCTAAACTTAACTTACCATACTTAAGCAAAACTTATTCAAAATTACTTTACTCACTTGGATCTCATCCTTATTCTAATTCACCACTTATTCAACAACATATAATTTTCCTTAACATTCTCAACATTTTCTAATCTTCCATAAGGCCCAAAAATAATCTCCTTTATATCACATTCACTTAAGAGACCCAAATATAAATTATAGGGTTTGCTAAAATCATCATTCCAAGCTTATTACATAAATAAACCAACATAAGTCTTAATATCCTCAAAATAGCTTAAATATCTAAATAAACCCACTAAGTCAAGAACCCTAAAATTTCATCCATTAAATCCTTCATTTAACATGCAAATATAGCTCATAACACTAAGAATAACTTATCTCATTTCATAACATTCATATTGAAGTCCATAAGCAAAACCCTAATTTTAACTCATTTCTAAAATAAGAGGATTCTTGCTTACCTCTTGAAAATGGAGAAGAAATGGAGAACCCAAGCTAAAATCAACTCGGCCACACGACCTTCTTCTTCTTCCTTCCCTTTTCCGCTTTTCCTTTTCTTTCCTTTTCTTTCTTCTCTTTTCCCTTTCCTTTTCTTCTCGTCCGCTCTACCTTTCTCTCTCGCTTCTCGTGCGTAAATGACAAGAAAATGGATCCAATATCAATTTACAAATAAGCCCAATTGCAACTTAAGCCCCAACTTCCACAAAGTGACATTTAAATCCTTAAATAACCATAATTCATAAAATAGCCCAAAACAATTTATTCACTTAATTTAAGCCCAACTTTGACTATTTTACTTAGACTTGACCCGAAATTTCATTGACTTTGACTAAAAAGGATTTGACTATGACTAAATTAAAATGGGTCGTAACAATCTTACCTCCTTCAAAGAATTTCGTCCTCGAAATTGATCGGCTAGGCTTGAAATAATTGAGGAAATTGAGCACGATATGATCCTCATTCTCCCATGTAGCCTCATCTATCGAATGATTCTTCCAAAGAACCTTAACTAGCAAACGGTCTTGTTTTGTTGAACTTGCTCCTTTCTGCTAAGATCCGAATCGGTTCCTCTTCATAGGTCAAGTTTTCCTTCAATTCCACCACGAGATTCCAAAATATGTGAAGGATCCAAATATACTTAAGCATAGAGACATGGAATACATCATGAATTCTAGATAACTCAATCGACAAAGCTAACCGATAAGCAATCGCCCAATCCGCTCAATAATTTCATAAGGCCCAATATATCGAGGACTTAACTTCCCCGCTTGCAAATCTCAAAACACCCTTCCATGGAGATAATTTTAGGAAAACTTTATCCCCAACTTCAATTCGAGATCTCTTCTCCTCTTGTCTGCGTAGCTCTTCGCCTATCTCGTCTACCTCCAATTTTTCTTTAATCACCTTCACATTCTCCAAAGTGATTTGAACCAATTCGAGACCTACTAATTTTCTTTCCCCAACTTCATTCCAACAAACGGTGTTCTACATTTTCGCAGATAACGCTCAAAAGGAGCCATCTCAATCTTGGAGTGGTAATCATTATTATAAGCAAACTCCATCAAGGACAAATGAGTATCCGATTACCTTTGAATCAGAGAACACAAGCTCGCAACATATCCTCTAGGGTCTGATGGTTCTCTCGATTGACCATCATCGAGGGTGAAAAGTCGTCTTGAAATGTAGCTTAGTGCCCATAGCCACTTGTAAACTAGGCCGAATTTAGATGTAAACCGCGGATCTCTATCCGAACAATAGACACTGGAGCACCGTATAAGGCGACTATCTCATCTACATACAACTTTGCCAACTTGTTTAAAGTGTAAGTAGCTTTGATCGGTAAGAACCTTGCAACCTTGGTCAAACGATCCACAATAACCCAAACACCATCATGACCATTCGAGTACGAGGAAGACCGAACAAGAAGTCCATAGTAATATGCTCCACTTCCATTCGAATAGGCAATGGTTGCAAAAGTCCAGTCGCCTTTTGACGAACGGCTTTACTCGCGACAAACGAGACATTTAGATACGAACTCCGCTATTTCTCTCTTCATACCTAGCCACCGAATGCTCTTTCAACATGTGATACATTTTAGTCGCTGGGTGCATTGCATAAGTGAATCTGTGCCTCTTCTAAAATTTCTTTATTCAATTAAACGTCGGTAACACACAAACGACTTCCCATAACTAAAGCACCATCATCTCGAATTGCATAATCGTCGTAAACCAAGATTAACTTCTTCTTTTAGTACTCTAAGTGTCGATCTCGAGATTGGACTTCTCTAACCTTGTCAATCATAGTAGGTCTCACTTGAAAATGAGCTAAAATCGCCCCGAGGTAGTAGCGACAATTGGGCATGCGATTTCAATTCACAAAACAAAGCAAAGACATACCTGCACTAGACGAGATGAAGAACGCTAGTCTTTCACGAGAGCGTCAGGAACTACATTAGCTTTCCCGGATGGTAATCAATTCGCAATCATAATCCTTTATTAACTCTAACCATCTCCTTTGCCTCAAATTCAAGTCCTTCGATCGAAAATGTACTTCAAACTTTTGTGATCTATGAATATCGCATTTCTCACCATAAAGGCAATGCCTCCAAATCTTCAAAGCCAACACCACCGCACCAACTCTAAGTCATGTGTTGGGTAGTTTAACTCATGCTTCTTCAATTGTCTCAAGCATAAGCTATAACCTTTCCATTCGCATCAAAACACAACCCAAGCCCGCGAGAAGCATCACTATAAATCACAAACTCTTCACTTGGAGATGGAAGAGTAAGTATGGGAGCGAAACTAGTCTTTCTTCAACTCTCGAAAGCTCTTATCACATTCCTCACTCCACACAATTTAGAATTCTTTCGAGTCGACTAGTCAAAGGAAGAGCAATCGGAGAATCCTTCTACGATGATCGATAATAACTCGCCGCCAAGAAAACTCCGAACTTCACATTTGTAGGTTCCCATTTCATCACGCTCGGTCTTGATGGGATCTACATAAATGCCTTTCAGAAATGACATGGCCCGTAAATACCACTTTTCAAGCCGAATTCACATTTGCTAAACTTAGCATACAACTGCTTATCTCGCAAAATCGTAAAATAATCTTCAAATGCTCGGCATGCTCTTCGATTGCGAGAATAAACTAATATATCATCAATAAAGACAATAACAAATCTATCCAAGTATGGATGAAGCACCTGCTCATCAAATCCATAAATGTCATTGGAGCATTAGTTAGCCCAAACCACTAGGGTGTAACCAGACGAAGCCAAGCGATTCGGTTGGTTCGATCGATTAATTGTTGGATACCCGAACGCAAGTCGATCTTAGAAAATACATGAGCACCCGAAGTTGATCAAACAAGTCATCAATACGAGGTAGAGGGTATTTATTACGAATCGTCACTTTGTTCAACCTGTCGTAGTCGATACATAGTCTCGTGATGCCGTCTTTCTTCTTTACAAACAAGGTGGCGCTCCCGGGGATCTGGCCGGGTGTGAAACCTGTCGAGCTAGTTCTTTGTTGCACTTTCTTAAGACTATCGAGTTAACATGACCATCTGTACTTGTGCTAGGACAACAACTTTGTCAAATGATACTTCTACATTGCTCGACATGTCACATTACATCTTTATGTCATTTTATTGAATTGTCTCCTTAATGAGATGATATTACTCGATATATATACGGATCGTTGTTAGGACATGTGTTCCTTCACTTGTCACATTGTCCATTGTTATCACAATACAAGTTATTGGATCGACAATACTGAACTCTTCAAGTTTATTAATGAACTTATTGATCGAACACTTTCTTTCACGCTTTTGAAGCGATTATATATTCGGCTGTAGTTGAATCAGCGGTATCTTATTTAGAACACCAGCTGATCTTCCACCGTTTAAATGTAATACATATCCAGTTGAGAGATTTTCTATTGTCTTCATCGAACGGAAAATTGGCATCATATAACCTTGAACTATAAGTTCACCTCCACCATATACTAAGAACATGTCTTTGGTCATGTGATGTAAAGATGTTCAACTGATCCGATGTTTTTCGCGAGGATTCGTTTGGAACACATTTGTGACCTCAAGCATGTAAACATCCGGTCAATTTTATGCGACATACATGATAAATCCATTGATGATGCATAAGAAATTCTATCCATGTGATCTCTTTCAATTTGTGTCTTTGGACACATTTTTTTAAAGAGATAGATCCACTTTTGCGATGGGACATAGTCTTTTGGACTCTTCCATACTAAATCTTCTTGAATTTTGTCACATATGCGATAGTTAGAATGGGCCAAGCATTCTCTTGATCTATCTATGAATCTTTATCTTTGAATGTATCTTGCTTCTCCCTTATCCAGCCGTAGAAAATTTTTTTGGATAACCTCAATTTCTTGATTTTGGCATCAGTTCGTTCCTAATATGTCGTCCGCATACAAATTAGAAACACGACTTTGCTCTACCCAACTTTTATACACATATAGTTCATATTCATTCTTGATAAAATCAAACTATTTGATTATCTCATCAAAAGCGAAGATTCTAGCTCAAAAACGCGCACAATCCATATGGTTGCATAGTTTACATACATTTTTTGTCTGTGGATTGAAAACTTTCAAATTGTGTCATGTACACATCCTTGTTAAAATTTTCATTAAGGAATGCAATTTTGACATCCGTTTGCTGAATCTCATAGTCATGGTATCTTTGCTATCGCGGAATTAATTGACTTTAGGCGTGGCCTACGGTGAGAAGGTTTAAATCAAAAGTCGATCCCTGTCTTTATTTGTAACCCTTAGCAGCAACATTGCCTTATAAATATGAACATTACCCGTCCATATCGACCTTTTCTTGTAAAACAATTCTGACCTAGTTTTACTCTTTAGTAAGGTCGACAAGGTCGAACCTTGTTTTTGTCCATGGAGTTCATCTCGATTCTATGGCTTCCGCCACATCTTTGAGTCAACACTTGACTTGATTCTGCAAGTAGTAGGTTCATTTTCCTTAATTAGTAATACATTACTAGTAATCGTGATATCGTATCTCGGAGGAAAATGAATGACTGCTCAACTTACGGAGCTAGTGTGTCTTTGGGAATTGGTGGTTCCCACTTTCTTAATCTGCTTCATCGATGTAAGCTCACCATTAGAACATCTAATTGGTCAATTTTATTTGTGGTTTCTTGAACCTTTTCAATATCTACTTTGCTCCCACTGTCTTCTCTAAGAATACAGAAGTCTCGATATGATGACCTTCATCTCGATGGAATTGTAGAAATAGTATCCTGCAGTTTACTCGGATACTCCACAAAAACAATTATCGATTTAGCTCATAGCTTATTCGATTCAACGCTTCACATAAGCGTAGCATTCCTAAACTTTCATGTATGTAAGATCATGTCTTTTCCCTTTCCATAACTCGTATGGAGTTTTGTTGACCAGGATTTAGATGGGCGGGGGTTTGAGTCATAACATGCGGTGTTAAGTGCATATCTTCAAAACGTTTTGGAAGAAGCTAGCGACTCATCATTGATTGTACTGCCATATCAAATGAGTCGGTTTTCTTTTTCGGATACACCATTTAATTGTGGTGTATACGGTGAGTCAACTGTGAAGAATGTTATTATCTTTTAGATGGTCTAAAACTCACCTTTCAAATATTCTCCTGATCGGGATCTAAGTATTAGAATATTTTTTCGGTATTCCTTTCTGCTTCTTGCTTGAATTCTTTGAACTTTTCAGGCTTCCTCTTGAATTCCATCAAGCATATAAAACCATATCTAGAATGGTCATCTGTAAATATAATGAGAGTAAGAAAAGCACATTTTAGCATCTTTGAACATTCCGTATACATACTAGACCTAAAATATGCGGAACTACGTCTCCCTTTCGAGAAAATAGGTCTCGTCATTTCCAAATGTGCATGATTCCGATTATCAAGTGATTAATCATTTGAATCTAAATATTCATCTTTAACATGACAGCAACAGTGATGCGTTTCATTTATATTAAGTCTGATATGAGAATTTAAGTTAGTTTTATCTCTTGATACCTTGCAATTCTCATTAATGTCTTTTTATTTTTAATGGTGGCTCGGATCATCGAGACTTGGATTTGTCTTTGGTTAACTATTTTCAACGATTTGGCCTTCTTGGATCCCTTTCTAAAAGTTTCTTTTAGATTTCCTCTTAATGCCCTTAAGTGTCAATGGCCAAAATTGATCCGTTGCTTGAACATAGAGTTTCCCGACATGTTTAGTGGCTTGAGTAAAGGCGCTGAATCTTATTCATGTTGAAGTTTACATTGAGCTGTGATTATGAAGTGGAGAGCATAACTAAGTCGACAACAGCCTCGTGGTCCATTGGTAAAACTCACTTGGTTTTAATTTTTCAATATAACTTAATCATCTTAATACATGATCAACGTAAAGAGATCTTTTTACCATCATACCTCTTCATAACACTTTTGGATGTCTCATATTATTGATTCGTGACTATTTGTCATTTTCAACTACTTGAAATGATATATATGTTAATATATACATCCATACCTCATCTTGATTGTTCTAACTCGTATGACATGTACAAACATTGTCTTTATAGCGTTCTTGTCATCAACGTGTTTTATTGTAAGCATACATGTTCTCGTGGCCTCCTCGATGGAAACTTGGGCATTGTTGCTGTTAACATATCCAATTTTTGAAAACAATTCTCAGATCACGGTGTGATGCAGAAGATTTGGTCAGATTGGTACATTAAGCATCTAGTATGCCTCTCGAGCTCATATGGCCTCATGATTCACGTGTTAAATGACATGATACAAACATAATTCCATACAGAAAATTAATTTGTGGACTTATATTAAATTAATTTTGCCTCTATATTTAAGTGATTAATATTGCCGAGTATTAATTAATAGAGCAGATTAGATTCGATGAGCTGAATTCTTTTATTTTATTACAAAACATGACTCAACAAGTCTAATAAAACATCAGTGATACTCTTATTAATCCACATCTGTCGACTCTAGATCATCAAGTAGACAACTTGTTGTCGTACACATCTTATGTGTTTTTACTTGTTGTGCCCTAAAATTTTATTTTCATTGGCTGACTGGGCAAAAATAAAATTTAATTATCAATCCTATTGTTGGAAATATCAAATGTTTCATAGTAGTAAAAATCTGTGAGCAGCGACGCAGGCGACTCAACAAGCGACGCCGATAATAGACTCACGATTTCCACTCTACCAATATAAGCGTTACAATAACCATTGTCACAATTTAATATTTTAATAAGGAGGTTTGTCATAAAATTTTGTATATTAACTAACATCTAACATATAATCAATCATACATATTAATAGCGTGGATAATTATGGACTTTGTTATCTAATCTTCACGAGCGAAGGAAAATTGATGATCAATTCTTAGAGGCGTTGCATTCGTTCATGAATGCTGAATCTGGCTATCTCCGTCTCCATCTCTATGACACCAGCATCATATACTAGTTGTTTCTTTGTGGTCAGCGCAACATGTGTCTACTAGTTGGCACCACGGAGCCTGATAAATGAACACATGAGGCCTATAATAAATAAATATCTCGGCTCAATTAATTAAATAATAGCTCGCGGGAACATTTAATTAAAATAATGAAGCTCCAGGCCCAACCAACAATTAACAAGAATAATTAACTACAGCAATCATAGGTGGAATCCATAATTATCCGCTAAATATATGTTAAATATCAATATTAAAAATACATTAATTTCTAAATTCTGATTTTGTGGTATAAATTAAACCTTTTAGACATTTTAGAGCGGACTAGGTAGTTAAATAATTAATTTTCAACAATCGATTAATTAATAGATTTTATTCATAAAGGGATATTTCATAATTTCATCGATCTCCTAAATTTGAATGAAAATTCCACGAATTTATAAGGTTTCAACAAAATTCTATATTTTAGATTTCAATCTATTCTTATATGGATTTGAAATAATTTTCGCTTAGATTTGTAGTCTTTTATTAAAAATAGTAATTTTACAGCTTATTTTTTTATTACAAGCGATTCTGGCAGCTACACCTCGTAAGCAAATATTTTAGGTATAACCTGGAAAAGAAGTGCATATTCAAAGTTAGAGGTCCTTGAACTCTTTTTGAATTAGGGGCTTTCCATGCAATTTCAAAATTACATGGAAAGCTCCGCCTTCTATCAACCTAAACGCAGAGGACACGTTGAAACCCTAAGGGTTTCGAGGTCCCAGATATCCGGAGGTGGCGCACCGTGTCTAACATTGGCGACCACCTCCTTTTATCGTCGAACAGCTGCATGCTCGATTGTTTAGGTATTTGGTTTTATACTTCTATATTTCTTTGCTTAAAATATTCTGCAGAATGCTACACTTCAAAACAAAATCTTTTTTTTTTTCTAATGGTGTACATATCATTTTTAGTTCTTTAATAGAATTGATAGCATGTGCAGTGAATGAATGACAAGGTAGTGACATCTCATGGTTGAAACAAGTCACTACTTGTAATTAGTGACAAGGCCAAATAGAGGTGGGGTAAGGGGAAAGGACTGAATCTATCCAAACAGTACGAGTGCGGGAACTATCTAGTGTGAAAATTTTGAACTTTTTCAATATCTTAAGCTAGTTTAAAAACCATGTTAAACTAAGTCACATCAGTAATAGGAAATTAAAAATCATACATATTAGAGAGAGAATCTTATTTGAATATGGGAAAATATTATTTATTGAAGTTGTGGTACCAATTTTTTTCAAAATAAAAGAGTAATGAATTTCTAAGACATTGTCTTATAACGCTACTTCTAGTCATATGGATGCAAGAAAATTGAAACCACCTAGAAATAATTTGAATTAAAAAGAACTAAAATAGTAAGTCTCTTGCAGAAAATGTCACCATTGAATTAATTGACCAAATGAAAAATAATAATAATAATAATAAAAGCAACAGACAAGAAGGGAAACTTGCAAATGTTATTTGTGGCCAAACAAACGAGGACGATAATGTGACGGTTTCAGCATAATCCTCAACCCAAACACACAAATTATACTCAATTGAAAGCTAATTCATTGGGAATTAAACACCCAACTGAGAGTATGATTGATATAAATGGAAATTACGAGAAAAGAGGAAGATGAGCACAGGAAGATGAAAGAAAAAGCGAGATAAGAGGAGGAGCAAAAAACATCACATTCATCCTAAGCGCCTTTCTCTCTCTCTCCGTGCGTTGTGCTATATTTAACAAGATGATAGAGTTGCAAAATGTAAAATCGCATTTCTCAAAAAGCAACTTTAAAAAACGTAAGCAGAATTTGAAATTAATTTGAGTAACGGTCTTCACTTCCTTCCTTCCATTTGACTCCATTTCCTGATGTTTCTTCTTCTCTTCTCTACCCACTTGACTGATTGGCCCTTCTTCTCTTCATGACATCCATCCCCCTTAGACAAACTTTGTTCCCAAGGTTAAAACATGGAAAATTTCTCTAGAACTCAATCTATATCTTCCTAGGTAGCTTCTTTTGTGGTAGATCCTTCCCATTGAATTAACCACTGTGCCTTAGCTTGATTACCTCTTTGAATCATTCGTGTCAACAAAATCTTCTGTGGCTACCTGGTGTCTCCCTGAATATGTCTCCCTACTAGAATGTCATAGGTAGCCACAACTTGTTCTCCAATTTTCTTTTTCAACAAAGAAACATGGAACACCGGGGTAAATCTGAGTCTTTTCTGGTGGCTCTAATTTGTAAGCTACTTCTCCAAACTTGTGAATTATTTTGTAGGGTCCATAGTACTTAGCAGCTAATTTCTGATATTGCCTTTTGAATACTGTTTGTTGCACATAGGGATGTAATTTAAGGTATACCCAATCTCCCATTTGGAATTCTCTTTCACTTCTTTGTTTATCAGCATAGTGTTTCATTCTTGCTCTTGCTTGAGCCAAGCTTTCTCATAAAAACTGGTCATGTGGTGTCTTTCTTGCAATAATTCTTTCATCACTGTAATATTTGTTTGTTGATATGGGCACAATGCCAACTGAGGTGGTTTGATTCCATACAGGGCTTTAAATTGGGTCATCCTTATAGCTGTGTGTAGAGTAGTATTGTACCACCATTACGCTAGGCTAATCTATTTTACCCATTGCTTAGGCTTTTGTGGACCATACATATGAGATGCATTTCAAGGCATTGGTTTAATCTTCTGTTTGGCCATCCGTTGGGGTGATAAGCAGAGCTCAACTGTAATTTAGTTACTATCATCTTGAATAATTCTTGCCAAAACTCACTAGTAAAGATCCTATCCTGGTCAGTAATTATGCTTTGGGACATTCCATGGAGCTTGTGTATATTATCTAGGAATAATTTTGTGGCCAAACAAACAAAGACGATAATGTCAAAGGTTATTTGTGGCCAAACAAACGAGGACGATAATGTGATGGTTTCAGCTTAATCCTCAACCCAAACACACAAATTATACTCAATTGAAAGCTAATTCAGCTGGAAACTCCCAACTGAGAGTATGAATGATATAAATGGAAATTACAGAAAAGAGGAAGATGAACAGGGAAAATGAAAGAAAAACGAGATAAGAGGAGGAGCAGAAAACATCACATTCATCCTAACTGTCTTTATCTCTCTCGTGTGCACTGTGCTATATTTAACAAGATGATAGAGTTGCAAAATTTAAATTCGCATTTATCAAAAAAACAACTTTAAAAATGTAAGCGTAATTTGAAATTTATTTCTGAGTAACGGCCTTCACTTCCTTCCTTCCTTCCTTCCTTCCATTTGGCTCCATTTCATGATGTTTCTTCTTCTCTTCTCTCTCCACTTGACTGATAGGCCCTTTTTATCTTCATGACATCCATGCCCCTTAGACAGACCTTGTCCCCAAGGTTAAAACATAGGAAATTTCTCTTGAACACAATCTATATCTTCCCACGTGGCTTCTTCTGTGGTAGATCCTTCCCATTGAATTCACCACTGTATCGTAGCTTGATTACCTCTTTGAATCGTTCGTGTCAGCAAAATCTTATGTGGCTACCTGGTGTCTTCCTGAATATGTCTCCCTACTGGAATGTCATAGGTAACCACAACTTGTTCTCCAATTTTCTTTTACAACAAAGAAAAATGGAACACCGGGTGAATCTGAGTCTTTTCTGGTGGCTCTAATTTGTAAGCTATTTCTCCAAACTAGTGATTTATTTTGCGGGGTCCATAGTACTTAGCAGCTAATTTCTGATATTGCCTTTTGAATATTGTTTGTTGCACATAGGGATGTAATTTAAGGTATACACAATCTCCCATCTGGAATTCTCTTTCACTTCTTTGTTTATCAGTATAGTGTTTCATTCTTGCTCTTGCTTGAGCAAAGCTTTCTCATAAAAAATGGTCATGTAGTGTCTTTCTTGCAATAATTCTTCTACTGCTGCAATATTTGTTTGTTGATATGGGCACTCTATCATCTGGTTAAATATTTGTTATATTTAACAAGATGACAGAGTTGCAAAATGTAAAATTATATTTCTCAAAAACAACTTTAAAAATGTAATAAGCAAAATTTGAAATTAATTAGTGAGTAACGGTCTTCACTTCCTTCCTTCCATTTGGCTCCATTTCCTCTGCTTTCTTCTCTCTTCTCTCCCCACTTGGTGATAGGCCCATCTTCTCTTCATGATAGATAACAATATATAATTTGAACAAAACTATATACATACATATATATATATATATACACACACACACACACACACATGTATATTATTCCACACAAACTTTATGTAGAAAAACTCAGTTGTATACTGCAAAGCAATATAAATCTATACTGGATACCAAGAGTAAATAAAAGAATAAGGTTTTGGTCGGCTGTGAGATTAGTCTAATAGGTGACGGTGTAAGATGAGCGAGAGAGACTAAGAGAGAGAGAGAGAGAGAGAGAGAGAGAGTTGCAAAGAGGAATGACTAATGAGCGATTTGCATCTTTAGGGTTTGTTCTTTTAGGCTTTTGATTTTAATAATTTAATTTTTGGTTTAGGTGGGTTGGATTTTAAAGGATAATCCAAAACCCAGCCCAAACTAACAAGAAATATTTTAAAAATCGAACTATAAAGCGATGAGCTTGAAAAACACACTCAAATCGGTCGATTTGGTCAATCTAAATGCCAACCCCTAGTAGCTATCAACTAGGGCAGTATTCTATGTCATGGTCAACCGTCCCTAGGTCTTATATAGACCTAGAATTTTTTCTCCTTTTATTGTTCTCTCTAGCATACTAATTTGGCCTTTCACATTTATGGTCCCTAGACTTTTATCACTATTGCAATTAAGTCCAAAAACTTTCTCGAATCTATCAAAGGGATCAAGTAAAACATATATAATTCGAACTCTAATAACATAGTCAAGCTGACATAAGACCATACAGAGATAATTATTAGTCTATGCTCACTTCACTAAAGGCGACTACACTCTCAAATTATATAAAAATACAGAACCAATGATATTTTAATTCTCTATAATTAAATCCTCTTGACTTGCCATCTTAGTATCTTACCCTGTCGAATATCGAATAATTAGATTTGGACTAAAATGACCATGTTACTTTGCTAATTATTTTCTCACTAAAACTCGTATTTTTTTTAAACAATTTTTTGTGATCAAATCAAAGAATCAATTTATCTACTTCTAAATCCTGAACTCGGATTTAAACTGTCCACTAATTTGCTCTCTTTATGTTTCCAATGTACCAAGATATTTGACAATATCAATTAATTTCACTCATTGGCACATCAAATGCCCTATAGTCCACGAATGGTAACCACTATTATGTTACAAATTTAGTTAATACATAAGGCATTTAATTCTTTGCAAGATCATGTTATAGAATTAAACCATATATTGTGGTCTTGTCAAATACACTTTCAAGTGTACTAGTGATTCCCTAACTAGTAGAGCAGTACAACCTTATTTGAACAAAGTACCAACATTTGTTTACTGGTCTAGGACGATATAGTTGTGATCGAAATGCAAGTGTGTATCTCTACGTTTCTCAACATGAGCACCAAACATGTATTATCACGAAGGGATCAAGGGCACTTAATCACTTGCTCAATAACATAAATACAATAACAGTCTTTTTAAATATGATTACAAATATTATAGTATATTCATAGTACTTTTGAGTACATATTCTAGCAATTCTTCCACTTGCAGTAAAGTGTGTATGACATGTCATGCATTCCTATTCCTTCTATGTGACCCTGAAAACTCTTAGGTAGTAAGCTCTTGGTAAACGGGTTAACTGGGTTCTCTACAAAAATAATGTTGCACGCTGTCACATCCCAATGATCGACAATCTCCTTAAGAGATGATATTTTTGCTATATGTGATTTCCTCTGTGATAGCTTCTTAGTTCTTTTGCATTGGCAACCGCTTGTTGTTATCATTGTATAATGCCAAGGGTTGTGCTGACACATGTACCACCTCTAAATCTACAAAGAATTTCTTGAGCTAGAAGGCTTTCTTGGTTGCTTCACAAGCTACGCTGGTAGAGCTGCCATGTACTTGGCCTCTATGATAGAATCAACAATACACAAATTCTTGATGCTCTTCTTAATCAAGGCTCCACCGCTTAATATAAATATTATGTCTGGCATAGACTTTCTGAAGCCCTTGCCCGACTAAAATTCTGAGTTAGTATAACACACAGGAGTCAGCTCTGACATTGAGCACACAATCATATGATTCTTCATTTCTTGAAGATACTTGAATCTATGTTTCACAGCTGCCCAGGGTTAGACTGGTCTACTCATTATCCGGACAGTGTATCAAATATTTGGTCTCATGCATAGCATGGCATACATGAGACTACCCATCGCTGATGCATAAGATATTCGACTCATGCGCTCTACCTATCTTGGAGCCTTAAGACACTTCTCCTTTAATATGTAGATGTTGTGCCTCAAGGGTAAGTTCTCTTTTGTAGAATCATGCATAGAAAACTTGGCTAGAATTTTGTCTTTGTAAAAAGCTTGCGATAATGCTATCAGCATGTTCTTCCTATCTCTTGAGATCTGGATTTCCATAACATAACTAGCTTATCCCAAGTCCTTCATATGAAACTTTTGGGTCAACCACGCTTTAACTTATGGCAACACTCTTACATCATTTCCAATTAGTATAATGTCATCCAATGAGTATAATACTAGAAAAACTACTTTCTTATCTTTTATCTTCTTATAGACACAGGGTTCGTCGAAGTTCTAATTAAAATTGTACGTTTTAATCACTTCAGAAAATCTTTTGTTCCAAGACCTAGATGCATGCTTAAGTCCATAATGTACCTTTGCAACTTGAAAACTTTCTTTTAGTGGCCTTTTTGCATGAACCCCTATGATTGCATCATGTAGAAATATTCTTCAAGATAGTCATTCAAGAATACCCCCTTGACATCCATTCGCCATACCTGATAATCCATATGAGTTGCAATAGATAGAAGGATCTTAATTGACTTAAGCATTGCTACAGGCAAGAAAGTTTTCTCATAGTTTATATATTCTATTTGGGTAAAACTCTTTGCCATGAACCTAGCTTTGAAGGTCTTAACCTTGTCCATTACTCCAATATTTCTCTTGTGAACTCACTATCACTATTATCACTATATGGGTTTAACCCCTTCAGATGTATCTATAAGCTCCCAGATATTATTGAAATGTGGATTCCATTTTTAATTCAATGTCTTTATTCCACAAATCTGCATCTATATCTTTCATTGATTCTCTAAACGAGGTCGAACCATCTTCTTGCTCTATGGAGATTGCCTGGTAGGCTTCTCCAACTAGTAGATACCTCACGGGTTTCTTAATAATCCTTTGACTCTGTCTTAGAATGGGTGGTTCTTGGATTGTGCTTTATCCTAGATGTGTAACCTCTATGTCCTCATTTACTCTTGTGTCTACAGTAGGAATGAATTGATGATTCTCAGCCTCAATGGACAACTCTTGATCTGTAGGATAATGAGAGTCCCTATAATCGAGTACTTTATCCGTTCTAAGTTCTAGACATCTCTAAATGTAGAGGTGAGGTAAGTCGGGCTTGCATCCATTCCACAATTCTAAAAAGTCTTATGAATAGACTTATATCATACTATGTTAAGAACTTATTGAGTTGTCTCGAGTGCATATCTCCAAAATGGGGTAAGAAGTGTCGAGAAACTTAACTTGGAGCTAACCATGTCTAACAAAGTCCAATTTTTCCTTTATGAAACACCATTCTGCTGGGCGTCCCAACGCGCTCAATTGGGACACTATCTCATTTTATGCTACGTAGTTCCTAAACTCGCCTGATACGTACTCACCAACTCGTTCTAATCAAAGTATCTTGATACTTTTATTAAGATGTTTCTCTACCTCAACCCAGTACTCTTTGAACTTATCAAAAGCTTAAGACCTATGAGACATCAAGTAAATATATTTGTATCTCAAGTAGTCATTGGTGAACATTATTGAGTACTCGTGACCTTGTCTTGAAGGTGTGCTCATAAGACAACAAACATCATAAAGAACTAATTCTAAAACACCTTTGGCCCTAATTCATTTAGTTGAGAAAGATATTTTTGTCATTTTACCTTCCAAACAAAATTCACAAGTAGGAAAAGATTCTACCTCTAACTAATTAAGAGTCACTTCTTTTACTAGCATTTGGATTCTGTTAAAGTTGATATGGCCAAGTCTTGAGTACCATAGGTATAACCTATGTCATTTTGTAGAAGTACTGTAAATTGAATTAATATTGGAGCTCATATCTGAGCCCTATTTCTTGGTAGAACACTTTCTCTTCTTGCCTCCATTTTCATTCAGCTTAGCATGCCAGGAACCATCAATGGTAACTATGGCGCGTGAGCCTTTAATCAACAGATCATCTTCTACATTTTGGAGTTCCTTCATCAACCATGTCACTTTGAACACAATAGTCTATCACATACGATGTAAACTCTATTGAGGACAATTTGAATTTAAGTCTTAGGGTCGATTTTGGCTCCCAAGAATTCTACCATGTTTAAATACCCAATCATATTCAACATAGGATCCTTGATGAACATTCCAAAGGTCATGCAAGTGTTCTGCATAGAATAATGGCTTCATTCTTCGCTACCCTACTATGGTGTCTATGCATTGATGTTTCTTTTGCGACATCATTGACATCTATGCCAACACGTTGTTTCAAACCATCACTTCGTCTACATACCACTATTCATACTCTACTCTCTCAAACTCATTGGACTCCTCAGTTGGTTGGTTGGGTTAAATACATTCGAGCACGTAATCAAGTTTTTCATCTTGCAGGACATACATGAGGTTATGCTTCTAGTTGATATAGTTTTATCGATAAGCGTGATCTTATTTGGTGCCATTGTTATGGAATTGAGGAGTTGAGATATGCAGTCTCAATTCCATGCCTTCTTGGTTGTCCTTCCAATAAAAATCTTACACATCATTAATATGAATGTATTAAATATTGTTCATAATGATCCTCTTACTTATTTAATTGGTGATGTGTAAGGTTTTTATTGGAGAAACAACCAATGGGACATAGAATTGGAACAGCACATCTCAACTCGGAATTTAGAGGCATTTACTATAATACACAAAAAAATTACATAAATAAATAAGCAGCAATAATTTGGTGTAAAATGCATGAATGCATGCATAGACTCAAAAACTACAAGTGCACAAGGATAAACCTTTAGGTCTCTATTAGGAAAGGTCTCCAAGGTTGGTGGCTAAGTTGGGACTCTCCTACTAATTTCAATTAATCAGGTAACAAATACCACAACAAACTAGTAACTTTTGACTCGTTTGTTGACCTTAAGAATAAGAGCCTCTTTAGGAGGTTTGTTAGCGACGTCAACTTGAGCATGCAACCTTTGTTCATATCTCCAAATACTGAAATTACTGCCATCTTCGAGTATTATATCTCTATTTGGACAATTCTCCAATTTGGATCCAATTTCAGTAATTGAACTTAAAACCCCTCACTTAGGGAGTCTGTTGTGTTACCGGCATGAAGGGCACGTAATAACTACAAATCAAACCAACAAATGAAATTGTAGGTTTATTTAAAATTGGGACTGCTCCTACTCAATATTTAAAACTTATAGATTTTCATCTTAAATAACCAATTGTGCATATTAATATATTTAGAGCTTGTTCTGTTGTTATTTTATCTAAAAAAAATCCATTTTTTTTCTAAAATTTTGACTTTTCAACTCTTTTACACTACAAAAACTTTGAAAAGTCAAAAGGTAACTCAAAAACCCATTTTTCTCAAAAAAACTCTACCGAACAAGCCCTTAATCAATAATTTAATTACTAGTGCTTCTCGATCCAACTAAAATCTAATTTAAATTAGACTTTAATGGTGAGAATATGATATCCATGAATGCACGAAATTATAGTTACACGAGCAATGCAGAATTCCTAATCTATATGAATAGTGAATGAAAATTATTTATATGGAAAAATAATTAAATAAAGCAATAAAGTTATAAATAACTACAAAAATCAATTATTTGTGGCCAAATCCTAAAAATAGAAAAAATTAATTAAATGGGTCATTGGCCCAGGCCCAATTATCTAACTAATCTTCAATCTATCTTAAGTGGGATATTTACGTTAATAAGCTCCTTTTTTAAAATAATTACAAAAAGTCATTTATGTTACATATATAATAATGCTTATTAATTTTTATTTTTTTCATTAATGATAATATATAATTACCTAAAAATATAGTAAATGAATCCTTAAAATCTGCAGCTGATTAAAATCAATATATTATAGAATCTTTTACTGTGATTAGTTCGCACTGATTGATTCTTGGGGAAAAAAAAACAAACAAAACCTCTCTCTTCAAAACAAGATAGCAGCGGCGGTGCGTAAGGAACATTTCTATGCAGATTAGTAACATAAAGTTAGTTTGTTTCAATTTAACAAATCAACCCATGATAATCTGTTTTAATCGAACATTTATAAGTTGATGCATTTATGGATGTATTTGATGATTATAATCTGTTACATTTTGCAGTGTTAAAAAATAGGTAATGCGTTATATGATATGAACTCGTTGCATTTGATGTTATTTGTTAAAAGAATTCAAGTTTGGATAACTATGTTACAAATATGTATCATTACTTGTTACCTACTATCCATTGATGATGGGATGAATATGTTACATTGTTTTAGTTGAACATTTATCAGTTGATGTGTTTATGGATGTATTTGGTGCTTATAATCTGTTACATTTTGCTGTGTTAAAAAGTAGTAATATGTTTTATGATATGAAGTCGTTGCAATTGAAATCTATTAAAAGAATTCAAGTTTGGACAATTATGTTACAAAAATGTATCATTACTTCTTACCTATTGTCCATTGATGATTGGATGAATATGTTACATTTTATTATTATGTTACATTCAATGTGTTGGATGAAAATGTTACACAAGTTACGACTGCTTATGTTACATTCAATTTGTAGCATAATATTTTATTTCTTAGTTAGTATTTAGTTGTATTGGCTACTTATTCCGATGTAGATTTTTAACGGACGCATAATACGGTATTTATTGTTACATATCTGCCAATTCTTATATGTGATAATATTTATTTACATTAGTAGCATTGGATGTTACTTTTTCAATGTCTTTTGTGATAGGATTGTTAAAAGTTACAGATCTTTCCCATTGGATGTTACAGATTCCTTTTTTTATTGGTAATGCAAAATGTTAAATAATCTGATTGGCCATTACGTGTTAATTTGAAATTTCATTTACTGGAATTTGTAATGTACGTAACATTTGATGTTATCTATTAAAAGAATTCAAGTTTGGATAATTATGCTACAAAAATGAATCGTTGCCTGACGTTTAGATGATCATATTACAATCAATTTGTTGGTTGAAAATGACACATTATGATTGCTTGTGCTACATCGAATTTGTAACATAATATTTTAGTTGTTATTTACATTTCATCATATTGTTAGATGTGATAATATTTATTTACGTTAGTTACATTGGATGTTACTTCTCAATATCTTTAGCAGTAGTATTGTTAAATGTTAAATATCTTAGGTGTTACAAATTGATGTTACCCGTTAATGTAGTAATATGTGGGAATGTTATGTTGATTTTGAACCGATTATTTGCAATTGACATTTATTTGTAGGTGCGGAGACTATAAACGTTTTCATTGATAACGATGTAGAAACATTAGGGATTTTGTTACCACATGACTGTAGCTACGTCCAACTCGTTGACATGGTAATGTCCGTATTGAATATTGACTGAATTAAAATGGTAGTAGTGTTACAGTACAATGTGGGTGGCGGATTGGCTCTGCCAAGATAACGAACGATAATGCGGTATTGTTCTATTTGCAGCTCAAAAGTAAGGATCAACTACAACAAGTTACCCACATGAAAGTTACCATTACAAATCTGATTAGTGCATTTTTGCACTTATTCGGACATTTAAACTAAGATTTTAATTTCTCATTTTATTGAATTTTTACTTAAGTTAGTGTATTTTCCTTTGTATTCGGGGCTTTTGGACCCGTTTATAAGTACATGGAGAATATTGGACGAAAAGAGCATAAAATTTGGTGAAAATTGACAAGTAAATGACATACCATTGGAAAGATAATCGAATTACGAGTCCACCACTTTTACGGATCTCAATTTGGAGCTTTTACAATAAGTTATAGCCGCTTGAAAAAACAGCCACCCAAAGGTTAATTTTGTTTGCGGGATTTTACTTTCCTTTTTTTAGTCCCAATTCAACTAGGTAACTTTTGGCCCACGAATTTTGTAATCTTTTGGGATATTTTGGGGCACAATTAGGGTAGTATAAATATTAGTTATATTCTCATAACCAAGGGTTGGATTTTTGGGGGGAGCAAATCAAGAGAAGACGGAAGAGAACAAGACCTCCTGGACTATCAAGACTTCTTCGAAGATTTCTTCTCCTAAGATCCATGCCGGATTTTATCAATTATTGTTTTTCTAGTTTAATCATGTTTTTTTAATTTTCTTTAGCCAAGGTAGACGATGAAACCTTGTTTTGATTAAGTGATTATTCCGTTATTCGTTTAATTCCTTTTAGAGCTTTAATGTTCATGGTTCGTTCTTGTTAGATTAATTAAACAAAATCTCTTTCATCTTAAATATCATGTATTTTTGATAGTTAGATATTGATTTAATTAATCCATGCTTGATGCTTAAATATCTTCTATTAATTACTTTTGATTTTTCGTCATCTTTTATTCGAATTGGGATACATAAAATGCTTAGAGATTCTTTGATTCTTTGTCTTCTTTCAATTGAACTTGATATGAAAAAACACTTAAGTAGTTTATGTTTGAAGCATAAGGGGAGCCTATATTTGATTTTCTTCTTCCGGACTTAATTGATAAATCTTTAGGGACGACAATAGATTGATTTCGGGTTGTCGTGTGTTTTTGAGAATTAATTAATAATTGGATAATTGCTAAGTTAGACAATGGTGGATTCTGAAACCTTGGTCTTTTACACAACTTGAATTCTCAATTCATTTATTTAGCTTATTTAATTGATCTTTCGGTTAACTATTACAACAAAAATCTTTTCAACTCAACTAGCCTAGAATAATAGTTAATTAGGATTAAATTATACTTTCTCCATAGCAGGTCTCGTGGGATCGACATCGTTACTACTTATCTATATTCCAATAGATTCGTACACTTGCGAGTTAATTAAAATTTGACATCAAGTTTTTGGCGCGCTGCCGTTCTTCAAGGCCTCAAGGTTAATCTAATCTTAGTTAATTTTATTCTTGACTAGTTATAATTTAGGATTTTATTTAATTTATTTTATTTTCGTTTTTATTTTTTATTTTAAAAAAAAACCAAAAATTTTCATTGTGCATGCTTGGTCGTAGATCGCTAGAACTTAAGTTAGAACATCTAGATAGTGAAGTAGAAAGAACTTTTCACCAACGAAAACGAGCCACTAATCTAGATACAATCGAAGGAACCAGAGCAATAATAGCTATGGGTGATGAAATTGAGGAGAGACCTTTTAGGGACTATTTTAGTCCATTAGCTAATTTGAGCACCTCATGCATACAATACCCATGTGTAATCGCTAGGAACTTCGAGATTAAACCGAGTGTGCTTAACTGTCTTCCATCCTTCTATGGTTTAGATAGTGAAGAACCTTATAATCATCTCACGGATTTCTATGCTGTATGTAAGACATTTAAATATGAGAATGTTTCTCCTGATAATGTTAAACTTCGTCTATTTCCCTTTTTTCTGAAAGATAGATCTAGATCATGGTTTAATACGTTACCTGCTAATAGTATTACTTCTTGGGAACAAATGGTTGCTAAATTTTTGAATAAATACTTTCTTGTTCACAAAACTAATGCTATTCGCAGGGAAATTTCAGAGTTTGTGCAGAGAGACGAAGAACCATTCTATGAAACTTGGGAGAGATTCAACGGGCTTCTTATGAAATGTCCACATCATGGTTATGAAAATGGCATTTATGCCAATATTTTTGGAGGATTGCTACCACATATTCAAGAATAGTTAATGGCCACAAGCGGTGGAGAGCTTATGTCTAAGAATGCTACAGAGATCTGGAGCTTCTTTCAAAAGCAAGCTGACAACTCACAACAGCGGAGTCGCTCCTCTAGAACTGAACCAAAGAAGAGGAGGATTTATGAGATTCGCAGCAGTGAACCTAGCTCAAAAATCAAAGAAGTCAAATGCATGATAGAAGACATTTCTCGTAAGTTGACTTCATTGATGACCAATAGTCCTACTGTAACTGTAAGCATGTGTTGAGCAAGCTAATGCCCTCAACATGATGAGGAAACCTCCTTACAATCCTTACTCTAACACATATAACCTGTGGTTGGAGAGGACCACCCAATTTGTCTTGGTCACAAGGTGTTCAACAGGATACTACAGTCAAGCCCCAAAGAAAGCTAATCAACAATTCAATCACAATTTTTCACAGCCCAAAACCATGGGAGGAGGCAATTCAAAACTTGACAAAAGCTACAAAGCTGCATTAGAGCATCGAATCACACCATTGCTAAATTTAAGAATGAAATGCGCTAGCCGTAACTCATGTGCACAATCCATCTCCAACTGGAAAACATGATGGGACAACTAGCTTCATCGGTCCAACAGATTGGCAACAACCATTGAGAAAGGAAAGTTTCCTAGTCACCATTTGCTAATCCTAAAGGAGTGCAACATGAAGAGGCTAAATCCATCATGACTTTGAGACGTGGAAAATTGTTTGACAACAAAGTGGATATCTCAAAGCAAAACACATCTCAATCACTTTCTCCGTGTACTATCCCAACCGATGATCCAATCCAAGAAGCTCCTAAAGAGGACAATGAGCCATCTTACATTTCAAAAGCCCCATTTCCTCGAGAGGTTCACAAAGGTAAAGCAAGGTAATTCTATCAATGATATGATGGAAATCTTCAAGCGGTAAGTGTAAATATTCCTTTGCTTGATGCTATTAAACAAGTACCGCTATGCTAAATTCTTGAAAGATCTATGTACAACAAAGAGACAACTACATATGCACAAAAAGGCATTTTTAACTCGAATAAGTTAGCTCTATAATTCAAAGCAACACTCCTCCGAAATTTAAAGATCCAAAGTTGTCCTACTATCTCATGCATCTTAGGAAACCATAAAATTGAGAAAGCTTTGCTAGATTTAGGAGCTAGTGTTAATCTTCTTACTTATTCTGTATATGCAACTTGGACTATGCGAGTTAAAACCAACTTCTATGATTTTACAACTTGTCGATAGATCCGTGAAAGTACCTCGAGGAATTGTAGAAGATGTTTTGATACAAAGCTGAGTTTTATTTTTCTCGTTGATTTTGTTGTACTTGATACTCAACCAAGACGAGACTCTACAAAACATATTCCCGTAATTTTTGGTCGTCCTTTTCGGCAACATCTAATGCTATTATTAATTGCGGGGAATGGAGTTATGCAACTATCCTTTGGCAATATGACATTAGAATTGAATATTTTAATGTCAACAAGCTACCACATGATAATGAGGATGTTGTTGATGTTGACATGATAGAAGCATTAGATGATGATTGTTTTGCTTATACTAATTGTGATGATACGTTAAACATGTGCTTAACTCATTTGGGTTCTTATTTTGATATTGATAGTGCTATAAAAGAAGTTAATGTTTTGCTTGAATCAGCACCTGTCATAGGTACAACTAAATGGAAACAAAAAATTGAGCCACTTCCAACGAATGCCAAAGTCAATAGGTGCAAGGAAAGCAGGTCCTCCAAAGCACTATTCAAAGTGCCATAAGGAAACTAGACAATAAGTCAAGCTAATGACTATAAATAAGCGCTTAATGGGAGGCAACCTATTTTCTAACCCTTTTATTTACTTGCTTTATATGTAGTAGTTTTAGATAGTTTAAATAATTTATTAGTTTTTATTTTATTTATTGCACTTATTAGGCCTCACCATGTCAAGCGCAGGATATCCTACTTGTGCAACCGCTTGGACTATATTTAGGCAACCTTCTTTTGACCAACGGTCCCAGCACTACATCTGAGTCCACTTTAATTGGACCTTCAACCAACCAGATCCATCTTCTCCACGCTCATCTCTCGGGGACTACATGATCTTTTCCCTCCTCTATGTGCTTTCGTTTGCTTTTACATTGGGGACAATGTAATGTTTTAGTTTGAGAGGTGGGTTAAAAGTATCGTGATACTTCATTGCTTCCGAATTTGTGCATTATTATTCGGTCTATATAACTAAAGTAATTTTATTTTGTTAAAAAAAAAAAAAACAAAAATATTTTAGTAGTTTATTTGTCTAGTTATTGTTGAATATCCCATCGCCAATGATGATATATGTTCAAAATTGAGCACATTTTAATAGAATATTAGACAACACTTGAACTTGTTCTTTTATATGAATACTTATCCATGTTAGACTTGATTATGGAAGCACATAGCCACTATTGATTTATCATTTATTAGAAACATGACTTGAGTGTTTGGGTTGATATTATTGACTTTGAGTATCATTAAAAAATAAAAAAAAAAAATTTCATTCCTAAATCCATAAGTTAGTGACCAAACCTGTTTTGAGAAGTTTTTTGGGGTATTAAAGTTACTACTTGTGTTCCGAGAATTTTGATGGTTTGAGTTTTCTAGGTCTCATCTTTGGTTGAATAGGTTATGGTCAAGGAATCTAGACCGAGCACTACTCATTCTCGATAAAATAAAATAAAATATCCGACTCGAGTAATTAAGCTGTTAGGGTATCTTAAAACACCGTGCCCTATGGTCATCCGACTTGGGAGTCATCGGCCCAAAGCTCACTATATGAGTCATATATATAAAAAAAAAAATAAAAAAAATGCATATATATACATCTTCACTTCTCTATTAGCCTGTGGGACTCAAGCAATTAAGTCTGTTAAGGTATTTCAAAATCTGGTGCCCTATGGTCATCTGACTTGGGAGTCATCGACCCAAAGCTCGCTACAAGGGTCACATAGAAAGCTAGTAAAAGAGAAGTATTGCACAGGATGTAAGACTGTTAACATGAGTAGCATAATAAAAAAAAAGTAGAAGTGCTCAGTAAGGATTGCTAGGTTAGAACCTCAGAGACTGAAGATGAGAATTTAGAAATCACTCACCATCCTAATTCTAAGAATACAAGTTCTGATTTTTACCACTTTAGTTGAAAAAAAAAGTATTGTGATGATCAATAGGAACCAATTTCGCTAGAACACCTTGGGATTAGAGAGAAAAGCATTAGAAGTGTGAAAATTTACGAGAGGTGTAAGGAATAAATGACTACAAGGGGTTCGGGATTGCTAAAATATCAACAACACAATATTGGTCGTGGTCTAATACATGTATAAATTCAATTTTTGGCTATTCACACACTCACAAAAGGTCGAGCATCGGATAAGTGAAAATTTTTGTGTTGTTGTCTTAATATCCTTCTGACAGTGTTGCTTTATTTTTGAACTTGAGGCGTATGGTAAGGAATTTAACATTGACTAATTTCCCGTTGATTCTATTAGCTTAGTTTAAAATTATGGTTTATTTTTATTTTTTGTTCGAGGACTAACAAATGTTTAGTTTGGGGTGTTTGATTAGTGTTTTTTGCACTTATTCGGACCTTTAAACTAAACTTTTAATCTCTCATTTTATTCAATTTTACTTAAGTTAGTGTATTTTTTCCTTTGTATTTCAGTTTTGGACCCGTTTATAAGCACATGGAGAATATTGGACGAAAAGAACATAAATTTGGTGAAAATTGACAAGTAAATGATATACCATTGGAAAGATAATCGAATTACGAGTCCACCACTTTTACGGACCTCAATTTGGAGCTTTCTACAAGAAGTTATGGCCGTTTGAAAAACAGCCACCCAAAGGTTAATTTTGCGTAGGATTTTACTTTCCTTTTTTAGTCCCAATTCAACTAGGTGACTTTTGGCCCATGAATTTTGTAATCTTTTGGGATATTTTGAAGCACAATTAGGGTAGTATAAATATTAGTTATATTCTCATAATCATGGGTTGGATTTTGGAGAGCAAATCAAGAGAAGACGGAAGAGAACAAGAGAAGACAACTCTTTGACTATCAAGACTTCTTCAAGATTTCTTCTCCTAAGATCCATGCCGGTTTTATCAATTATTTTTTCTAGTTTAATCATGTTCGTTTAATTTTCTTTAGCCAAGGTAGACGATGAAACCTTGTTTTGATTAAGTGATTATTCGTTATTCGCTTAATTCCTTTTAGAGCTTTAATGTTCATGGTTCGTTTCTTGTTAGATTAATTAAACAAAATCTCTTTTATCTTAAATATCATATATTTTTGATAGTTAGATATTGATTTAATTAATCCATGCTTGATGCTTAAATATCTTCTATTAATTGCTTTTGATTTTTCGTCATCTTTTATTCGAATTGGGATACATAGAATGCTTAGAGATTCTTTGATTCTTTGTTTTCTTTCAATTGAGCTTGATACGAAAAAACACTTAAGTAGTTTATGTTTGAAGCATAAGGGAGCCTATATTTGATTTTCTTCTTCCGGACTTAATTGATAAATCTTTAGGGACGACAATAGATTGATTTCGGGTTGTCGTGTGTTTTCAAGAATTAATTAATAATTGGATAATTGCTAAGTTAGACAATGGTGGATTCTAAACCTTAGTATTTTACACAACTTGAATTCTCAATTCATTTATTTAGCTTATTTAATTGATCTTTAGTTAACTATTACAACAAAAATCTCTTCAACTCAACTAGCATAGAATAATAGTTAATTTGGATTAACTTATACTTTCTCCATAGCGCCTCATGTGGGATCGACCTCGTTACTATTTATCTATATTCCAATAGATTCGCACACTTCATGAAGTTAATTAAAATTTGACATCAAAATCCATTGGAGAATATTAGCTCAATCAAAAGTTTGGTTACTTTGCATGATAATGTTGGGGTAAACTCCATGTAGAACATATTGCTAATAGTGGCATCTGCAGTGGTGATACATTTACTTGTAGTGTTTACCAAACCATCCCGATGTGGCGTAAATTGAAATTGGCGTTGACAATTATGTGATTGACCATCCGAACTTTGACGGTATTGATAGCGAATGATTTTTCGGGATAAGAAAGTGTTGAAGAAAATAATTTCCTTATACACCATTTACGACAATTTTTAGTACATTGTGTATAGATCGACAAACAAGAATATATTCTCAAGTGCAAAAATGATAACCGCATTTGGAAATTTAGAGCTTTTTAGAATGGGTGACACGGATGTAAGATAAGATACATAAGATACGATCATACTTACTCCATGAATGTAATTATAGGACATCATAGGCATGCAACGAGTTCGCTTTTGGGACATTGCATAAAACACAAGTACATGGATGCCAAAACTATATACACTCCAAAAATGACGCTTGGCGAAAACATACGGTGTAACATTAAGTTATCAAAAGGCTTGGAGGGCACGTGGTATGCATTAGGAAAGTTATTAGGAGTTCGGAAGAATCATACAATAACATCCCATCTTATTTGTACATTTTAAGAGAGATAAATATGTTTACACATGTTGAGACAAGTACGAACAATAATTTCAAATACTTGTTCATGGCACTGGGGGCGTCCTTGTAAGGATGGAAAAACTACAAACTTGTGGTTGTGATAGACGGGACATTCTTGACGGGACGTTATGGTGGTATACTTTTCACAGCTTGCACACAAGATGCGGACTATAACATATTCGTTCTTGCTTTTGGAATTGGTGATGGTGAGAATAAAATTAATGAGAATGGTTCTTTTCGAGGGTTCATAGAGGCATACAAGAAAATAGAGGAGATGTGTATTATCCCGACAATCATGGAAACATCTGTAAGGTATTGAGCAGGCATATTCAAATACAACACAAGGTTTCGCTCATATCATTCGTTCTGTAATTTAAAGAGGGGTTTGGGAAGGTTACGAAACACATTACGACGGCTATTTAATGCGGCGCTAGGTCTTATACAATTTTTTAATTTGATTACCAAATGAATGTACATAGACAAAATACATGAGGTCATCTAACCTTATCTAGTTAGTCATCTTATATTGTTCATTCAACCAATATCATTTGTTTATTTTTTCATGAATTGATTTGAGTGTAACAATATCTTGTGTAGAAAGATAAGGTCGGGTATTATATGTGGTCAAGAGCACATATGCCAACTAACGGGTACACTACAATGACATCGATTATCGTGGAGTCGAAACGCAGATTACAAAGTCAATAAAGAACTATAGAATTGTGACAATCTTTGGAAATCTTTAGAAACATATTGCATGAATGGTTTTACAAGAATATGAATAAGACATATTCCATATTTACTTTCGCTTTTAACCAAGCATGAGAATATGTTGTGGATAAATTCCATAAACGACCGAAACTAAGGTAACTACTTACTTTAAATGGTGGATATGGTTTGACCAAATTAGATTGAATATGTGTTATGGAGTTATTAATTTTGTAGTTTTAATACAGGTTTTGTGTTCAAGCAATGTCTTATTTCGGATTAGAGATGAGAATACACAAAATTTGGTCGACATTAAAAATACGCGTGCACGTGTAACATGTTTCAAGTAGAGCGGTATCTCGTGTCAATGTGCATTATCCGCATTATCGGTATGAATAATATAAAACATACAACTATTGTTCTTGGTACCACACACGGAGGCTTATAATGCAAAGTACATGAAGGTAATGGTATACTCCTTGGTGATAGTCTTTGGTTGGATGATTGCCGAAGAGTGCGATTCGATGATTGTATTGGCTCCAAATATATCGAGAAAAGTGAGAAGACCTAAGAGAGAAGGTTTTGATTGGTTGTTGAACGAAATAGTGTTACAAAGTATAGAAGATGTGGACGATATGGGCATAACAAGAGAACATGTAAACATCCATTAAGATTGATCAACCAACGTGATAAGTGATAAAATTCAGATTTAAATAAGTGGTGTGATCTTTTTAATAAGAGTGAATCTTGTTATAATTTGATTCAAGACATATCTATTATGTTACATTTATATAATTGAGTTTCATCTATGAAATGCATTGAATAATTGATATCTTAATTGATTGTGGTAGCTTTATTTATCTCAAATTTGGCAAATAAATTTTATCTTAAATGATTCAAAAATTCTTTTCAATTCCAACACAACATCAAGAATGCAAAATTGCATAGTTTAGCATTGTTAGACATCATGCTTTTATCTCAATTTTGGTAAATGATGATATATTTTCCATTACCAAATTGTCCTCAATTCATTTAAAAACCTCGCAATGTTCCACGATCCATGAGATCGTATAATTGCGTCATGTAACATGAATCATAATGTAACGATCCCGCTTTTATCTAAAATTTACCAGGATGCATTCTAACCAAAGTTGTAAATAAAACTAAAAATATTGCAAAATCACAAATGACAATATGAGGAACATTAGCTTTAGAATTAACAATGCGGTGGGTAGTCAATCGAGAATGTAGGTCGTTACATTTGCAAACCCAATTCTAAACTTTGATCAATATCCTTCAAATCTAGATCATAGACATATTGACATCTATTACGTAACAACCATTGCAATACCAAAAGTAGTTACATAATAGCCTACTCAAAGTAATAAAGATTTTTCATGGCCTAACCGAGTTAAGATTGTCATGACGGTACTTAAAACAACAAAATACTATTGTTAAAATCAATTGATGTACTACTCTTATTTTATGTATCTTTTCTTAGCCGCCTTCCTTTCTTTCATTTCCTTCCTAGACGTGAAATCGAAATTTGATTAAGTATTCCTCTCTATGTTTTCTATTCCATGTTTGTATAACAATCTTTGCCAAATCGTCCTTTCGATTGAAACATTAAATGGATTTGGCATTTCTTATATAATTATGTTCATTATGTGTTCAAAGATACTTGATGGCAAAAACTTCAATGAGTCTTGTAAAAATAATATATTCAAAGCATTAGTAAAATAGTTAACTATTTATGGAGGGTGTGATAGAAACAAAAAATAAATCATAATTTAGATACTAACCCATTATCTTGTTGAAGGATGTCGTGTACAAGATTTGTGGCTAGAGGTTCGATCCACTCCACTCCTCGACGATTGATAGTTGACATACATCAATTCTTACCAACATATAAGGGATGACATATGCAAATGGTTGTACGTCCGCCATAATTTTTGTCTCTTATAGTCGACCAATATGAGTTGAAAATATTTAACGATCTTGTTTTTATGTCGAAGTGTCCAAGTATCCAATGTGCATATTCACCCATCATAATGGACATCAATACATGATCAACGCCCGCCCATGGTGTGTTACAATGCAATTATTCACCAAATGGATATTCGAGCATGGACACATTTTGACAATTGGTGTCCTTCATGAAATATGGGAATATGCCATTGACCATTGCACAAAAAATGTGTGTTGTGGTAGCCTTTATTGTCATTTATTGGTCGAAAGTGGCCATCTTTCTCATGTAGTAAAACACATTTCTATGTGTCGTTGAATTAGATAAGTAATAGTATACATTAGTAAATTTATGTTAACAGTGACATCAATGTGAAATGGTGTAAATATGATATGTAACACATAATACCAATTTTAAATATAAAACATCTCAGATCGTTGATACAGATTATCTATTGGGGTAACATAATCTACATTAACGGGTAACATCAATATGAGTGCTATGAATCAAAGATGTAACAATGAATATCAATTTTACACATAAAACTCATGACATAATCAATTATAACATCTTTAGCAATCGGGATACGTAATAACAATTGGTGTAACATAATCAGACAACAGTAACGTCAATCGAGATGGTCGTGAATAGGAGATGTAACAAGTATTACCAATTTTCACACATAAAACTCATGATATAATCAATTGTAACATGTGTATCAATCAGTGATATGGAATATCAACTGGGGTAACATAATTTACATTAACATGTAACAACAATATGAGTTCTCTCGAATCAAAATGTAATAATGAATATCAATTTTACACATAAAACTCATGATATAATCAATTGTAACATCTTTATCAATCGGCAATAAAGAATAACTATTGGTGTAACATAATATGTATTAACGGGTAACATCAATCTAATTGCTAGAATCGGTGATGTGATGAGATAACACCAATTTTCGTGAATAAAACTCATGATAAAGAATAACCATCAAAGTGTGACATCTGTAGCAATCCTTGAAATGCATGCACAAAAAATTTATAAAAATACACTATTGTGTCTCTTAGAGATTCATCAATGTCTCGAAACTTGTACAACCAAGTCTTGTCACTCACCTCAATGGGGCCAAAATCAAAAGGATGATTAATGTTTTTTTTTTCACCAAATTTTCATTTTCCTATATAAGATGAATACACATTAGAAGGCATTTATTTGTGGATTGCATGATATATAAAGAGAATGATGTATTACACATTATCGGGGCTATATCCATCATAAAACCAATGGTCAAATGTTTGTAACATCCTCGATAGTAGGTAGAATCAACTTCATACTTCAACGCACATGCATCAAATCAAAAACTTGATGTTGTTCCCATTATGCTCGGAGTCCGGTAATATATGGTGATTTGGTTAAAATACTGTGTCTACGCTGGCGTTTCATCGGTATTCCAGCTTGTTGTCTAGTCATGCTCGTCACTAGTATATTTCAATCAATTTGTATACAAAATTGAAAAATCACATGTGACCTAATATTCTTAATCAAATTAATTGTCACGTTGTTTGGATATAACTAAATCGTTTCAATCTTGATTTTATATACTTTTGAATGTCTCTTCAACTTATTTCATCACCAAATCATGTGTAAAATGAATCATCGAGAGGGTCACAAAATTGTCACTTCACGTTGATCTATGTCCCTATTGTTATTGGTTGGTTCAAGGTCGCCCACGACATTGGAGATGTCTCCCATTGAATTAGTCAAACCAATCTCCCCAAATTCTGCGTAAACCATGACGGTAGCATATGTAAGTTGAAAACCAAACGAGTCTAATAATATGATGACATGGCAACGAGCTTATATATTTTTTATATTGCTAACATATACCTTTGTTGAAAATTGTGCACAATCATTGAAAACAACAACTTGCCTTCCATGGACTTCGGAATCTGACTTTGGGGATATATTTATCCTTAACTTGTCCATAAAGATATCAAGCTTTGCATCAACATCCCGATGAAATGCCCCAATGTCGAACTTCAAGTCGATTTGTCGGAAAATTATTCGATCTGTCCCAATCGTATATCCATCGTGAGATTACTTAATTGCTTCAAATCGACAATGTGATCCTCCTAAAATAAAGCGACATTAACAAGGAGATCTTGATTTAAACCAAACTAAAAACTATGAAGGACGTTAATTTGGAACATGTGAAATATAATAATATAAATGTTAGAATTTAATAACCTCTTTTCGGACCGATTTGGACTTTTTGGGACATTTCTATTCCAGACAACTCGGATCGGACATACTAGGTGCATTGAACTTCTTTGATTTCTTAACAAGTGGGTCAATGAAATCATTCTCATCATTATGTGTTGCTATAGGTCTATCACTTCCAAAGAAACCAAGTAGTACGATGCCTCTCTCCCTTCATCCGGTTGCATGTCATTCACTTCCATCTACATTGATACATATATAATAATAATTATGCAACAAAACATAAAAAATTCAGTATAGTCGGACAACAAATTATTAAAAACTAACAACATAACAAATCTATGATAGAAAATCACTTAGGTCCGGTAAATCAAAATTAAACTTCTCCCGTTGAGACGTCGTTACATGTATGGAAGTATTTGTCTAATTCAAGACATGAGGGCTAGCCGTGATATAACTTGGTGCATATTTTTCCATCTATTGGTAGGACAACTTCATAAATCTAGATTTGAAAAGCAAGAGGGAATTCAGATAATCTATACATGAATATGTCTTTTTAATGCCATCATCATGTGCACGCTTCGTCAAAGCAATCTTTCAATAACCGAATGTATTGTTAAAAAAGTTCCTTCCCACACGCATATGTATCGGTGTGTACGGGTTCAATGAGGCTAAATGTTGCATCTATCACCTGTTTTCTTGTTGATCAATTATGTGGGTCGATTCTTCTTGTCTAAATCACTTTCAAAAAGAATGTTCCTTCACGTTGGGATTAACGATATCCTTTCAATTCAACTTAAGATTAAGTTATTTTTCATCACGAGCAAGATTATCTACTTAAACACACAAACAAATACAAATAAAAATCAATTCATTAGATAGCTTGCACATTTGTCTCTGTGGTTTGAAAATGTTCGAATAATTCATAGAAGGCTTGAAATAATACTACTAAAACCAATCTTTACTTATCTAATGCTCTACCAATGTATGTGTATAGTCAATCCAATTGCCATAGCTTTAGGTTGGTTATATCCCGACCCTCAATGGTCAGTTCTCTCTCTCTCTCTCTCTCTCTCTCTCTCTCTCTGGAGATGCACACCTCCAACTTGATATTCAATCTCTCACCCGAAGTTTTTATTCTAAGGTTGCTCTTAAGACACTTATTTTTTTCCCACTCAAGTTTGGTTTGGTCTAACCAATGGAAGCAACTATCTAGACTTGTGTTGATTCTATCTATATTTGAGTGTCCCAACCTTCAAGCTTTCACTAGACAAGTCAAACCCACTAGGCATCTAGATCTCCAAATTTAGTGTCCAAGAGTTAGTTAAGCTTGCTGTGCATCTTTTGTTCCATGTACATGCTTTTATTCCTATTTAGAACTTATGTTCCTTTTTTTCATTTTTGTCATCATTGAGATCATTTATAGGGTAGCTTTCGTCGTGCCAACTTGGCAATTTTGCCCTTTTTCCACGCCTAGTGTAATGCCTTTATTGGAACAAGTAGTTGGGATCGGACCCTAGCATCTTGGTCAATACCTATACTCCACATGTAAGACAAAAACACTCCATATAAATATTCAACTTGTACAAAATCAACACCAATCTAAATAGCTCCTAATATTGGTATTGGTTTTAACAACTTAGGTCCAAAATTTCGCCAACATATTCTATCGGTGTAACCAACCAAAATAATGATCATCATGACTATTGTGCTCAAGATTATCATAATCTCACTAGGATGAGCCTAGTAACAAAGTAGACACGAGTAGCATCATCTAGTCACAAATCATGAATAAAAAAAAATCCAAATAAGAATCATCATTTTAATCTCTCATTTTATTCAATTTTTACTTAAGTTAGTGTATTTTTCCTTTGTATTTCGCTTTTGGACCGTTTATAAGCACATGGAGAATATTGGACGAAAAGAACATAAATTTGGTGAAAATTGACAAGTAAATGATATACCATTGAAAGATAATCGAATTACTTAGTCCACCACTTTTACGGACCTCAATTTGGAGCTTTCTACAGAAGTTATGGCGCTTGAAAACAACACCTTGTTGTTAATTTTATCGCAGATTTTTACTTTCCTTTTTTTAGTCCCAATTCAACTAGGTGACTTTTGGCCCACGAATTTTGTAATCTTTTGGGATATTTTGGGGCACAATTAGGGTAGTATAAATATTAGTTATATTCTCATAACCAAGGTTGGATTTTTGGGGGAGCAAATCAAGAGAAGACGGAAGAGAACAAGACCTTCCGGACTATCAAGACTTCTTCAAGATTTCTTCTCCCAAGATCCATGCCGGTTTTATCAATTATTTTTTTCTAGTTTAATCATGTTCGCTTAATTTTCTTTAGCCAAGGTAGACGATGAAACCTTGTTTTGATTAAGTGATTATTCCGTTATTCGCTTAATTCCTTTTAGAGCTTTAATGTTCATGGTTCGTTCTTGTTAGATTAATTAAACAAAATCTCTTTATCTTAAATATCATATATTTTGATAGTTAGATATTGATTTAATTAATCCATGCTTGATGCTTAAATATCTTCTATTAATTGCTTTTGATTTTTCGTCATCTTTTATTCGAATTGGGATACATAGAATGCTTAGAGATTCTTTGATTCTTTGTCTTCTTTCAATTGAGCTTGATACCTAAAAAAACACTTAAGTAGTTTATGTTTGAAGCATAAGGGGAGCCTATATTTGATTTTCTTCTTCGGACTTAATTGATAAATCTTTAGGGACGGCAATAGATTGATTTCGGGTTGTCGTGGTGTTTTCAAGAATTAATTAATAATTGGATAATTGCTAAGTTAGACAATGGTGGATTCTCAAACCTTAGTCTTTTACACAACTTGAATTCTCAATTCATTTATTTAGCTTATTTAATTGATCTTTCGGTTAACTATTACAACAAAAATCTCTTCAACTCAACTAGCCTAGAATAATAGTTAATTAGGATTAACTTATACTTTCTCCATAGCGATCTCGTGGGATCGACCTCGTTACTATTTATCTATATTCCAATAGATTCGCACACTTGCATGAGTTAATTAAAATTTGACATCAAAATCCATTGGAGAATATTAGCTCAATCAAAAGTTTGGTTACTTTGCATGATAATGTTGGGGGTAAACCCATGTAGAACATATTGCTAATAGTGGCATCCGCAGTGGTGATACATTTACTTGTAGTGTTTACCAAACCATCCTGTGGCGGCAAGGTAAATTGAAATTGGCGTTGACAATTATGTGATTGACCATCCGAACTTTGACGGTATTGATAGCGAGAATGATTTTTCGGGATAAGAAAGTGTTGAAGAAAATAATTTCCTTATACACCATTTACGACAATTTTTAGTACATTGTGTATAGATCGACAAACAAGAATATATTCTCAAGTGCAAAAATGATAAGCGCATTTGGAAATTTAGAGCTTTTAGAATGGGTGACACGGATGTAAGATAAGATACATAAGATACGATCATACTTACTCCATGAATGTAATTATAGGACATCATAGGCATGCAACGAGTTCGCTTTTGGGACATTGCATAAAACACAAGTACATGGATGCCAAAACTATATACACTCCAAAATGACGCTGCGAAACACACGGTAACATTAAGTTATCAAAAGGCTTGGAGGGCACGTGGGTATGCATTAGGAAAGTTATTAGGAGTTCCGAAGAATCATACAATAACATCCCATCTTATTTGTACATTTTAAGAGAGATAAATATGTTTACATGTTGAGACAAGTACGAACAATAATTTCAAATACTTGTTCATGGCACTGAGGCGTCCTTGTAAGGATGGAAAACTACAAACTTGTGGTTGTGATAGGCAGGACATTCTTGACGGGGACGTTATGGTGGTATACTTTTCACATGCCTTGCACACAAGATGGACTATAACATATTCGTTTCTTGCTTTTGGAATTGGTGATGGTGAGAATAAAAATTAATGAGAATGGTTCTTTTCGAGGTTCATAGAGGCATACAAGAAAATAGAGGAGATGTGTATTATCCACGACAATCATGGAAACATACGTAAGGTATTGAACGGGCATATTCAAATACAACACAAGGTTTCTGTTCATCATTCGTTACATGTAATTTAAAGAGGGGTTTGGGAAGGTTACTGAAACACATTACGTAAGCTATTTAATGCAGCGCTAGGTCTTATACAATTTTTTAATTTGATTACCAAATGAATGTACATAGACAAAATACATGAGGTCATCTAACCTTATCTAGTTAGTCATCTTATATTGTTCATTCAACCAATATCATTTGTTTATTTTTTCATGAATTGATTTGAGTGTAACAATATCTTGTGTAGAAAGATAAGGTCGGGTATTATATGTGGTCAAGAGCATATGCCAACTAACGGGTACACTACAATGACATCGATTATCGTGGAGTCGATGAAACGCTACAAAGTCAATAAAGAACTATAGAATTGTGACAATGTCGGAAATCTTTAGAAACATATTGCATGAATGGTTTTACAAGAATATGAATAAGACATATTCCATATTTACAATCGCTTTTAACCAAGCATGAGAATATGTTGTGGATAAATTCCATAAACGCACCGAAACTAAGGTAACTACTTACTTTAAATGGTGGATATGGTTTGACCAAATTAGATTGAATATGTGTTATGGAGTTATTAATTTTGTAGTTTTAATAGGTGTTTCGTGTTCAAGCAATGTCTTATTTCGGATTAGAGATGAGAATACACAAAATTTGGTCGACATTAAAAATACACGTGCACGTGTAACATGTTTCAAGTAGAGCGGTATCTCGTGTCAATGTGCATTATCCGCATTATCGGTATGAATAATATAAAACATACAACTATTGTTCTTGGTACCACACATGGAGGCTTATAATGCGAAGACATGAAGGTAATGGTATACTCCTTGGTGATAGTGCTGGTTGGACGGTGCCAAAGAGTGCGTATTCGATGATTGTATTGGCTCCAAATATATCGAGAAAAGTGAGAAGACCTAAGAGAGAAGGTTTTGATTGGGTGTTGAGCAGAAATAGTGTTACAAAGTATAGAAGATGTGGACGATATGGGCATAACAAGAGAACATGTAAACATCCATTAAGATTGATCAACCAACGTGATAAGTGATAAAATTCCAGATTTAAATAAGTGGTGTGATCTTTTTTTAATAAGAGTGAATACTGTTATAATTTGATTCAAGACATATCTATTATGTTACATTTATATAATTGAGTTTCATCTATGAAATGCATTGAATAATTGATATCTTAATTGATTGTGGTAGGCTTTATTTATCTCAAATTTGGCAAATAAATTTTATCTTAAATGATTCAAAAATTCTTTTCAATTCCAACACAACATCAAGAATGCAAAATTGCATAGTTTAGCATTGTTAGACATCATGCTTTTATCTCAATTTTGGTAAATGATGATATATTTTCCATTACCAAATTGTCCTCAATTCATTTAAAACCTGCAATGTTCCACAGTCACAGATCGTATAATTGCGTCATGTAACATGAATCATAATGTAACGATCCTGCTTTTATCTAAAATTTACCAGGATGCATTCTAACCAAAGTTGTAAATAAAACTAAAAATATTGCAAAATCACAAATGACAATATGAGGAACATTAGCTTTAGAATTAACAATGCAGTGGGTAGTCAATCAGTAACAGAAGCTGTTACATTTGCAAACCCAATTCTAAACTTTGATCAATATCCTTCAAATC
Organism: Forsythia suspensa; assembly: GCA_023638005.1. Lineage (NCBI taxonomy): Eukaryota > Viridiplantae > Streptophyta > Magnoliopsida > Lamiales > Oleaceae > Forsythia > Forsythia suspensa. Next base: position 16,208,646 of record CM042669.1, read on the forward strand.
TAGATCATAGACATATTGACATCTATTACGTAACAACCATTGCAATACCAAAAAGTAGTTACATAATAGCCTACTCAAAGTAATAAAGATTTTTCATGGCCTAACCGAAAGTTAAGATTGTCATGACGGTACTTAAAACAACAAAATACTATTGTTAAAATCAATTGATGTACTACTCTTATTTTATGATCTTTTCTTAGCCGCCTTCCTTTCTTTCATTTCCTTCCTAGACGTGAAATCGAAATTTGATTCGTATTCTCTCTATGTTTTTCTATTCCATGTTTGTATAACAATGTCGCCAAATGCGTCCTTTCGATTGAAACATTAAATGGATTTGGCATTTCTTATATAATTATGTTCATTATGTGTTCAACATACTTGATGGCAAAAACTTCAATGAGTCTTGTAAAAATAATATATTCAAGATTAGTAAAATAGTTAACTATTTATGGAGGTGTGATAGAAACAAAAATAAATCATAATTTAGATACTAACCCATTATCTTGTTGAAGGATGTCGTGTACAAGATTTGTGGCTAGAGGTTCGATCCACTCCACTCCTTCGACGATTGATAGTTGACATACATCAATTCTTACCAACATATAAGGGATGACATATGCAAATGGTTGTATCGCCCCGCCATAATTTTTGTCTCTTATAGTCGACCAATATGAGTTGAAAATATTTAACGATCTTGTTTTTATGTCGAAGTGTCCAAGTATCCAATGTGCATATTCACCCATCATAATGGACATCAATACATGATCAACGTCGCCCATGGTGTGTTACAATGCAATTATTCACCAAATGGATATTCGAGCATGGACACATTTTTGACAATTGGTGTCCTTCATGAAATATGGGAATATGCCATTGACCATTGCACAAAAAAATGTGTGTTGTGGTAGCCTTTATTGTCATTTATTGGTCGAAAGTGGCCATCTTTCTCATGTAGTAAAACACATTTCTATGTGTCGTTGAATTAGATAAGTAATAGTATACATTAGTAAATTTATGTTAACGGTGACATCAATGTGAAATGGTCGTAAATATGATATGTAACACATAATACCAATTTTAAATATAAAACATACAGTATCGTTGATACAGATTATCTATTGGGGTAACATAATCTACATTAACGGGTAACATCAATATGAGTGCTATGAATCAAAGATGTAACAATGAATATCAATTTTACACATAAAACTCATGACATAATCAATTATAACATCTTTAGCAATCGGGGATATGTAATAACAATTGGTGTAACATAATCAGACATTGTGTAACGCTAACCGAGATGGCGTGAATAGGAGATGTAACAAGTATTACCAATTTTCACACATAAAACTCATGATATAATCAATTGTAACATGTGTATCAATCGGTGATATGGAATATCAACTGGGTAACATAATTTACATTAACATGTAACAACAATATGAGTTCTCTCAATCAAAAATGTAATAATGAATATCAATTTTACACATAAAACTCATGATATAATCAATTGTAACATCTTTATCAATCAAAGCAATAAAGAATAACTATTGGTGTAACATAATATGTATTAACAGGTAACATCAATCTAATTGCTAGAATCAGTGATGTGACAGATAACACCAATTTTCAGGAATAAAACTCATGATAAAGAATAACCATCAAAGTGTGACATCCGTAGCAATCCTTGAAATGCATGCACAAAAAATTTATAAAAATACACTATTGTGTCTCTTAGAGATTCATCAATGTCTCGAAACTTGTACAACCAAGTCTTGTCACTCACCTCAATGGGGCCAAAATCAAAAGGATGATTAATGTTTTTTTTTCACCAAATTTTCATTTTCCTATATAAGATGAATACACATTAGAAGGCATTTATTTGTGGATTGCATGATATATAAAGAGAATGATGTATTACACATTGTCGGGCTATATCCATCATAAAACCATTACAAAAATCTTTGTAACATCCTCGATAGTAGGTAGAATCAACTCATACTTCAACGCACATGCATCAAATCAAAAACTTGATGTTGTTCCCATTGCGTTCTGGAGTCCGGTAATATATGGTGATTTGGTTAAAATACCAGGTCTACGTTGGCGTTTCATCGGTATTCCAGTTGTTGTCTAGTCATGCTCGTCACTAGTATATTTCCAATCAATTTGTATACAAAAATTGGAAAAATCACATGTGATTTAATATTCTTAATCAAATTAATTGTCACGTTGTTTGGATATAACTAAATCGTTTCAATCTTGATTTTATATACTTTTGAATGTCTCTTCAACTTATTTCATCACCAAATCGTGTAAAATGAATCATCGAGAGGGTCACAAAATTGTCACTTCACGTTGATCTATGTCCCTATTGTTATTGGTTGGTTCGGTGCCAGTCTACGACATTGGAGATGTCTCCCATTGAATTAGTCAAACCAATCTCCCCAAATTCTGCGTAAACCATGGCGGTAGCATATGTAAGTTGAAAACCAAGCGAGTCTAATAATATGATGACATGGCAACGAGCTTATATATTTTTATATTGCTAACATATACCTTTGTTGAAAATTGTGCACAATCATTGAAAACAACAACTTGCCTTCCATGGACTTGAATCGACTTTGGGGATATATTTATCCTTAACTTGTCCATAAAGATATCAAGCTTTGCATCAACATCCCGATGAAATGCCCCAATGTCGAACTTCAAGTCGATTTGCTGGAAAATTATTCGATCCTGTCCCAATCGTATATCCATCGTGAGATTACTTAATTGCTTCAAATCGACAATGTGATCCTCCTAAAATAAAGCGACATTAACAAGGAGATGCTGATTTAAACCAAACTAAAAACTATGAAGGACGTTAATTTGGAACATGTGAAATATAATAATATAAATGTTAGAATTTAATAACCTCTTTCGGGACTGATTTGGACTTTTTTGGGACATTTCTATTCCAGACAACTCCTGGATCAGACATACTAGGTGCATTGAACTTCTTTGATTTCTTAACAAGTGGGTCAATGAAATCATTCTCATCATTATGTGTTGCTATAGGTCTATCACTTCCAAAGAAACCAAGTAGTACGATGCCTCTCTCTCCCCTTCATCTGGTTGCATGTCATTCACTTCCATCTACATTGATACATATATAATAATAATTATGCAACAAAAACATAAAAAAAATTCGTATAGTCTGGACAACAGTCATTAAAAACTAACAACATAACAAATCTATGATAGAAAATCACTTAGGTCTGGTAAATCAAAATTAAACTTCTCCCGTTGAGACGTCGTTACATGTATGGAAGTATTTGTCTAATTCAAGACATGAGGCTAATAAATGTGATATAACTTGGTGCATATTTTCCATCTATTGGTAGGACAACTTCATAAATCTAGATTTGAAAAGCAAGAGGGAATTCGTATAATCTATACATGAATATGTCTCTTTTAATGCCATCATCATGTGCACGCTTCGTCAAAGCAATCTTTCAATAATCGAATGTATTGTTAAAAAGTTCCTTCCCACACGCATATGTATCGGTGTGTACGGGTTCAATGAGGCTAAATGTTGCATCTATCACCTGCTTTCTTGTTGATCAATTATGTGGGTCGATTCTTCTTGTCTAAATCACTTTCAAAAGAATGTTCCTTCACGTTGGGATTAACGATATCCTTTCAATTCAACTTAAGATTAAGTTATTTTTCATCACGAGCAAGATTATCTACTTAAACACACAAACAAATACAAATAAAAATCAATTCATTAGATAGCTTGCACATTTGTCTCAGGGTTTGAAAATGTTCGAATAATTCATAGAAGGCTTCGAAATAATACTACTAAAACCAATCTTTACTTATCTAATGCTCTACCAATGTATGTGTATAGTCAATCCAATTGCCATAGCTTTAGGTTGGTTATATCCCCACCCTCAATGGTTGGTTCTCTCTCTCTCTCTCTCTCTCTCTCTCTCGGAGATGCACACCTCCAACTTGATATTCAATCTCTCACCCAAGTTTTTATTCTAAGGTTGCTCTTAAGACACTTATTTTTTTCCCACTCAAGTTTGGTTTGGTCTAACCAATGGAAGCAACTATCTAGACTTGTGTTGATTCTATCTATATTTGAGTGTCCCAACCTTCAAGCTTTCACTAGACAAGTCAAACCCACTAGGCATCTAGATCTCCAAATTTAGTGTCCAAGAGTTAGTTAAGCTTTGTTGTGCATCTTTTGTTCCATGTACATGCTTTTATTCCTATTTAGAACTTATGTTCCTTTTTTTCATTTTTGTCATCATTGAGATCATTTATAGGGTAGCTTTCGCTCGTCACAACTTGGCAATTTTGCCCTTTTTTCCACGCCTAGTGTAATGCCTTTTATTGGAACAAGTAGTTGGGATCAGACCCCTAGCATACGGTCAATACCTATACTCCACATGTAAGACAAAAACACTCCATATAAATATTCAACTTGTACAAAATCAACACCAATCTAAATAGCTCCTAATATTGGTATTGGTTTTAACAACTTAGGTCCAAAATTCTGCCAACATATTCTATCAGTGTAACCAACCAAAAATAATGATCATCATGACTATTGTGCTCAAGATTATCATAATCTCACTAGGATGAGCCTAGTAACAAAGTAGACACGAGTAGCATCATCTAGTCACAAATCATGAATAAAAAAAATCCAAATAAGAATCATCATTACTCGGCAAGGCTATCAACAAACACCCAGACACACAAGCAACAAGAAAATATTTTTGAAAATTATTTTATTTTTTCTTTTTAAATTTTCAATATCTAGAAAAGCAATAAAGACAGACTCCAAAAATCCTACAACCTAACAGACTCGAAAACACGTAACATCTATATCAAACACAATCAAACATACAAAAATAACTAAGCAAAGACTACACCCCAAACTTATACTTGCACATTGTCTTCAATGTGAGCAAATAAAATAAAATAAAAGAGTTTACTAGACTCTCTATATAGTGGATGTGCAATGGCTGCCATCTTCTCAGTACTCTTCGGGAGGTGTTCGTGAGACACCGTGGGTCGATGGAGATGTCCAAAAAGTAATAGTAGTTCATCATGATTGCAACGTTGTTGCTCATCCATGGTACGCAATGTGGCTAAGATCTCACCTTATCTTTCTCGCAGCTGTCGAATCTCATTGGTGAACCATTGTAAAATAATCTTCATGAACTCCAATACTGGCCAAAGTTGACCCAACATATACGTTAGATATGCAGGAGAAACATTAGATGCTCTACTTCAACCGATGCTCATCACGAACTGAGGCATCTTCATATTCTCCATCTCAATCTTCTTCTTCCTCTACCACAACCCTTGTTTTATTCTTGTGCCTTTTCACGTCCTACTGACTTTCTCATTGTCTTAAGGCGAAGAATGGGCACTCTCTTCTTGTCTATCTCCGATGGGATCATTACAACCTTAGCTTTTTTACAAAGAGCCAAAATAAAGCTAGGAAAATAAACTTCGATCAGTCTCTCGTGTGCAATTTGGAATTTCTAGTGCTTCAAAACCTTCTTCCACTCTATAGAATCGTCAGATAATGTCTGGACTAAAAGGAACCCATGCTCAATCGACATAGGTCTCATAGGCATGTTGTTCCTTTTCATCAATGATTTGTAGATTAAAGTTTACCATGACTTCATTTATAAGCTGGATTGTAAATCTTATGGGTTTGCACAAAGCTTGGTCCATCATTTCTCTCGTACAAGAGCCAGAATGTCAGAAGGTTTTAAGCTTGCTAAGTTGACCTCTCTCTGGATGAATAGCCCAATTCTTGAAGGTTTTGGCTAGTTGTTCGACCTACTACTGTAAGATATGTCTCGTATGTTGGAGGCTTGAGATGGGTCCTCTTACATGCATTAGAAGTTTTGACAACTTCTTTCCCTTCCTAGTGGTGGTAGGCCTTGTTCATGACGACATGGTGCATCTTTGGAGATCGTACAATGCATAGACCAAACAATAGATATGAATGTAGGATGAGCACTAGTAAAAAAAACTTTATGTCTTTGTGAGAGTGTGTTGTGCAATGTGACATATTGCCTAGTGTCATGTGTGAAATCTCCCAATTTGTGATTTGCATTTAATGTGAAAATTATCCCCAAACTTAGTGTAATGATAGCTCAAAACATCATAGAGAAATATGCTAGAAACCTTGGTTGAGAACTTCAATCAAACACCTTGAGGGCATTGCTAATTTAAGCTTAAAATCACATATACCTAGGGTTCTACAATCCCAAATTTTCATACATCAAAACCCACCAAATTCATCACCACATCATTCACAAATCAAAGCACGTACTCCATCCTATATTAAAAATACATAAAATTGCATATATTTCACAAAACATAGGGTTTAGTCATACTAACCTTGTGCAATTCAAAATTCAAGATGATTTTGACTACTTGTTGCCTATATCTTGATGAAAACTTGTAGTCTACACTTTACTAATGCAATTTGGGATATAATTTTAAGATTGGACAGAGAGGGTGTGTGAGATTTTAAAAGAAAAATGGAAGAAGTGGCTAGGGAGCGGTTTTAAGCCCCCCTATGGCCAACCACAATTGTAGCGCGGGATGGGATATGAGACAGTGGGGAAAAAGTTAATACAAAAGGCAAAGAAAAGTACAAAATGATCGTGACATACCGTTGTTTGCATGTTGCGGCCAAGCGCAACGTAAATTTTTACTATAAGCTCATTGCATGTTAAACTTCCTGATGCTCAATAAAATTTGACATCGAGACCACGATACCCTAGGCCAAAAATTCTCACAAATCTTATAAAAATGCCTAAAAAGTAGAACTTTATTCATACACAAAAAATGAAAATAAAAGAGGTAAAGGATAGAAAATTTGGTTGCCTCTCAATAAACGCTTGTTTATAGTCCTAAGCTCGAATTTTATTTAGACCACTTCCTTTAATGTAGGATTCAATATGCATTGGCCGATGGCTAATAATTATCATCCATGAGAATTTTAAGCATGCAAAGAGATGGACTATCCATCGAATGTCCGCTATGGTCCACCCAATGTTTGTATTGTGTTCTCTAAGTGCCCGAATAATTTATCTTCAACTCGTCATATCATTTGTGATGATCGTTGGAAGAGTAATAGATTCACCTAGGTAGGCGCGACGAAAATACTTCAACTCAAGAGTAGAGGGCTTATCCACCGAAAGTATAAGTCTCGATGGGCTTTCACTAAGTGGCTCATAGTACCGATTTCTCTTGAGAAAACTATGTGGATACTCCTCCAACTACATGGCACATTTTTGAATATTTGGATTTTGACTTAGTTGATTCAGACAGCAAGATATATGCTGCAAAAGGGGCTCAGATGGATATTCTACTTCAAAAAAATTTGCAACTAGCTTGTCAAGTACATCAATTTTGTAACATGAGTCCAAAGTTTTTGGATATCTTATAGCTTTGAATACATGAAGATGACATATTCATTATCCATTCTAAGAATCAATTTTCCTTCGTAGACATCTATCAATGCCGCCAAGAGCTAGCCATAAAAGGTCTTCCCAAAATTATGGAAATGTCTTTATCCTCCTCTATATCTATAATGATGAAGTCGGGTAGAAATATGAATTTATCAACTTTCACCAAAACATCCCCAATGATACCCCCCGAGGATGTTTGATAGAACGATCAACTAGTTGCAATGATACGGTGGTTGATTTTGGTACTCTTAATCCAAGCTTCGTGTATAGAGATAAGGGCATGAGATTAATACTTGTACCTAAATCATATAATTCATGTTTAAAGCAATTAGAACCAATAGTACAAGGTATAGTGAAGCTCGTTGGACCTTTTAACTTGGAAGGTAGCTTTTTCAGAAGAATTAAGCAAATAATTTCATAATTCTCTAACTTCATTTTGTTGGATACAATCGTAAATTTAGCGTAGTCGGGCATCTGTGCTAATACATCGGCGAATAAGATATTGATATGCAACTTCTTGAAGACGTCTAAGAATTTTGTAAACTGCTTATCGATTTTGTCCTTCTACAACCTCAAAGAAAATATAATATGGGGCACATAAGCTTTAACTAGAATTGGTGCCTTGGCCTCAAATGTCTTTGTGCTATCTTTGTGATCAACTTCCTTGGTAGGTTCAGATTGTTCGTCAACCCGCTTCTTCTTCAATCAACACCTATTTTTCCGTTTTTCATTGGTCTTTTACATGGATTTCGGTAGTGTATACGCTCCTAGTAGTTATGGCTTCTACTTGCTCTTTTGGATTTGTTGCAAAGTCATCCGTCAATCTAAGTCTAACTTCCTAATAGATGTCTTTTGATTCTGATAATTTGTCTCATTTTGCTAAAGCATCTTATTAGAATTACCATTATGTTGATTTTCAAACCACATAAAATTTGGGTGTTGCTTCCATCCTAGATTGTATATTTGGGAGAATGGATTGTACTAATGGCATACTTGTTTCAAATCAAGTAGCTAATAACATATACTCTTGAAGATAACAACCGTCCCTACAATTTTTCATATGGGAGCTCAGTATGAACCGCATTCACACATTGTGCTTGTGATCTTACAAAGAGTTATACTTGTTTTGTTAGTAGTGCAATGTGTGCATTAGTGTCTAATGTATTAGCTATCTCATGTATACATGTTCCTTTCTTCAGGACTACATTATCTGATGAGAACATTGAATATGTCTTTGTAATCAATTCAAATAGTTACAATACTTGATTTACTAATTTATTCGTGACAGAACCATTTTATGAGGAGTCCAACTGAGATTTCGAAATATGTGATAGGCCAACATAGAAGTATTGCACCTATTGACCTTTGTTTATCCTGTGATTTGGATACTTTCTTAGTAACTCTTTAAATATGTTTCATGCTTGGTGATAGCTCTCTGCCTCTCTCCATCAAATTGGTGAAAAGTGGGAATTTTCAGCTTCATCTTGGGCACTTTAGCTGGTAAAAAATATTTGTTGTAAAACATCCTTGTCGAATCATCTCAGGTAGTGATTCTAGCATGTGGTTCAGAATCCAACCATTCTAATACTTCATCTCTCAATGTGTATACTAATACTGAGCTTAACATCCGTATAAATCTAGAAATGTCGATATTTAGATTTTCATGTGCATTCCCATAAGATTGAATAGATTGATCAGATATGTCCTCAGTTGAAAATCATTTAGCTCAAAGTCAGGGCATACAATACATGAACACTCAGGAGCTACCATTGGAGTCAAAAACTATGCAATTGACATATCTTCTTCATCAATTGCCACTTCGTCTTAGTGTTGAATAAATTGACTATCGGCCAATATAGCTTGTTCGTCTTCCATAGTGTTTTTTTTTTCAGATTTTGTGCTTTTTGGTTGTCTTCTTTGCATTTTCGTCTGGAAGTACATTCAATTTCAAGGTCGAATGGTTTGAGATTTCCGCCTTGTGGACGAATAATACATTTTTCCATTATAAAGAAAGAAAATAAAGGCAAATCAAAAAAAATTTAAAAACAATCTAAATAATTTTCAAATAAAAAGATAGTTCCCAGCAACAGCGCCAAAAACTTCTTGGTGTAAAATTGCAAATGTACAATGTCAAATAAACAAGTACTAAAGTAGACCTAAAGAGTTCAGATTATCGCCCCCACAAAAACTATTTTGTCCGAATATAAATTTTAATAACTCTATCCCTTATTTAACGAAAACAAAATTTAAGGCAAAGTTTTGATTGAAACTAAGATTAACTAAGAAAAGTAAAAAAAAAAAAAAATTAAACGGACGTGTTTTTTTTAGTAACTTTGATTAAACAATCAACTATGATGGTTAAAGTATCAGGACTCACGATTTCACCGTAGTTAGATCTTTTATCTCGCCTCTCACGTTCAAATCCTAAAGTTGTACTTGGTCGAATTCACTAATTAAATCAATTTATGTCTCTTGAGTTCAAATCAATCATATTTAGTTAAGTCAACTCAATATATCTCTATGTGAATCTGAATAAATCTTAATTAAACGCATTAAATCGCCTAAGAATTTAATTAAAGACTGTAACAATAGTAAAAGTGTATCTCTACCTTTTACCAAATTGTCAAGTTTTCTAGGTGGTCTAAATTTATAACTCCATCTTGGTTTGTTACAATCCACAAATCATTAATTAGTGATAAAGTAATTCAAACATTAAGAAAAAAAAAAGTAAAATTAATACATAAATCAATTAACTACGCAAAGCTTGAGAATTAAATTAGAAGTTCAAATCTAGGTTACATCGTTTGTCCCACTAATGATTGAGCTACTCGTCATAAAATAAGGAAGACACAAGAAAGTAATGGAATACATCACCGGATTTAAAGAAAAAACAAGAAAAAATTAATATCTTGCACCAAGTGTACGATGTCAATTAAACAAGTAGTAAAGTGTCCATAAAGAGTCTGAATTATCATCTCACATAGATTATTTTATTCAAATATCAATTTAAATTACCATACTCCTTATTTGATGAAAACAAATTTTAAGACAAAGTTTTGAATAAAACTAAGATTAACTTTAAGAAAAGTAAAAACAATTAAATGAGAGTTTTTTTTTTTAATAACTTTGATTAAATGATCTACTATGATGGTTATATGTCGGGACTCACACTATAGTTATCACATTTTATCTCGTCTCTCAAGTTCAAATCCTATAGTTGTACTTGGTCCAATTCACTAATTAAATCAATTTACTTGTCTTGAGTTCAAATCAATCATATTTAGTTAAGTCAACACACTATATATCTATATGAATCTAAATAAGCATTAACTAAACTCATTAAAGTGCCTAAAATTCAATTAAAGACCGTAACAATAGCAAAAGTGTATCTCTACTTTTACACGATTGTCATATTTTTCTACGTGGTCTAAATTTATAACTTACTTCTCGGTTTAGTGATCAAGTAATTCAAGCTTTAAAGAAAAGAAGTAAAATCAATTAACTACACAAAGCTTGAAAATTGAAATTAAAGGTTCAAATATAGGTTACATTGTTTGCCCCAACTAATGATTTAGCTACTCATCAAAAAAAAATAAAAACATAAGAATGTATTGGAATACATCACCGGGTTTAAAGGAATAACGAGAAAAAAAAAATGAATATCTTACACCAAGAATCGCCTTCTTAACACTAAAATCTTGAGACCCTTGCCCTTCTCTATTCTCTTCTATTGCATCCCCTCTAATTTACATAAAGTAAGTCTTTATATAGTGTATAAATTCCTTGAAAGTCATGTGCATAGAAGAATCAAAATACCCTAAAAAAAAAAAAACAACTAACAAAAACTATTTAGTTCAACCGCTGGTTGCAAGGTCAATCCCACTTCATACAGGTAGGCTTAAGTGACCGCGGTCACCAGCCCTCCATTTTTCCTCTTTTTTCGTTTTGGCCCTACTTCAAGTTTTTTGTGCGGTTTTGGTCCTATACGCCCAAATCTTCAACATTGATCCCGCAACTCTCAAAAGCTTCCACGTTGGTGCCCGAATCTCCATAGTCATCCAAGATTGGTCCTTCTAAAGTTTTGAAAGTGTGCAAATCAGTCTCCAAACTTCTCATAAGTTGAATTTTACGCCCCAAAACTTGTGAATTTTCTCAAATTGATCTCTTAATGCTTCCAATCAATCCCATGCAATCATGTTACTCTTCAATTGCTTCAAACCAACTCCAATTAAGTTCAAAATCTTTCTTTTTGCTCCAAGTACCTCCAAATTAGAATTTTACCTATGATGATAATATTTACACTAAATTAAATAGAAACCCATTCAATTTGCAAATATACATTAAGTTTATAAGCCAAAATAAGCATGTATAACCCACTTATCAGTCAGCAAAGAGATAAAGAAAGTATTTTGGAGAGTAACGTACCTTAATATTGAATGGATAGGCCTATATATAATGTTTTGGAATAGCTGTCTTAAGTAGGCTACGACTATTCTGTACGAGCCCGGCTTTGATCGGATGTGAGGAGTGCACTCCTTGTGGACTTAGGAGTCCTATTGTTATATGTTGCACCTAGGCCAATCGAAGTTCAAGTGTACTATTGTAGTTGATAAGTAGGAACGTACCATCGGGGAAGTGAAGTCCTGATAGGAATTTCTCATCGGAGTGATCAAGCTTGCTTTAGGACAAGGTCATGCCTTATGCTTGAGGTATGTAGTTAGCCCTCAAGGCTCGTGTTGCTCATTGTGATGTCGAGGATGCCATTGTGCAAGCTCGGGATTGGCATTACGCCATGCTCAGGTTGCAGTAAATTTTGGCCTTATCGACATTACATGATATCATAACATATAAATAATTTGATTTAAATATCAGTGTTATGTTATCTATTCATGAATAGGTTATTGCATCCTTTTAAATTTTTAAAAGTTCCAAATAGAAATGTCAAGCAAATCAGGTCTCATCTACACAGTTATTTTTATTTTATTTTTATTTTTATTTTTATTTTTATTTTTATTTTTTTGAAAAAAGAATGAAGGAAAAAATAAAAGAGGCCCACACTAGCTTAAGCTCAGCCCAATCCAATTTAGACCAAATAATGGTATCTTTTTCTACTAGATTGTCGTCAACTACGAATGCATTAGATTAGGGTTGATAACATAAATTCCTACCTTTATTCTCATCATTTGCAAAACTCTTGGATTTAATCAACACAAATGAAAAATTACTAAATAGTAAATAAAAATATTAGGTTTCTTGGATAAAAAATACAAGCTAAAAATCATCATCCCTTCTATTTTTGGTACAAATTAGTATTTACATTTGTGATGGATGAGTATCATCTCGTAATCATCTCTCATTTTGAATTTCAAACACCACATTCTCATACGTCTTCCACACAAAATAGTTTCAATTTTGGGATTTTGGGTTTTTGTGCTTACCTTCACCGTCTCTAAAGATTATCACCGAAAATTTACATTATCATAGGTCTTCCACACAAGATAGTTTCAATTTTGGGTTTATGTGTTATCCTTCGACGTCTCTAAAGATTATCACTAGAAATTTATTCACAATATCAAATATCATTAAATCATAGCGAATTCTCAGGAGATTACTTTGAATTGTAGACTAAAACATTGTTTAAATCTTTTGATTTAAAAGTAATTTGAATTTGATAACAAAATTTGTAACTGTGACCATAATGTTTTTCATGACTTTCTTGGATTCTAAAGATTCACAATCATGACGGTTACTTGATCGTGTAAATTGAGAATTTAACATCAAGTGTGTTTCATCCGGTAATATTCTAAATTATTAGTTATTCGGTGTTTTGTGACTAAATTTTTTATCAAATCAGGACAAGAAAGTAACAACAACGTATACTATTGAAAAATCCATAAATTCACCGCATAACCGTTGTATGTATAGTAATTCCAAAAAAAATTACCGAATTTTTATTGAATATAAATTGGGTTAGATAGTCCAAAAGAGATTGAAGACAATCCATGATATTATTTTGTGTTCTCTATTTAGTAACATCATTTACAATTATTAACAATTGTCGAAAACTGGTAGCATTTTATGGATAATCTGATGGATCAAACATAGAGTACTCATTATGTAATGCGTTCATCATATTGTAATATGATTGGTAATGATGTAGAACAAAAATTTATATGTTCTGCATTTGGCAACATAATAGTTGAAATTGTATCCTATTAAATTGGAACAAAAATATGTGAATTAACTTATTTGTTACTGAATTAGACCATGCAATATATATGCATATTGTTAATGTTCTAGGAAAACAAATGAATCTTTGTAGGTTATTTGTCACTGAACAATGTATCAAATGTATAATTTATGTTGCATATATGGGATCGATTAGTGTGTGGTTTACTACAATGGTGAGTGAGATTCTTCTCGGACTTACGATGCATACTCAATTGTTGGAATAATCATCCCGATGAAGTGTAGTTATATGAAGTTAGTAGAGATGATAAAGAAGGAATTAAACGGGATCAGTCACAGTATGCTATTACCATACAATATCAAATTTTAACGAATGGAAAAATTTGTAGCGACAGTTCGGTACATTTCAATATACAGATTAAAAAGAACGAATTGGACTTGACAAAGTCTCCACTGTGTGTAGATATTGAAAATGTGGCTTCTAATGACGACAATCTGATCTATTTGGGTAATGGATTGATAGGAGTTGATACTAGTATATATCTCCAGACTATTATAACACATAATTCTGCTAATGGTTGTTTGGATACTTCCTCGAATCCCATTTTGCCAACTATCGAAGAGATGGGTTATGCAATATGTAAATATACGTGACATGTCTGATCATAGTACTGATGAGATTGAGTGCGATGTAATCTTCTGTCCTGGTATTGAGGATGTTAAAGTGAATGCAGTTTTTAGAAATAAGGATTTGTTGGTAACAAGTCTAGCATTGTACGCAATTCATTACCGTTTTCATATCAAGGTTTATAAATCAGACAAGAATAAGTACCTCTTAAAGTGCTTGGATAACACCTGTAAATAGGGACTTAGAGCTTCAATAATTATAAGGATGATGATGTTCAAAATAAGAAACATAAAGAACAATCACACGTACTCCTTGGACGTGGCCTTGGAAGATCACGGACAAGCAACATTTTCGTTGATTACGAGCTATATTAAATACAAGTATGTCTCTACAAGGACCGTTTACACTCCAGCTGATATTGTAAGGGATATGATGAGAAACTATGTGGTATCCATTAGTTACAAGAAAGCTTGGAGAGCTCGTGAACGTGCATTGGAAATAATAATAAGTGATCTAGAACTGTCATATGGAGACTACCGGCATATCGCATATGCTTAAACAAACAAATCGAGACTCTTATACAAGAATAGAGACAGACGATGATAACAAGTTTTTGTTTAGCTTTGTGGCATTAGGGGCATCGATGGAATGGTGGAAACAGTGCAAACCTATTATCATAATTGATGGAACATTTTTAACAGGTGCTTACAGTGGGATCCTTTTTACTACTTTTACAAAGAATGCTAATAACAATATTTTCATACTTGCTTTCCGTGTTGGTGATTCAAAAAAACCATTATTTATGGAAGTGGTTCCTACTAAGGTTGAAAGAAGCATACGAACAGCATGACAAACTTGTTATCGTTTCTGATCGGCATGGTAGCATAGAAAATGCAGCCAATAAGGTGTATCTGAGTGCGATGCACAAATTGTATTGTACCACCTATATCAGAATTTAAAGAACCAATTTGGTAAAAACACTAAGTTCATAAGATAGTCGTTCAATGCTGTGATGAGAGCTTACACAGAATTGGAATTTGAAACCGAAATAAGAATGCTAGACTTGATTGACAGACGTATTCAGAGATATCTGGTTAGTATCGTTACTAATTTATTTGTAATATATAAAATTACTAAAATTGACTAACATGATATAACAATATTAATGCAAAAGGATATAGGGTACCAAAGTGGTCCAAAGCTTCCATGACATCTAACTGGTTCTTCACAATGACGTCAAACATTGTAGAATCTGTGAATTCAGTTACCAAATCAGCTAAGAACTTTACAATAGAAGCTTTGTTCGAGTCATTGCGTTCTATAGTACAAAATTGGTTCTACAAGAATGCAAATGGTGCCAAAAACACATTCACATGACTTAGATCAAGATATGAGAGCATGACGAGGATAGATCGATAAAATCATTAGGTCTAGAGATGTGATAACAATTGTGTATTGATATATTAATATAATAACTTTTTACTAGCATCACGTTAATAAAATTGTTGTAAAATTGAACGTATTTTTTTTTTTTTTGTCATATTGATTGATTTTAATCTTTTTATTGAACACCATATAGGTATTACCATCAAGCGATAGTCCATACCAAGTGAACGATGAAGCAACGTCGGACTTGGTGAGGCTTGATGAAAAGGTTTGCTCCTACAAACGTTTCTAGATTGATGAAATGCCATGTCAACATGCAATAGCAGTCCTTGGTTAAATAACATATTGATCTACAACTACTGCTTACCTTATTATAGAAAAGAATGGTATCTTACAGTGTACAGTGGTAGTGTACAGCGGTACAATTTATTCACTTGGTAACAAGTCCGATTGAAATATACCAAAAGTCGTACAAAATATGGTGGTTGCAGCACCTGTTTCAAAAAGAAGCTTTGGAAGGCCACATGAGAAGAGGCTTCGTAGTTTGTATGAGGTCAAGAGGACATTGAGATGTAGTTGTTGTTTGGAATACGATCACAACCGAACAAAATGCAAAAATCCAGCACCATTAAAAGCGAATCCGAGCGGAAAGGAAAGAGAATTCTAATAATGTTTTGGAGGTAAAAATTTTAGCTTCTTATTCATTGCTTATTAACTTGACTTCAACCTTATTAATATTGATATGCACATAATTGTAAGGGACTAGTTGTTTTGAAGATATTGTTTATTGAGAATATGTGTAAATTTTATCAATTTGGTTACAAATGTCATTAGCGAGATGATGGATAGCCATATGTTTGGTTTAACTTTGCAATCTATGTTTTCATTTCTGTAATACATTGGGGATGTGATTTGCTTTGACGATTGTCCATTTGTTATTTGTTTAAGCATAACTTACCTTGCATTCAATTGTGCTTTATTGTTTCATCGAGAACCAGTGCCGTCCATTGAAGAATCAGATTGTATCTATCTAAATTTGGCATTTAGTGGATGATCTTTTAAGGTATATGGTTTATGCTTATTGGTGGGATAATACCGTGATCTGACTTGACATCCAAATTCATTATCCAAAATGATGGTGGGATTGTTAGCCATTGGTACCATAATAATGTCAGACATTAGCTCCAATTAGTAATTTCTGTTTTGGCTATTATGAAGATTTCGGTCGAGCTTGTTAACGTGTGATAGAACATCATATTTCCACACAGGTGATAGGTATGTTTGCTGAATTTTTCGATACACATAATGAAATCAGCGTTTATCTTGGCTCCCAAAATATGGATATGATTGGTGATTTCAATTGTTGATCAAGAGTTGTAAATTAAAATGATTGCATATCAATGAATTATTCGATCACGTATTGACGTAACGGTAATGAAAAGTGGAATATTGATTATGAACAAAATACAATTCTTAATACGAAAATGATTCTTAAAATTGATGATTACAATCACAAAAATAGTTTTTACGTCTCAACCAAGATATTTATACGAACATTAAGTAACTCGGAGTACAAATAATAAATTAATGTAAAGATCGCAAAAAAAGTAGCATCAGCATCGTCTTGTGGAGTTGGAATAGTACTGCATCTGTTTTTAGACTGATTCAATGTGTTAAGAAGTCAATCTACTTCCAAAACATTCTAATATATTTAGATGTCCATATTTTGTAGATCAAAATAATACTGGTACCCATGGAAAATCAATATTTAAAAATTCCCAAAAAAACAACATAACACCGACGCTACTTTGTCGACTTTGGCGATTGGTATACGTAAAGCTTCTCGATTGCATACTTGTAAAGTTGAACAACCATGCGGTATCAAACTTATTCGGCTTCACATTTATCTCTTTTTACGGAAGATGTACTCCTCGTACTTGACCACAAAATCCATCAATCACCGTTGTGAAAAACATAAAAGATGGAAAATAATCATTGGCGTTGTAGAAAGAAATTTACAAACATTGCAAGTTGTAAACATTGCCCATTTGTTTTCTGCGGGATGTCTTTACACGATTTGCAGGACAATGGACTAGTGGGGGTTACATAATTCAGCACCTTGGTTTACCGAATGAGATGAGGGATAATGTGCCACAATGGGTCCACTACAGCAAAGTACAGCGACATCCCTAATTGTTTTGAAAGAGGAATTGTACACATCCATATGCCAGTTCGCTATGTCAAAATGTGCTAAGATCCAATGGACGCGCTAATCCATGAAAATGAGAATAAAGACCTGATCAATTTCTCCCCAATTATTCCCAAATCATATCTTGTTGCCAGTTAGATACGACATAAGTTACCTCTGTCTGTCTATGACTTTGTTGTCTTTCACGAATTTATCAAATATGGATCGGATCTTGAAATCGAATAGACAATCATTACACATGGCCCTGGATTTATTCAGACCGTTAAACTTCATCCTCATTTTCGAGATAGTAAAACATTGCATCGATATGATGCAGCAATTTGAATGACGTCGTACATGTGAAGGACTAAAATAGAATGAATGATAAAATCAATAAGATATGAAAAAATTACCCGTCGTCCATTGGTACTTCAACCTCATTGAGTTCATACAACCACATTTTAGAAGCAATGTAAAATGGTCCAATATCCATCACGGGTTATATTCTCAAATCATCTTTGTGAAATTTTTGAAGCCTAATCAGTTATAAATATTGAAATGTTAGTACATTATTGTAGAATAAATGTGGTCAGATACAATCACAATCATGTACTCACTTGTTACTAAGATAGAGTCCTCGGCTATACCACTTCTCGAAGACAGCATAATTCAATAGATCGGAAGAGTCTAAGCAAAATTTGTATTGCAAAAAGTGGGTGGGATCGATTGGATGTATTTCTCTTTGCGAACAGTAACTTCTTACGTATGGAGATTGGAGACACGCAACAGGTGTGATAATCCATTTCAGAGGAGGTTCAAATGTTGAATTATCCTCGGCCATGAACGGTATTGGTGTAATTGCCTATGAAAAAACAAATTGGGTCATAGTTACCAGAAAAAAAAAGGAAAAAAAAATCATAATCCATAATGTGAATATTTATACAAAACTACTGGTCCAGATATTTTCAAGGATAATGTGAACCTTCAATTCGCCTTTCATGTCAGAACTTCCATTTTTCTGGACAAATTCATCAATACTCCTTATGTCTTCTTCACTTCATCGAACTCTAGGCCATCATTCAATATGTTACCGAGTGATTAAAACCCATCTCACTTACGACAACATCACTGCATGGTTCACTTTGACTTGTATTCCTTCATTTATTTCTGGTTTGAGGACCAGCTTGACAATCATCTTGAATCTCATCCGCATTTGAGCCCATTTCTATAAGCTTTTATTGAAAATGAACA